>VFFE01007256.1:745208-929512 GCA_008921705.1 Burhinus oedicnemus
TTTTTTTTTTTTTTTTTTTAACAAGAAGTCCCAAAGTAAAGCCTCTCTGCATGTTGATGTAATTCTCTTTAAAGTACTGAGTTATTTAGATTGCTTTTGTTTTTTGAAGGTTTTAAAGTAGTAAACTAGTTCAACACATATCTTTTATTTTTCTGGCCTCCTAATCAGTTCAGAAAGCATTTCTCCATAGGGGCATAGTTCAGTTTCTGACAGAGGTTCACCAACCCCACAGATCCTTTCCTGGCTTAGCAAGGACAGTGTCTCGGCTGGATAAAATGAATAATCTCTTCTGGGACTCCAAAATTTCCATGCAATTCAACAACGTAAATTGTTCAGCTCTTTTTAGGATTGAGTTCCTTCAGCAAGTAAGGAAATACATCAAGTCTTAAGACATCTGGAGTCCACTTCTAGGCTACAGCTGGGATCTTGCTTTCACTCCCAACTTGATCAGCCCATTTAAGTTACAAATGAGACCCTGTGCATTGGTCCCCAAGCACTGGATAACACTGGTTAGTATGTTTCTGTCCAATTTACCTCCTTCTTGATTCAGATAAGAAGCTTGATATATTTTGTATTATACTTGCTGGGTCTTCATAATCAAAAAACTCTGATTTTCGCCTATTTTGGACATTCACTGATAAAAAATACATTTACTTTTGTAGGATATCATTGATAAGACTACAGCTGCCTTGTCTGCAGAACGGTACTTTGGCCTGTATTAGCTACTAGGTTTAACACTGACTTGCTTTTTTGGAGCAGCTCTGGTGTCATCTTTGGGTGGCCTCACACAGATGGGAAAGAAAATGATACCCTGTGTAGTGTTATCTAAACCTACAGCAACACTGTAAATATCTATTCCTCATCTTAACATGCAGATGGAGATGAGTTGAAAGAGCTGACAGTGACTTTGAGTGGCTGTCTTCTCTTTCCCCCTGTTCTGAGGCAGGATAAAAAGCATTTATATTCTTCCTTTACCAGAAATCATCCAGCCAGGTTTTAACCTGCAGTGAATTAATCAGCGAAGCAGATTGCACAGCTTCCACAAGCAGCCAGCTCTAATGCTTCCCAGATTCTGTAGTTTGAAAATATTTCCTAAGTCAAAATTCCTTATTTATGTCTCTTATTTTCTGAAACAGCCAGATAATAATTCACGAAAATTCTCTTCATGAGAATCTTTCATATATTGCAAAGTCACAGGAGTCCTCTTTAGTCCAAAGAAATCCAGTTCCTTCAGCCTGTCCTCACCAGTCACATATTCTGTATCGCTCATTCCTCCACCCACCCTTTGGACACTTCCATTTCTCTGCAAATTTCTCAAAGATGAATCATCAAACCATACGTCTTGAGGATAACATCAAAACTCTTGTGGTCACCACTCTCAGATTTTTAGTGGCAACGTGAAGTGGTTCCTTTATATCTGCGTGGCATTCACAGTGTCAATGAACCTCAAAAATAAAAGCTTTTCACTCTAGTCAGTCAAGTCCCTGCTTATGGAAGCCCCATGCCAGGTAGTCAAGAAGATTGCCATTGGCAGGATTTCTCACTGTGTATGCTTGCTGAGTTTACAGCTGATTTTAATGCACACAAACTTTTCATGAAGCTCCAAACCTAGCATACTACAACAGAGATCTTTATAGACATTCCACTAATGTGCAGTGTATCCTATTACATTATTGCACCTTCCTCCTCAATAAATTTTAAGATACTGATTTGGAAGACCATCTCCAGTATCACAAAAGAAATTTTATATATATATACACAGCGTTCTGTTTGTCAAAAGTTCTCTCCCTCTTCAACCTCTACACTAGTTCCAAATGCCCATTTGACATAGCTGTTCCCAAAGACAGACATCTTCCTTAACGGAATGAAGTTAAGTAATTCTAGGCAAAAATGTAAAGGCATTCCAAACTGTAAAACTCTTAAACACAACTTCAGTAGATAAGCAAGAGAAACAACTTTATTTGCTTCCCAGGAGAAGGCATTTTAATGGTATAAAATCCTGGCACCAAATACATAATGATCCAGGAGAAACAACTGTGCGTTTCTCGCCTGACAATACAAGGCTCCAGATGCTGGTTTATGCACAAAATTTACACACACGGCTGCCACAGTATCCAAAGAAAGGGTAATCCCTAGTAAAAAGAGAGCATTCCTAGGATGGAGCGAGGTGCAGCAGTTTTTCCTCTGTCACTTTAAAACCAGTTGAAGTTACTATGCAGCTACAAAACCAGGCAACTTCAGGGCCAAAAAAAAATTGACATGGTAAATGAATTGATGGCAGGGGTTTGCACACTCAGGAAGATCCCTTCTGATCTGAGACTTCAACAAGCGAGTTTTGTGAAGCTGCTACAAGTATTTATGGAAAGATAATATTTTTTAAACAAGAAAATTATGCACGGCCACCTGGCTTTCACACCAAGTCATTCTGGAATTGAGTAATGCACTTGAGCATTTCTAAGATTATATTTGGCAGTTTAAAAATATACCCAGATCCCACCACCCATACATGTACAGCAAAACCACATCCGTAAATATGTCAGGGACAAAACAGAAGCAAAGGACAAGGCAAAGGAAGAAAGTAGCCAACAAGGATTGGAAAAATGAGCAAGCAGAACATACCGCTGTTCATGGCTACCTGTCATTAGGTGGCACTAACTGAACTTCACTTTCTAATCATCGACTCCCTCTTAAACCTGTACATAAAACAAAGCAAATGTTTTGCCACCTTCAGAAAAACCACTGACATTTCAGTGGAAATGGAACTGTCCTCTGAGGCAACTCAGCTTTTAGCCAGCTGCTCTCTGAGCACATGGGCTGGGTTTAGGAGAGGGCAGATTTCTGCAGAGTGGATTTTCCCAGTGCCTTCTCAGGGACCCAGCACTGCTTATGCTGCAGTCATTTAGGCTCCCTGGTTGCTCACCAAAGGGTGCAATGCATGCTCAGAGTTACCAGCACAAGAGAGAAAATGACAGAAACGGAGGAGACACTTGTTGATGAACATAAATTAAAGAAAAGGCCCTTAATTTGCCAACTCAGTCTCTTAGAACAAGGCGAAGTAAAAGGTGGCATGTCAAGAAATATAATTACTTACCTTCCAGCTGAAATAAATTATAAGCTCTTAAGCCTAGCAGACAGTTCTGATGCCTGCAGGAGCAGCAGTTAAATGAAAGGTAGCTGCTCTGCAGGCTAGATAATTCTTAAATCTCTCCTCATTCTTTTCTATACTTCTCTAAGTTGCAAGAGGGTGACTAGAGAGTCATTTTCTTGAAAATCATGACGGCATAAACTATAGGAAGGCCGGCAAGAAGAGTGTTCTGATACCAGTCCTGCATCTCTCTGGACACTTTTTTCCTTCAACTGAAGCACAGGATTTATAATTTTGGGAGACAACTAAATGGAAATGCTCTTTCCTTCACTGCAGCAATGAGTCACCATCCAGGCACCACTGTAAACTCAAGTTACGCACTGAACAGAGGTGGCTCGTCACCCTCAGCCTTATCGATGGGCAGTGGTGAGGAACAGGCCACCTTTCAGCATCTCTAAATCAAGGCTGATTCAGAGCTATGAAGGAAACTGTCTCAGAGAGCCTACAAGGAGCTTTACCTCCCAAATTGAGCACCCTGCTAGTGAATAAGCAAAGGATAATTATTTTACCTGGACCTCAGCAGCATGCAAGACACAGCAACACAACCCAGTGGGGCTCGTGTATTTGTGGTGGCTGAGGGACTGCAGTCCTCACGTATCTCCCAGCAATGCAAATGACTGATTTGTTGATTCACTGACTTGTGTTTGAATTCACCTTTTTCACCTTAATTTCTGCAAATTTCTTGATATGTCGGCTATTTCCCAACAGAACTGAGAAACAAAAAAGAGGAAATCAAATGGTGTTAAGAGAGATGCAGAAATGAAATGGTTGAAGAACTGACATAAACCTGAGGAAATGAATTACAAAACTGTCATCCAAAATGTCATCAAGAATAGAGTCACACATATCCCAGGCCTTTGCTAAAGATCTAATACCAAATCAAGAGAAGGAGGAGAAGGCAACTTCCAACATTTCACATGATCTGGAAGCTAATCAAAATTTGGCCATGAAGATGGCATTTCCTTTAAATGAGTTTCCTTTCAGCTTGTCAAAATGGTGATAGTTTAATTACTAATGGATTATGTTTTGTTCTTTGGTGGTCTTTAATTTAGTGCAGGTATTAAATTAACATAATAAAGCAAACAACCATTCTTTCTCCTCTTAAGACTTACTTTTACAAGACATTAGAAATATTAACAAAAAGTTCTGAAGAGCCTCAAATTACTGTATGGTAAAACTTTTAAATAAACAGTACAAGTGAACATTTCAGCATTTATTATACACACACATAAATTAGATTTATTATTCCAATAGATTCCTGGGCTCGGAGCCACAAGGCCACAGACTTCTTTCTCCTCCGCATGCTCTGAGCTAGAGACACCAGGATTTATTCACTGCTGAGCAAAACTTCAAGGAGCCACTCAGAAGAAAGCAAACCAGGCTTGTCTTTCCAAAGAAGAAAGTGGGATTCTGAGCTCCTCCTCACACCAGGAGATCACCAACGACAGAAGCCCACCGTGTGTCTGAACTTCTGAAGGGGAGCCCCAGGTAAGAAACCTGGGGACTGAGAAGCAAACAGAAAATAATTGAAATGCCAGGGAATATGCACTGCATGTAACCTGCAAAGAGTATGATTATAAAAGTCATGCTCTGAGAAGCAAGTCTTGTCCTCTAATAAATTCAACCTTCTCCAGGAATAAGGTGAGTGAAATAAAGGATAGGAGAAGTTTGGTACCTGCCCTGTGTTTAGTCAGCTCAGACTGAAGCTCCAGGTATGCTCCTAAGCACTGATCTACTGCTGCTAGAACAGCCCTAAGTGCTTCATAGGTGACCGACAGTGGGACAGAGATTGTGTAAATAACAACAGTGCGGGCATCCCCTTGGGGACAGAGGAGGTGAAATGTCTGTGCTGTCTTACAAAGTTCTCTGCCATCCCCAGCACTCTGGCCAAAGGAACACCTTAATCATATGTGACCATTAGCAAGGGTGGCCCAAACAATGGCTTTCACCCTTATTTCCCCAGAAATGCCTAGAATTTCCCTAGAATTGCTGGAGCAGGTTTCACCCATGCAGGTGCAGCCTCCTTGTGCACTCGGTCCAGCATTTACATGGAGGGGTTTGTGTCCATGCAGCAGCAAATGCCAGGTCAGGTGCTACAGACATGGAACTTGCCTGACACTTCATGCTGGCCCTGCATCTGCCTAACAAAGAAAAGCAGTCCCACACCTATAATGCTGTTATCAAGTAAACATTATTGGATAAACAAATATAAACAGTAGGTGGAAAAAAAAAAATCTTCCCAATATCTTAAAATACCAGAAGAGAAGAGAAGCTCTTTCACAGCTTGGAAGGAGGAGAAGGTTTTGGTCCACACTCACTAAAATGACAGCAGGGTTGTCAAAGTATGTACCTTGAGAGACAGAATAATAATACATGGTTACCACTTACTACCAGCAGCCTCTGAGGACATAAAAGAAATAAAAAGCAAAGACCTAAGGAAAGCAAAGAGATGTATTATCAGAGGTACCACCCAATGGTCTGATTGACAGAAAGGTCACTTCCAGTGCAAGCTTAGGTCCCTCTTCTGGACCAGAACAGAGATTACAGCAGAGCTTGAAAACCCATAGCAATGACTCGTTGCTATGGCTATGAAAAGGAAAGAGCTACTTTTCTCAAAAGCATACTCAAACAAGAGGACAAGCTACCATGATTACCAGCAATACAGAAATGTGCAGCTTTAAATTATAAAAATGGTTTCCAGCATCTAAATCAGACACCTTCCCCCCTGCCTACCCTGCTCTGGTAAAACCAGAGGCTATGGGCTGCCCTGGTAGCAGCAGGAGAAGTAACAGGAACTTCATGAGACAGGCCTTAAACATGTGCGACCCCGAGTGACTAAATCAGTGCCTGCTTTGCTTTCATTCTATGCACACACATTCATTCTTTTTATTCATTTAGGTTTTTAAGTAGGAGAACATCCAGATTCAAGGCTTCGTGCCCACATCTCTAAGTAAACTCTTAGTCACAGTCCCAGGAGAGCTGGCTGATTCCCCTCCCTTTTATTTAAAAGATTGACTTTTGTACAAAACACCTTGGTGAAATCCTGGCTCTCATTCACATTTGCAATCACCTTGGAAGTTTCTACAGGGTTTTTTGTGCTGCTTGTCTGTGCCACCACCTTGATTTGCTACTTGTCTTGTTTTGGTGACCTGGCTATTCAAAACCACACACATGCAGCCAGGCTCCCTCCACTGATGAGCCAAAGACTCCTACCTTGGAGGCAACGACTGGCAGCACTTTTGGCCGGGGTTGACTCCAGGCAGACACTGTGGACATTCCCACACCAGCCCTGATGCTCCCTCTGGCCCAGGAGGCTGCTGTGTCACCATCTCCCCAGGCCTTGCACCTTCAGATCCCCCCCTTGCCACACGCAACCTCTGTTCAGCATGATGCCACCAAAGTCCATTGTGGAAAGTTGTGCCTCTTGCCTATCATTGGTTTGGGATATTTTAAATTGACCTCGCTCTCAGAAATGTCACCTGTCAGAGAGGCCTGACCCTGTGATTTAGGTGGGTTCAGCTCTCCCTGGCACAAGCCCCAGTCAGGGCGAAGGCTCAGACACTGGAACACATCACCCCAGGCATCAGCCCCAGTCGACAAGCATCAAGCCCACCAGCAATGCGGGAAACGCTGCTGAATCCAATTACTCCATCATCTCTACGAGCCATATATCTTCAAGGCTTGTACAAGGCAAAGCCACATCCTGAGCCAGTGCTCAAGCCGTCTGGGGGAAAGGACAGCTCTTGGTGGATTCTTTTCACTGATTTAATAACACAGCATTCAGTTCAAGTTCCGGCAGGATTCCTGTCACAGGCTGCAGAGAGGTTCACGGGCTCCTTTTGTCTCTGAAACCTGCCTATCCCCAGCCTGAAACAGCTCTGAATGCAGGAGGCATACACGAGCCTAGCAAAGCTATGCCCTCTGAAATCAGTTTAGGTTTTTCCAGGATGTCAGCAGCAATCCCTCTTGCAGTCCAGGCTAATGTAAGGTATGGAATAATCCAAGTTAATGTCTGGACTGAGATCTCTGTAAGAAATCTTCTTCTGGCAGAACTGATTATGCCGGACTTTGCAGTGACGTTCTGTGCAGTACATTGCTTCTGCTCACCCAGTGTTCTCACAGCATCAAAGTCTGCAAAGGGTTAAAACACACCTGCAATCCAAGCCCATTTTCATAACATCTCTGCCTCCCTCTGAAGTTGATCTGCAGGAATCACAGAATCACAGAATGGTTTAGGTTGGAAGGGACCTTAAAGATCATCTAGTTCTAACCCCCTGCCATGGGCAGGGACACCTCCCAGTGAACTAGGTTGCTCCAAGCCCCGTCCAACCTGGCCTTGAACACCTCCAGGGATAGGGCAGCCACAGCTTCTCTGGGCAACCTGGGCCAGTGGCTCACCACCCTCACAGTCAAGAATTGCTTCCCAATATCTCATCTAAATCTGCCCTTTTTCAGTTTAAAACAGTTCGCCCTCATCCTATGGCTCCACTCCCTGATCAAGAGTCCCTCCCCAGCTTTCCTGGAGCCCCTTTCAGATACTGGAAGGGGCTCCAAGGTCTCTCCAGAGCCTTCTCTTCTCCAGGCTGCACAACCCCAACTCTCTCAGCCTGTCCTCACAGCAGAGGTGCTCCAGCCCTCGCATAATCTTCGTGGCCTCCTCTGGACCCACTCCAACAGGTCCATGTCCTTCTCATGTGGGGGGCTCCAGAGCTGGACACAGTATTCTGGGTGGGGTCTCACCAGAGCAGACCAGAGGGGCAGAATCCCCTCCCTCGCCCTGTTGGCCACACTGCTGGGGATGCAGCCCAGGATGCGGTTGGCTTTCTGGGCTGTCAGCACACATTGCTGGCTCACATTGAGCTACTCATCTACCAACACCCCGAAGTTCCTCTCCTCAGGGCAGCTCTTGATCCATTCTCTGTCCAGCCTGGATTTGTGCATGGGATTGCCATGGAAGAAAGGCAACACTATGCCATCTCATCCCAAAACATTTTACAACCAGTACCAGAAACACTCACCATGACATAGCAAACAACTGAACAGCCTCTGGCCAGGTACACCGCACATTACCTTCCCAGAAGGGCTGGAGCTCCAGTCACAGACGACAACTGGCAAATTAATAATTTGGATTACTGAAGGAAAAAAACCTACATAACCTTTAAGACAGTTCTGAAGTCTCTGACTTCCAAACACTAAAAATTATAGTTTATGCTATTAAAATATAAAGCAAGCTCAGTGCTACACATCAAGACAATAAATTTATAGAGCTCAACATATGGGATTGAATGACAAGAAAAAATATTTTTTCTGTCGTGAAGACTGGCAGCTTCTCTGCCCTAGAGGGAAGCACTTTTGAACAGAATGTTTTTTATGGAAAGAGAGGAATAATGTTTACATATGGAAGGCTTTTTTTTTTTCCTTGACACACGCATTTCGAATGTAGCAGTAAATTATGTGTTTTCATGAATGTTCACAGCAGCGTGCTTGGCACTGAAGTGTTCAGATGTAAGAGAGACGCACAAACCACAAATACTGGAAACTACAAGTACAGAATTGTTGTCCCCACTGGCTTATGGGCAGCCTGCTGTCTTAAGACCATCCAACACTGTTCACAATTCTGTTTTGCTTTCTACAGGTAAATTTTTCTTCAGGTTGGGAAAAATAATTTCAGTGTTTATAACATTATCTGTCCCAAGCTGTTCAGCATCCTCTAATAACTGAAAATCTTAAGAGACCATAAAGGGAAGTCACTGCCTGGGTCTTACACCTTTGGCCAGTGCCAGCATCAGTAAAACAGCCACCCAATGCAAAATCCCAAGAATACTTGCAGTAAAGTAAGGAAAGCCTCACAGGACATACACGTCCTTTTCAAGGTAACTGCCACGAGGTACCAGGGTCTGGTCTTCCCCACTGAGATCATTTCCACCACAAAATGTTTATCCCCTGAAGGGAAGGAACAAATACAGGCAAATTCCAAGACAGCAGTCCTTGGGGACCCAGGGAGGGACTCAACCACCATGATCATCATCTTAGTTTGTATTGCAAACGTAGTCTATATAAGATGTGGAAGGCATGAAAAAAAATCAAAGACACCACGTATTGCAAGCAAGGAGGTTGAGCATCCAGCCAAGGAGGAATCTGTTTTCCTCTCTTTGACTGCAGTTTCAGTAATCTTACAGAGGGCAAAGGGTAGTCAGAGTGTCTACTAGTGACCAATAAAACCAGAAGAAAATTTCTAGCCATCACAGCAGTAACAGTCTTGTAAAAATAGCAGCTGAGGCAAAAAAATACAACATACGGTGGGAACTGATGATGTATGAAAGGTGAGATCTGTTTCCCTGCACTATCAGGAACCAAATTCATAGATGCAGAAAGCTGTATCCTAAATTCCTACAATTTTTTGGTTGTTTTTTTTTTTCTAGGCTGTGATGATGAGCCAAAAATGGGACTTGCTTATGGAAGAAGTCCCTCAGGTCCACCACTCTGGGTAAATGTGCTTCTCTTCTACATCAAGAAGTGTTGTTTATTTTACCTGTTCCTGCCTCCCACCTCTTCCCCCTGCCTTCTATTCACCATAGTAAACCATTTCCCTTTCTTAACCCTGTCGCAACATCTCTGCAACTACCACAGAAATGACTGCAATCAAAACAATTCTTATTCTACCAGTTCCAGTAATAAAAGATCAGGCTACACATATCCTGAACATATTCACAGCACTGCTGTAAACCTTCCCTTCACACCTCCCACCTACTGAAGGCTAAACCACACATTTCCTGACAGAGATCATCATCTCTTGTCTACCATCCTTCATTAGCTAATTTCAAAGCAATTTACAGAAAAAGGTCCACATCAACAAGATAATGATAGCTCAGAGAAAGAAGGGACTTGTCTGTCACAAGGAGGTGAAATATGGGTAATTTCAAGAACGCAGGCCTGCCTACCTTAGCAATTTTTTGCTTGCACGTGTCTGGCAAATCTGATTTTTCGTTTTAGTACACAAATGCCCTCTGTCTTTTCTGGGATTTTGCTTCCAACTACAGTCCTTAATTTCATGAGACGGCTGTAGTGGTAAGCTATATGGATAACAAGTTATTGTAATAATTTCCAAATATTCCAAGCTGTTTGCACAAAGCCACAGCAGCTTTTCACACAGAGCTAAGCCATACCAGTTTAATGCTTACGTACACTCACAGGTATCTATGGTAACAGCAAATTGTATCACATTGCCACAGTACTCACGCTTGTTCCTTCCTTGACTTTTATGCAATCTACGGGCTGGGACTGAAGAGACCCATGAGGGCATCCAGTCAACACCCTTCCCAAACTGCAATCCAAATGGAGTATCTTAGCATGCAGCGTGCCTTCGAGAGCTGAGTCTCGAGGCAGAGAGCAGAAGTCCTGCCCTCACACTTGCTGAAGGGATTTCCAAAAGCTACCATGCCTCGTGGACAGCAACTTTGGTTTTGTTGATTTTTTCGCCATAGAATTTTTACCTCCTCTACCCTGATTTTTCCTCACTGTTGAAGGCACTTCCTTTGGCTCTGCCATTATCTGATTGTACACCCACACCTCCGATCCCCAGAAATGCCCCTGTCGCAGAGTCACCACAACTCCTCCTAGCTCCCATATCTTCCCTAACACTTTTCTAAAGTTGGTCCCCAAAATGAAGCTGCTATTCCAGATCCACTCTTGCTATCACAGAAAACAGTGTTTTGCTGTTCCTGTCTTCCAGGGCTCAGCGCTGACACATTATTATAGTTGTCATTTCTGCTGCCTCATCATATCACACAGTCATGCCTATTTGTTAGTCCTTTATTATCCCTACATCTCCCAGAGCTTTACTAGCCTTCCCCCTCTCAGTTCTGATTTATCTGTTTTGGATTACAAGCCCTAAATTCATTAGCTTGTCCTTTCACGGAATGAATCTCAAAGTAGTTTTTTGGCTGCATTTGGAATTTCTCTAGATACCTTTGAATTTTTTCCGTGGCATTTAGAGAGACATCTAATTTACTATAATCTGCCACTTTTGATACAGCACTGTTTGTTCACTCTTGTAGATCATCAAGAGACATATCAGCACCAGAGAAAAAAAAAAAAGAGATGATGAGTTACTGAAACTCCCTTCAAATCATCCTATGAGTGAACAAGACATCCTCTTTCTTGTTTTCATGAGGCTGAAGGTGCTGAAGCATTTAACAGGCACTGAGGCCAGAGGAGACCACAGCTAGCGTTAGCCACAGTGATGCTCACACACTCCCTAGCAGGTGTTCAGACATCCTCCCAGGGAATTCAGACATATAATTTTCCATTTAATTGCCCTGATCCAGAAGAGGAATAACAGAAAAAACAGAACTTATGAAAGTGTAAACTCAGGATTGAAAACAATAACTCTGTATTAAATACATTTCAATTCCAGTTATCAGAGCAAGGTCCTATAAAACACAAGAGGGTAGTTTTTTAAATACTCAGGAGTAGAAATAAGTCATTAATACTGTAAGATTTCTGATGTTTAGAACTTCTTAGAAATAATTGAGAAATTCTCCAGAGCTTAGTGCAGTGGGAAACACACACCGCATGAGAGTGTTCAATATGCAGTCACTATGATCTGCTCTGCATTTTGAAATGACACTCCAGAAGCTGGGAGAAACCATGTATTTTCGGAGATAACTTGAAGAAGTCCAAGATGCAAAATATCTTGCAATTATAAACAATATATAAATTAAAAACAAAGACAAGAAACCTTCCAAGATAACCAATAGAACACCTCTTGCTGAAGATTAGAATGACAAAATAATAAATTATTTTAAGTGATAAATCCAGGCAGGAGCAAACACACACACAAAATTATCTAGGATAATTCACAGTGGCTCAAAAATACTTACAAAATGTTCTTTGTGTTCACTTGGTCAGAATGCTGATTAACAGATTATGAAACTGCATCAAAACGTTACCAAGCTGCAAGTTCAGATCCCCCCAACTATTCCAGAAACCACTAGATTCGTGAAAACTGAATGTGAAAGAATTTCTCCTCAAAAATGTAGAAGAGACTGAAAAAACCCACAACAGTACTGGTGACAACCCACGCCATTTGGAAAATACAGCAAGGCAATAGCTAACCACCTCTATCATCAGATCAGGTATCGGGAATGGCAGAGTGCATGGTCCACTTTTCATCATTTACAAGGACAATCACCAAAAAGTCAGACTTTCCCAGAATATTTTGGATTTCAGTTCTATTAAATTATTCTTTTACTGAGATACTCCCAAATGATAACCACTACATAGTTCTGAAGTTTACTTTATTTCTCCTTATTACTGGCCATCTTAAAATCATTACCCTTTCCTCAGCATTACATATACAATCTGTTATTTTCCCACCAATCTCAGTAGAATCACAATTCCTCAAAAGCTCATGTAGCTAATAGGACAAAATGTTATTTACTGACTCATTGTACTAAGCTTGGCAGTATGCAAAAGAGAGAAGACACAGTTTGCAGCCCCACAGCCTAAGCATACGTGACGCTGACAGTAAGTTACAGAAGCAAAATAACATTTCAGTAAAAATAGATAACAAAATGCAACCGCCATGGTTCTCGTGAGTTTGGAGACTCCAGGCTGTCAAGTGCCAGTAGGGTGTAAGGTGATAACTACCCAGAAAATTGAGCTTCCAGTTCGTTTGCTGCTCAGGTACTAGCCCCGCAGCACGTCACGTAAGTGGGACATTAAGAGGGGAAAAAAAGAAGATACATGACAAAGAGCAGACAGGAGAATAGTGAAGAGAACAAGTTGTTATTTCACTACAGATTTTTTTATTCAGCTTCTCTTCCAAGGAAGTCTAAAAGTAACATTTATCTCTGTAAAGTCGCACTGCTGTTATTTGAAGATATCCCTAGAACTCAGCAGCGGCCCAGAGTTTGGCAAAAACAAGGAAAAAAAAATCTGCACCAACGGTTTGGAAATACAGCCCCGTTCCCACTGTGTGTTCAACAGTCTTCTCTTACACACACATTCAGCCTAACCCGTTTGATCTCTGTCCTCAAAAATTGCATAAAATCCAGGATCAGATGCTTCTGCAACAAACTGTGGGTGCCAGCCATTTCCAGAGATGGCACCCTGATCCAGCTTTTCTGCAATGACATGTACTACCTCCTTGTACAGCTCTTTCATATATATGTCTTTTCTCCTATTCGGTGCTTAGGGTCAGACCGTAGGGAGGCTCCGAGGATCAGTCACCCAGGGAGGTAAAATAAACCCAATTTATATTTACCAGGCACCTCAGAAATGATTTAAGAGATGTTCTCAGTTCTTACGTGAAGCAGTTGCTGCAATTCCCATGTTGTTAGAAGTCAAAAAAAAAAAAAAAAAAAAAAAAAAAAAAAGTCAAACAGATTAATGTCTTGGGTCTGACAGATTGCAGATCTAATAGCTGCAGAGATCAGCCACTTTATTGACCAGACAGGGCTTCTCTGCAACAGTTCCTCCTAGCAATATTTCAGAGCCTCACAAACAGCAGAGTGCAGGGGCACAGTGCCTAGATCAGTTTTGTTGCTAACTAGGCCCCTTTATACCTAAAGCTCTTGAAGTTTTTGAAGAGGAAGAAGTGAACCTCCATCCAGATGTGGAGTAGTTTGACATCTCATGCTACCTATGAAGCTTGAAAGCTTCAAAGTGCAATATATTGCTTTCCCCTTTCACTCCCTCTCACCTGACTGCAGTATTTTTTCAGCATCTAGAATAAGACTGCCTTCCTTACATCCGGAAGAAAAAAAACAGTGACACCGTTTCTTCATTCAGTTTTAGCTGAGAATGTTGACCCCTTGGTTGGGGCTTTAAATGAACGTACCCTTTCTGAAACTCACTGAAGTGGAGAGAGTAAGGAGTAAAGCTACATAGGAACACCCAGGCAGAGCCTTTGTCTGCTTAGATATCAAGTACCTGCCCAGGCTGGTAAATTCGTGGACACAGCTTAGAAAGCTGCAAGGGTTTCCATTCTGAGGTTCAAACCCAGACAAACTGTATGTAAAAGCCATATGACTGCATATTCTGCATTTTAGGGTCAGCCAGCAAAGCATAGGGAAGATACTTTCCTGAAGCTTCTTACAATCTCTCAATGCTTCATTTACTCCAACAACATGAACTCTGCATTTAACCCTAAACATTGCATACAATGTACAGGCATTAAACAGAACACATAATACACTCTGCAAAGTCTGTGATCTTCTAAATTAATATATGACATGGAAATACCATTTACTGAACCATTTGAAAACTTGGCTCAAAGCATACAGACATGTGGCGGTAAATTCCTACGCAACTTTCCATCCAAAAGCATACTCATTTCTATTATTTCTGATAACATAAGATGACTGGAGATAGACCATTCCCAGCCAGAACACCGGCATACCATATTTATTGAACCTATAAACAAGTAATTCTCAATGACATGGAGCATTTAGTTCCATTTGCTGAAACGTCCTTTTGCATGCCACTCTCCAGACTCTGGGACAAGGGTCTGTAATTGTCCCCCATCAATCAGCTCTTGCTGTGTTTCCTCTGGACCACCAGCCAGTGCCATCTTCAAACTTTCTTCTGTGTTGTTTTGCTTTTCAGCTTTCTCACATTCATCATATTTCACAGAGCTAGGCAGGACAGTAATTCACGAACTCAAGTGAAAATACAAGAGAGTGCCCTTGTCTGGAGTTTCCATGGTGTTTCCCAGTTTCTCAGCTTATCTGCTCCTTGTCTTTCTTTCAGCCGTACCCACACCTTCAGAAAGCCAGAGCAAGAAAGTCTCTCTTTCTTCCTTGCATCTGCCTTTTTAACACAAGTTTCTGAGTGAAACCTTTTACTCCCTTTTCCTCCAGACCTGTGAAACCAGGGGACTCTCCCCATCCAGCTGCTAATGGTCAGCCCATTTGGAAGGAGCTCATGTTATGGGACTCTCCAGGATTGCCATTTCAGGGTCAAGAAGGAATTTTTCCAGAATGACCAACCTGGCCAAGGAGACAGGATAGGACTCTGGTGGGGGAAAAGGAATGTAAATTTCTCCCTATTCAAGGAAAACACAAATGAGAGCAGAAGAGTCCCAGTGTTGCAAAATGACCTAGTTCTCAGAGGTCAAAAGTAATTAGGCAAATTGAAAGTCATCTAGTCACTGCTAAGGGCTAACCTGCAAATAGAAGGGTTTGGCTGAAGGCAAGGGTACCTCAGACAGGGAGTCCAGGATATCCAGGAAACCAGGTTTTCCCTTGAGGAATTGTCCAGTGATATGTATAAAGGGAACGCTGGGTAGATATTTGCACACGTATATACAGACTTACATGTGGGCAGTAAAATATATCTCACATATTAATCTATATATACATACACATGTATAGATGTATGTATATAAAAACATCCGTTAAAGTTACTGCTTGGATATTTCAATTCAGTATTGATTTCAATATCATCCTTTATCTATGGTGAAGCCAAAACACAAAACATTTAAACCAAGTTGTGTTTAACTATTCAGCTGTTACGTTCCCCCAGAGGCAGCAGTATATAACAGATTTTTGCTATTACAGACTTAATAAATCATATTTTATATCAGTGCTACATTGCAAACCCTCACTGGATTTATTGATTCATTCTTTTTTCCTTAGGTCAAGTTAAAACTTTCTTGTGCAGATAAATACAGTTTCAGAGCTAAAAGATGACCTGAAGCACATTCAATTTGAAGTTTCTTTCTGCGTACTGTCTTGTAGGTTATGCTACCTGATGGCCAAAATTGAGAAACTAAAATCCATCTTCAGAGATAATTAAAAAAATTCAACTGTGAAATGAAACTATCAGCATGCCACCTTTTAACGCACAAGATTAGAGTTACAAAAGCTGTGAGCTTATACAGTTCTCAGGAGTGTAAGTCCCTGTGGAACTGGAAGCTTTATAAAGGATTTCAATCCAAACCCACAATATTTGAGCATGCCTGAAATACATAGAAGTAAGTTATTTTATTTTATTGAGGCATCATACCAGGAGACACCACCAAGATGACAAAACCCAAGGACTTATGGGACTTAAAAAGCTATTACTACATCTGCAGCACACTTCTGTAACCTTATTTTGGGCACTTCCTCTTGCTCTTAGTGAGCTGAGCATTGTAGTGAAACAAAATGCACAAAACTGTGAGTTTGTCCACATCCCACTTGGGCAAAACACAGTCTACCCGGCTCTTACATACAAAAAACCCTTAGGAAAATAAATGCTAAAGCAGTGCTGAATCACTTAATTAACTAACCACTAGTGCCCTAGCTAGGCTTGTCATCTTACTCATAAGTATCCACATACTTTACCTGTGCATGAGGGTTCACCATGTCCATCTTAAAATTTTGAAAATTATATTTCTGTCTTTGATTGAAAAAAGTAAAATATAATCCCCCAACCCCGTATATATGTTAGAAGGAATAGATTCCTGTTTCTAACAATCTGTAGCTTGCGAAACACCTTTTCAGTGATATAAGTTCTGGAGCTCCTATAGAGTCTGAACCAACTAACAGTGCTTGTTCTCACTTACTGTAACGGGAGGCTGTGCACCTTTGGTTTGTTTGGTACAGGAGAAAGAATGAATATTGATGTGCTTCTGGATGTGAACTTACTGTACGGCACTTGCAACACTGCCAGCTACACCGGATCCATTGCCAAAAAGTTATAATTTAAGACTATTTCAACACATGCAGCCCCAGCACTCGCTCCTGCAGTGGGCTGGGATAAACAGTCCCAGTGTAATCCCGATGGGATGACATTTGCTTTCTGGGATCCCAGCTACACTGCTGTGGTCCTGGAAATCGTCTCTGGCACTCTGATGTTTACTGCACAGATTTGAGAAACCCACTAATACAAGCCCTTGAGGCAGAGACTAATGGAGCTAAACAACAACGGTCAGCAGCTGGAAATTATTATTGAAGGAAAAACAAAACCAGGATCAAACAGAAAGATTTTATCATCTCATGGAAAACCCTTCTTACAAATTGTTCCACAGTAGTAACAAAAAGCCTTAAAAATTTTGATGATGCTTCATTTTCTAGCTTTCTGTTTACTGCTTAAATAAATATACTACTTATGTTATACTTCTTTTAAATGAAAAATTCAGTTCTTTAAATAATCTCAAAGTCTGCAGAAAGTCCAATTACGTACTCTTTAAAAAGCAGTTTTGCAAAAGAGGCTGAAGTTGTTTGTATCAGTTTGATAGTGCTATTGGAGCACACAGACACTGACAGTTCAGCTCTGCTGGCAGCGTCCTTAGGTGCTTACGCAGCAGCAAAAGCAGTTGGACCAGGCACCAGAAATACTGACAGACTTCCAGTTCTGCCCCTGATTTTGTGCACAACCAGAATAACAAGATTTATTCTCCTCGTCAAAAGAATGTACTCTGAAATCTATTGCTCACTGTAACAGCATAACTGCATCACTTAGTTATTCACTGAATTAAATGAGGTACCGTTGCAAGAAGCTGTCTTAAAGACAAGACAACACTCAAGCCTTTAAACTAATACCTTTCAACTGCTGGGCACCCCCCAGTAATGTTGCCATGCATAGTCCATGGGCTTTTACCAGACATAATCATGGAAGTGCCACTGGGGCAGCTGCACCATGCATACGGACATAGAATCATAGAATGGTTTGGGTAGGAAGGGACCTTAAAGATCATCCAGTTCCAACCCCCTGCCATGGGCAGGGACACCTCCCACTAGACCAGGTTGCTCAAAGCTCCATCCAAACCTGGCCTTGAACACCTCCAGGGATGGGGCAGCCACAGCTTCTCTGGGCAACATCCTTTGCAATGGACACTGCTGGGAAACGCCAGCTGCTGACAGTCACCATCTTGTTTTATTGGTGTCCTAATTCTCCAGGCAACTCAGCCAGTGATTCCTGATCCTTTCCTGCGTTCACCATTTCCCCTGTGCCTCCAACATCTGAATTTTCTTCTTGGCAGCCACAAGGCTCTGTGACATTCACACTTTTATCTTCATTTCAGAAGCGTTTGAGGAGCATCACAGGAAAGTCACAGTGAAGCATAGGGAAAAGCAAGTGCCTCCCTGTCTGCCCCAAGGATGGATTGCCATGGAGATGGCACCTCCTGGGTGAGGAGTTTTGTCCAAGCACGTTGCTGCTTGGTACTTGTGCTCTGGTGATGTGCTCCAGCTGATTTACCATTGGGCAGGATGCCTTCCGAAGAGACTGGAACAAGCATAGATGGTTAGAAAATGTTCTTCCCATAAATCATCTTTGCTGGTGGCAGCAACATCTAAATTGCACTCCTTTCCTGTTCCTGAAGAAACAGGTCAGGGTTTGATCTCTGCCAAGTTAACTGAGCTATGAAACCACAGACGAGGGGGCTGGCTCTGCTGTTATTGCCCATTTTCTTGCAGTGGAGGCATGGCACACCTCACCTGCACGCTCCTCAATGGTCCCTGGGCTCCTATGTCTTTACAAGGTTTACGCTCAGGACAGAGAAGAACAAGATTTCACCACACTCATAGGGCATGACTAGCTTAGGCAGAGGATACATCATAGCCCATTTTCTAGCCTGTTTGACAGCTGATGCACAAGCATGCCCCATGGCAGCCTCCACTGCTTTGTTCTGTATTCACTGGGTCAGAAGTGAATGGTCTTCATTTCCTTTTTTTTCCCATCTCCATCCAGACATGTTCTTCTCTCTTCCCTCTCTTCAGGGTCCAAAATGCTTGAGATGACATCCAAAACAGACAAGAGGATACGCACAAGCAGATAGCCACCAGGAAACAACTGTCAGGAAGAAGATGCTCTTCCAGAGGGCAATGCAGGCAGGAACCTAATTTGGGTTTCCGAATCGCTCCGTGTCTTTCTTCACCACCACAGCTGAGTTAGTTCAGATGATCAGCTCCCTGACTTAGACACCACAAGTGCCTGAATGTTGGGGTGCCATGTCCCTCCCCTCCTATCAATCTCAAAAAAATTCTAATCTTTGCCCAGTCTTGTCTCTAAACAAGGGTCCTCCCTCGTTAGACAGCTTCCCCCCAGACACAGTAGCACAGGATACATAATGTTCTGTATGAAGACACAGAACATTATGGCAGGAAGGAAAAACACATCGAATCAAGGGGAAATCAGGACCTCCCCCATGCACTGACTCTCATTACAAACCCCCATAAAGACTATGATTTTCCAAGCAAGCAACATGTCTTCTCCAAAAGAATTTGAAACATAATGATGCCTCTTACAACTCAGAAAAACAATTACCATGGGTAATTAAATCATTCATAATAATAAAAAAATAAATGACACATTCTGACATGCACAAGGAAAGTGCGAGTGTTTAATACCACACCCTGTGATATGAAATAAACAGTTTGCTCATTCTGTAATATCAGTCTTGGAATTCAGAGCAGTCGATGAACACGCTTTTGGGCAGAGTGCACGGTAACTAGTTACCTTCCCATGGAATGCAGGAAAGATAACTCACTGAGAGTTCTGCTACCCCAGGCAAGCATCAGTCAGCAAAAATAACACACGCAGGAGTGGGGGCAACAGGCTGCCCTGAAAATTAAAAGTTTAGTTTTGCTGAAGGAAAAAAGAAATAAATGTATCCTCAGTAATTTCGAAGCCATCTGACACACATGAACTTTAATTCTAGGTTGCTAAGTCAGAGCTATTAAAAACCAGGGTTTCTTGTAGCAATTTAGTGACTTACACTGTTCTAATTTCAGCCCAAGTTGGCAAGGAGAACCGAGGAAAAAAGCAAACAAAATATCTAGGCATCCATGTGATCTTATTTTTTTCTAAATAAAAATTAGTTCCCACACATCAAGTCAGAATCTGAAGTGCCACACTCATTTTTGGCTCCTAGCAACAGTTACATAGGTCTGGTCCAGAAACAGAGCAGTATTTTTTCAAGCATTTCCACAAAAATACTCTTTTGTCTGCTCCAGTTCAGGATTGTATCAGTATGAAGAAGAATAAGATTTCTTGGAAAACATCCCTGAGATGGCAAGTTTTCTACAGCTTTGATCAGCCCCAATAATTGAGTAATAAAAAGGAATATTCACCCTACTTCCTCATGGTACCAAGAAGATTTCATCACTCCAGAAGTGATTGAAGACCTGGGCTTTCTATCACATCCCTTTGCAGGCTCTCTCCGCTACAAGCAGCTCAGTAGGACACACGGTTTGTCCTCCACTCTCTACATTTATCGTACATAACATTCTGAAATCATACTTCTAGTCAGACATCCATTTCCCCTCCTGCCCCAGCCCACGCCCTCAACAATCAAAAATAGAAAGGTTGGGGGAAGAAGAAAGGAAGCCAAAAGCAAACCTCCGCAGGCACAAGTTTTGGCTCTGGTTCTTACCATCCTCAAAGGCTACAGCCACCCCAGGGTGATGTGACAGCTCTGGGGCTTCTCCTCAGTATGCACCCATCGGCGCCCGGCAGCAACCTTTGGCGAGCAGGTGAAAGAAGAGGCCGGAAAAAAAGTACGTGGCTCTAAGGGAGAAGCGTAAGCTCGCTCTCAGGCTTGAGATGATGAAATGAAATGCCGAACTTCACGCTAATGATATGAATCACACATTTGGCCCTCAGACAAACTTCTTGTCTTTCGTTGCTATTTAATGTGAGAGCATTTTCACCGAGAAAACCTGCTGCACAGCAAGGTCATACATCTCTGAAATCTTTCACACGTTCCAAGTAAACACTCAAACACAGTCTACCTACCTATACCACCTAACCTTTGTGAGGGAAACCGTGTAGCATAGCTAAGATTTTTTTTACATAACTGATACCCTGAGCACATGAGCATGGATAAGAAGGTATTATCCATCTGTGGGTGAGAGCTCATTACGAAGCCAGACTAACTCTGCTGCAATCCATACTGGAGCAGAGACCTGCCAAGACGGGCTCTGGCAGGTTCGTGTAAGCAGGTCCAGCCCGCCATCAAAATTCGCTGGCTTTGAGCAAGTCGCATCTGCCACCAGTTTCTCCCCAGATTAACTGGGAAGGAGAACATTTCCTGGACTAGCTCACAATACTGCAACAGAGCCTCAGGAACCAGGGTAATACCAGCACAGGTGCTTTATGTTAGCACTGAACTGCCCTAAAAGCAGAGGATATTCAGCAGAAGCTAGAAATACCATGATCTGTGACCTTAAAAATAAGTCAGTTCAAAGAACACACGGCCACGTCTTTCCATGATCTGTGATGGAAAGAGGATAAATTAGCAATGACGTTTCAGAGGTCACGCCTAAACAACTCAGGAGTCTCTACTTCATTTCCAAAAATGACAATTAGCAAGGAATCACAGGAATCAGAACTGCCTGCAGTAAGAGAAGCATGAGTATGGCACATTTTTGCAGCCCTGCACAAGCTTTAATGGGGTAACTATCAGCTAACAGTAGCATCATGGTGACAGAGTGAAATGGGAGCTGCCTGGTCTCCTAGGTTTGTGTCATTGCATTGAGCACAGCGGTTTGGTTATCTTCCCACGGTGAAATGTTATTCTGCTATTCTGTTCAAGATATGAACAAATCCAATATAGGTCTTTATTTGCCATAGACATACTCCTATCTCTATCCTGTGAAAATGTTCTCTAGTGCTGTCAGTGCTAGGACCTGGCAATACAATTTCTTCCTAAAAGCAAGTCAGGCTGTGGCAAGAGCTAAATAAATTCAAACCAAAATGCAGGACGCATGCCTCTGCAAAAGCCTTCTCTCAAAAGTTTGTAAGAATCGGTATCTGGAATTGAAAGCAAAAGAGGAACACGGAAAAGGAGAGGAGAGGGAGAAAGAAAAGAGGGAATAAGATCATTTCACTGTAGGAAATGCAGAAGAGATGGGACTGAATGAGAATACACTGCATACCAAACATGCTACAGGACTACAATAAATGCCAAAAAATGTGACAGATTCAGAGGATACAAAAATACACCATGTTCCCCTTAAATGCATGCTATTTTAGTGGCAAACAGAAAAGAATAAAAATTAAAAACTTACTTCTTCCATAAACTAGGCTTGTAATAAAAGCCAGGGCCTTAGGTCTGCCAGAGTTCTATGTGTTGGTGCTGCAGGCACCTCAGAGAGGTAGGGAGCACATCCCCAGCCTGCCGTCTTGGCACCCTTTCCTACATGACTGCCTTTTCCTGGCATAAAGCACTGGGGAGAAGCTCGCTCTGGACGGGAAGCTACACGTTATCAATGGGGAGGAGGGACGGACTGGGCAGAAGCTGCTTGCAGGCACGCAGAGCTGAACAACCTGCCCTCGGGACAGACCGCATGCACAGCCAACAAACCAGCCCTGCAAGAGCCCTCAGGCCAGCAACAGCCCCAGAGAAGACCCTTGTATTCCCACAAACACAGCCCTTCCCACTAAAACATGCTTAGAGACGACAAACTCACTGCCTCTCCAAGGGCTGACATTCCCCTAGATTCCTGGGTTTATTGGTGGCTTTTACCACCTGGCCTCCCCTAAGGCTTCCTTTGGGGAACCCACCTGCAGGTTGATCTCCAGATTAGCAGGAGACAGAAGGGGGCTGGTGCTCCTGGCGGTCCCCAACCCCTCAAGGGGCTTTCCCTGCAGTGTCACTGGGGACAGCCGCGTGGACAGGGCTGCTGAAAGGGCTGGCCTCACCCTGAACTGCCTTTACTTTGTTCCTTTCTCCCAAAATACCTGCCAGAGCCTGGGTATGCTTTTCCCCTTGGCTCTTTGTAATCCTAGCTTGCATCTTGTGTCTACAGATGTCAATATATTCCCCCCTACCCTCTCCACAGAATGATGCATATGCACAAGCCCTTACTTTTTTTTCTCCTCTCAAATTTCCACCTCTCTTTCCTTCTATCAAAGTACTTCTGGTCCTCTCGCCACCTCCAGCACAGAGCAGCGCTACATTTTTAGCACACAGTACTTAACCTCCCTATTTATGCTTTTCTTTTTCTTTGGTCTATTATGTCTAGGGAGAAAACATTTCCATTAATGGACATGGTGTTAATTCAGAGTCAGAAAATTTTACTACCCTGCATGCCAAATTCTCATGACAGTATCAGTCTTCTACAAAAAGAAACTACATTAAATAGGAAAAAAATGCACATATGCGCATATGTAGCGTGGCGCAGAGTGAGAAACCATAGGAACAGAGTCCCCAGGAGCAGAAAAAACATTGGTGTGAGCGAGGCAGAGAGGCTGCAACCAGGACTCCTGCCCTGGCTTATGGTGCTGTTGCTCAGACATGGCCATGCCACTCTTTGGGCACGTCTACGCTGCCTCACTCCACCTTTGCTAGTACGCTGCATGCAGCACTCTGCTACACAGTTATTTTAACACAACACTGCTGTGAGCTAATTAGCCCTGCTGAAAGCCAAGATGGTCAGGATTAATTATTAGTGCTTTATCACTGAGGAAAGCACCTTGTTTTTGCAGCCGCCTTGTCTGGAGCTGTCTGACCGCAATCCCACAGCCACCCTCGTTTAAGAGTAGTCTAATCACTGCTTTGGCTCGGGACAGCCTGCCACTGTGGGAGGTGTAAAAGCCAGCCCAGACCTGATTACAGGGAAGCTGCTGCGGAAATCCCAGGCAGCACCCAGAGCCCTGCCAGGGGTGGTACAAGCGCTAACAGGATAGCGGCAAAACCAACCATCACTGCCAGGATCACAGTCGCGCCGAGCCGCAGGAGGCTATTAGTGCGGACAGATAGCGCTCCCGCAGGGATACTAATATCCTTCTCCTTTAACACCTTCTCACTCACAACTCCAGCGCTTTATGATGGCCACAGGACACTGACCCTGATCTTCAGCAGCTCTTTACTACAGTCGTCCTATATGGCTTACACCTTGTGGGTGTTTTTCCCTCCCAGGGGCCGGCAGTTTGCCTCGGCAGCAGGCAGTACAGTGTCCTCCAGGAGGCAGAGAATGGTGAGAAGCAGAGGAGTGCTAAGCTAGACCCATCCCCTCCTCACTCTGCCCACGCACGCACCCATCGCAGGCAGAGGGGGCGGATGGAGCGGTGGCCTGGGAGGGATAACGGTAGAGCATATCCACACTACGGTCACTGCTAGGATGCTCAACAGCAAGGCCAAATAAGTTTAATCTCCTATATTCAAGGCATATGTTGCCTCAGATCTATAAAAACAATAACAGCAATACTTCACATAGAAGAACCAAACAAATTGAGCAGTTACGCAAATTCTGTGCAGACGTCTCAAAAAATAACAATTTATACTACAGTGACTATTATTCTGCTATTGTGTTTTCTGCACGCTTTTTCATATAGACACGGAGTACAGCATTTCCAGCAATATTCATGGATTTTAGTATCTTCTCCACATGGAAAGTACCAAGATAATGGGCACCTTTGAAATATGGCAAAGGAACAAGACAAGATGCTGACTGGTTAGTGTAATTCTTGAAATATCAAGTATTCCTTTAAAGTAATAGATGAGCTTATTAGATAATATAATTATTTCATTAAGATAAAAACATTAAATATGGTATTTATTTAGGGAAGGAGCTTCAAGAACACCTGAGTCATTGGACAAAGCAAAAATTACAAGTGGTTACAGTCCTTGCAAGGCATTCCCTCTCCTCCCCTTTTTCTGCCATGATCTATAAACTGTTAAAACTTTCCATAAAACACATTTGCCGACCACAGACGCACACCAAAACGCTAGTCGCAGCACCCTGGCAGTGTCCCGACAAACACACGAGCTGCTGGGGGATGCACAGGCAGAGTGGGGCAGGCGCCTGGTCTTGCTGCCCACCGCCTGTATTAACAGCAATGTTCTCGCTCCTCCTAACGAAGAATGCTCTGCGAATCACTGTGTCATCTTCAACATTTGAAGGGCACCTGACTAAAATTCAACCACGATAAACTCTGTTCTAATCCTGTTAAGTTTTGGTGTGGACTTCAAAGGAGGAGGAGTTAAATTCTTACTTGCCACAGCACAAAGTATATGGGCTAATTACAGGCAGCTCCTCTTTCCAGTTATTTTCCACATGGCCAGCAGGGCGAGGGAGGGGATTCTGCCCCTCTACTCTGCTCTCGTGAGACCCCATCTGGAATACTGCATCCAGCTCTGGAGCCCTCAGCCCTCATGGACCTGTTGGAGTGGATCCAGAGGAGGCCACAAAGATAATGCAAAGGCTGGAGCACTTCTGCTGTGAGGACAGACTGAGGGAGTTTGGGTTGTTCAGCCTGGAGAAGAGAAGGCTCCAGGGACACCTTAGAGCAGCCTCACAGTATCTGAAAGGGGCCTACAGGAAAGCTGGAGAGGGACTTCTTACAAGGGCATGTAGTGATAGGACGAGTGGTGATGGCTTCAAACCGGAAGAGGGGAGTTTTAGATTAGATCTCAGGAATAAATTTTTCACTCTGAGGGTGGTGAGACACGGGCTCATGTTGCCCAGAGAAGTTGCGGCTGCTCCATCCCTGGAGGTGTTCAAGGTCAGGTTGGACAGGGCTTTGAGTAACCGGGTCTAGTGGGAGGTGTCCCTGCCCATGGCAAGGGGTTGGGACTGGATGATCTTTAAGGTCCCTTCCAACCCAAACCATGATTCTATGATTTTTATTTTCTGTATCAAAATGAATTCTCCATATGTATTATAAGCACACTACCTCTGAATTCCCTGAAAAGGGTGTGGAAAGCAGCAGCAAGGGAAGTTTAAACAAGAAAATCATTTGCACAAGTGCTGCGAGAAGTCGGAATAGCTGTACCATAATGAAAACGTGTTGGAATGAATTCATTGCCATCTGTCTTTATTTTGCTAACCAGCTCAATCAGACACCACAAATATATTCAAACATGAGAAAAATATTTAAATTATTTGTCCTACGTCCTTTTTCAACATGTAACTCTCAGAGTCCCTGTTTTTATTGTTATTGAATGCCCATCAATAGCAGTGAATTCATTCGTGCACAGCCTTTGGAGTACACCTATGTACCTTCAAATCCACATTATCAGCATAATGCATAAAAGCCCACAGTAAAATTTACAATTTACAAAATTTACAGTAATACAAACATTCCAGGAAGCATGACAAAAAAATACCAAAAGAAACTTTGTTCCTCAGTGTCCGAGTAATTAAAAAGCCCTACAGCTTTTGTAATTGTTGGATAGGAAAAAGCTCAAAACAAAAATATCATGTAGTTCTACCACAACAGTTCTCACGCAAAGCATAATCCTACCAGATGAGAAGGAAATGATGGAGAAAGAGGCAAACCGAGGAAAGAAAATGGACTGTAAGAAAAATACAGAAAATAATAAGGATTAACTATCTGAAAACAAGTAATGGAAGAGGAACAAACAGATGCAGAGCTCTGCCCTCTGCCCCCTCTGCCCTGGGGCCAGGCTCTCCCTGGACCCCATCCCTCACCCGTGTGCCTTCACGGGTAGCCCCAGCCATTCCTGATCCACGTGGCACAAGGGCAGGGAAGGGGCCAGGGAGGATCGTTCTGAGGGGAGACCACGCTGCCCGGAGACACTCCTGGGGTGACAGGGATTACTAGACACGGTCAGCCTCAGCAGCTGCCCAGAGGCACCTCATTTCTTTCCATCCTTCACACTGAAAGGTAGCTTCAACCCTTCCAGCCTCCAGTCCAAGGAGGCAGAGCTGCAGCAATCGTCATCCCTCCAAGCAGAGCCTGTGCCATGCCTAGCTGTCTGCGCGTCCATCGCATGGTCACGGGCTGCAATCTGAACCTGCAGAAGTCTCATTTACTGCAAACAGGACTCAGCGGCAGGTCGTGGCTCCGCAGCACGCGAGGTGGGAGCTAATGCTCAGGAATCGGTAGAGCGCGGTGGTTTACAGCACGTATCTGCTCCAGAGCTTGACTTACGTCAAAAAAAAGCACAGCATTATAAAGGTGAAAGGCATCCCCTCCTCCCAGCACACCACTGCACTGCTCCGCAGTTGTTTTCTTGAACACCAACAGGGCAGTAACCAGCGCCAAGCAAACACCAAACTTCTCACACAGACCCACCTTCCTCTGCTCAGCGCTCCTGATCCACTGGGACACCAAAGCAGGGCAAATCTTCAGCAAGAGAAAGCAATTAGAAGGATGCAGAACAAAGGGCTCCTAACAGCAGGGACGCATACACACGGCACGCTCACAAACCACCCAGTGTGGTCCATCACGACAGGTTTAAACAGTCCTCCCTCAGTAGAGGGCATACTGACAGAAATACAGCAGCCAGAGCGCAGGCAGAAAGCGAAATCCTTCTGCTTCAGCTGAGCCACTGCCTGCGCCGGCAGCTGCCTGCGAGCCAGGGCACGGGGCAGCATGTCTCGCTCCCTGGGACCAGCGATCTGCAGGGAAAGCAGATGATGAAAACCCACCGTGCTTGGTGGGTTCAGATGCCTGCTCCACATTCAGTTTTAGGAAAAGGGACCAGAGTCCCTCAGGGAACATCCAAATTTGCAATCCTGTTCATTAGTGGTTATTTAGGGCAAGAGGCAAAGTCTCGAGTTCTCCCTGTCCGACACACCTTATAACAGGCTTCTGTTCCCAGCACTCATTCCCTTCCACCAGCCCCGCACACAAGAAATGCTGCTGCGACCACAAACTAGAGAGAACTGATCGGGACCGCTGACAGCAACGCGCAAATTTCGCACTGTACGCAGTAGAGCTTCAAGTATATTAGCAGAGGAAAAATCATCACTTCACTGAGGTTCATGACTTTTACAGTGAAAATACATGATGGAACGCTTTGCTGACTCTTGGCATTTCTCTTATTTTAGTCTTTTTTCCTGAGTTTGTATTTTCCACCACATGCAGACAATACTAAATTTGGAATTCTTCAGCTGTACACAGCAGTAAAAACACTGCCTCTTCTGAAATCTTTGAATTTCTGGCACAGCATCTTTCTTGCTAGCACAGGCCAGAGATACAGATAATTCCTCAGTGCAACCTAGAGACTAAGTTTATTTTATGTAAATAAACATTTCAAAATAACTTGGTCTAGTGGCTGGAGCTATGCTTTCAGGCACGCCAGAATACAGTCACTGCTGCCAGGCTGAACCTGAGCAGCTGAACCCCAGCATGGAGCAAGAGCTCCCAGAAGAGCCAAACAAAACACAGGAGCCAGTACCTCAGCACCTGCTTGGGACACCAACAATATTGGGTAGATAACAGAAAGCTTCCATAAATGAGACACAGAGGAGAGTCAGTGTTGGAGAATGTGAAGTTCAAGGACAGTCTTGGCTGCAGTAACCATGAGATGGTGGAGTTCAAGATCCTCAGGGCGGTGAGGAGGACACTCAAGCAAGCTCACTACCCTGGACTTCAGCAGAGCCTGAAGAGTGGCAGAATACCATGGGATAAAGCCCTAGAGGGAAGAGGGGCCCGAGAAAGCTGGCTAATATTCAAGGACCACCTCCTCCAACTCAGGAGTGATGCATCCTGACAAAGAGGAAGTCAGGCAAAAACATCAGGAGGCCTGTGTGCATGAACAAGGAGGCTCCCAGACAATCTCAAACAGAAAAAGGAAGCTTACAGAGGGTGGAAGCAAGGACAGGTAGCCTGGGAGGAATACAGAGATATTGTCTGAGCAGCCAGGGATCAGGTTAGGGAAGCTAAAGCCCAGACAGAGTTAAATCTGGCCAGGGACATCAAGGGCAACAAGAAAAGCTTCTATAGGTATGTCAGTGATAAAAGGAAAAGTACGGAAAATGCGGGACCTCTCTGGAAGGAAACAGGAGACCTGGTCACCCGGGACATGGACAAGGCTGAGGTACTCAATGACTTTTTTGCCTCAGTCTTCACCAGCAAGTGCTCTAACCACACCACCCAAGTCACAGAAGGCAAAGACAAGGACTGGGAGAATGAGGAACCGACCACTGTAGAAGACCAGGTTTGAGACCATCTGAAGAATGTGAAGGTGCACAAGTTCATGGGACCTGATGAGATTCATCTGCAGGTCCTGAGGTGCTGATGAATTTGCCAAGCCACTATCCATCATATTTGAGAAGTCGCAGCAGTCCAGTGAAGTTCCCATGGACTGGAAAAGGGGAAACATAACCCCCATTTTTAAAAAGGGAAAAAAGGAAGATGCCAGGGAACTACAGGCCAGTCAGTCTCACCTCTGTGCCTGGCAAGGTCATGGAACAGATCCTCCTGGAAACTCTGCTAAGGCACATGGAAGATAAGGAGCTGATTGGTGACAGCCAACATGGCTTCACTAAGGGCAAATCATGTCTGACAAATTTGCTAGCCTTCTACAACAGCATCATAGAAAGGAAGGCAACTGACATCTACCTGTACTTATGCAAGGCATTTGACACTGTCCTGCATGACATCCTTGTCTCTAAATTGGAGAGACATGGATTTGGTGAGACCACACCTGGAGTACTACATCCAGCCCTGGAGCCCTCAACATAAGGACACAGACCTGTCGGAGCGGGTCCAGAGGAGGCCACAAAGATGATGCGAGGGCTGGGGCTCCACTGCTATGAGGACAGGCTGAGAGAGTTGGGGTTGTGCAGCCTGGAGAAGAGAAGGCTCTGGGGAGACCTTCAAGCCCCTTTCAGTATCTCAAAGGGGCTCCAGGAAAGCTGGGGAGGGACTCTTGATCAGGGAGTGGAGCCATAGGATGAGGGTGAACTGTTTTAAACTGAAAGAGGGCAGATTTAGTTGAGATATTAGGAAGAAATTATTTATTGTGAGGGTGGTGAGACACTGGCCCAGGTTGTCCAGGGAAGATATGGCTGCCCTATCCCTGGAGGTGTTCAAGGTCAGGTTGGATGGGGCTTTGAGCAACCTGGTCTAGTGGGAGGTGTCCCTGCCCATGGCAGGGGGGTTGGAACTAGATGATCTTTAAGGTCCCTTCCTACCCAAACCATTCTATGATTCTATGATTGCTTCTGACATCTAAAAAAAAAAAAAAAAGAAAAAATAATCAAGCACAAGCCACACAAGGCCTCTCGGAGGAGAACAAAGATCACAAATACACTGTTACTGGAAGGAAAGACCCAAACATCTTTCTGAAAAGGAACTGGGAAAGCAAATCAAGGAAAGAAAAAGAAAACCGAAAACATCAAAACACCTAAACCAGAAAGAAACATCGGAATGAGCTTACTTCATTGAAAACTCTGACATTTGGGAGGGTATTTGTTTTTATAACTCTAGCAGTTTAGTGCTGATGCTGTAGAACACTTCATTTACTGCCTCAGCTGTAAACCCCATTTGCCACCAGAGGACCAAACACCACGCACTGTCAGGTGAAGGACGTTTGAATCTGGCAAGTTCAGCACAATCTCAGATGGAGGAGATTCTGAACAATGCAGTTTGAGAGCCACTCAGGTCTATAATTTTTCATCTAAATCCTTCGTCAGAGAATAAGTCTTTCAGCATCCTTTCCTTTACAGAAAACTCATTTAATTCAAAATGACAGAGATGAAATGAAATACCTCCCATTTGAAGAAAGCAAAAGGTCAAAGAAAGTTTCAATCTCTGGATTAAAAATAATAATAATAAGTAGCTCTAGCCCCTACATTGATTTAATTCTAAAGAGGTAATTAAAAAGTGGTCTACTTGGAAAGACTTACAAAGCAGGCTTGCAAACTGAATACCCAAACAATTGCATGCCAGAAAGCCGGGCACATTGCATGAATAACAGGATGGCTGAGAGCTGTTCCAGTCTGCCATTTTTCTTTATCCAGATCAGGGGTTGATGGAAACTACAAATGGAGACAGGATATTTGATAAGGGAGCGCTCGTTACGAAAAGATGGCTTAAGATGCAGATGTTGAAGACTGGAATATGCCCCAATCCTCTTACAGAGGGTAATTCCCAGAGCCCTTGTTCCCTGAACGTCCACTCACAAACTCTTCTTGCTTTTCTAATGTAGCTGGAGTAGCTCCTCAAAAAACAGTCTTCCAGAAATCTGAAAAAAACCAGGATGCTCACAAAGACTGTGAGAGGCAGGCTGGTGTGTGCGGCTCATGATGTACGTAGATACGAGGTAAACACGAGCAGAAGTTATCTACTATAAAATATTCAGTAACCGGCCCATTATCAGACATTCTCATCATGATAACAGCCTCCTAGCTGAGACTGGGGTATTAATATTGGTACGTTGATAGCTTCCTCTAATAACTTTGGCCTAAAAACATAAGCCGCTTTTACAATTTTAATTACGGCTGGATTTTATTCTGGGCCTATAATCCTTTCCCAGCAATTGGATTAATGCAAATAGCGATTTAAAGGAAGGGGGGGGGGGGGAAATAATCCAGTGAAAGCAAAACTACCCCGGCAGAGGAAAGCCACAGCCTCTGAGGAGCCCTTTGCTACAGCGGACTCATGGAGCGAGGTCAGAGCAGAGCTTCATCAGCTCCCACAGCCACTACCAACATCTGAAGGACTGAGCTTTGGTGGGGTTACGTTCCAGGTCCCCTTGGAAAAATACCTGGAAGTAAAGCACTGCTCTCATGGCACACTCTGCATCGGATACACTTTTTTGTGGTGTTGTTGTTGTTTTGGTTTTTTTTTCCAAACATCAGAACCTATTTTTCACCATCTCATGTCAGGTCATTATTTGTATTAATGTAGACTGAGGGCAGGCAACGTGACAGGGCTACTGAGCTGATACCACCATCTCCTCATAAAACTACTGCTCCATCCATTTCCATAGCCTAGGAAACCTTTTTCTTTTTCCCCTTCTTTGTGTTCACAGTGATGTCTCCACACAGTGTATACCAAGCCTGAGGAGGGAACACAGAACAAACTCAGAGGAAAGCAAGCTTTGTTAGGTCTGCAGCTCCTGGAACACCTTGTGAGCGTGGTAAATGAAACAAAGCACTACGTATTGTAATCACCATCATTTATGCAATAAATCTGATGTAGGGGAGCACCTTTCATCACTCTTGGTTGTACATGAAGATATATATACATGCATATATATACATATACCTTCTACATTCTTGGCTGTACATGAAGACCGCAGCACACAGCCCACTGCACACCAGCAAGAGCAACAGCGGGTCTAGGGGAGGAAAAATATCTCCTGCAGCCAGTAGCTTTAGCCATTTTATTCAGCTTTCTCCCCAGTGTAAACCAAGGAAGTAATAATACAAAACATCATCATTAGTAAATTCTATGAAAGGTAAAGCTCCTAAAAACTAAAAACTCCCACTAAAGGAAATAATGCTTTCAGTAGCAACTGGAATAATACATAGTGCAGTTCCCCTGAGACAGATGTTGGCATTTCCTCACTGTCACTGAAAACACGTCCCATACCACCACCCCCTTTTAAATTTAGCTTCAGTGCAGTGAAAGAATCACAGTTCCTGTTCTTGAACAGGGCTTCAGGTCTAGAAAGCAGGTTTTGGCCCATTACAGAGTCAGTCTACATCCAGTTGAGAACGGAGTTTCATTTTTGCAGCCTCCACAACTCACTTCAGGTGCAACACTTGCCCTTGTAACAATTTTTCCTTTTAAATATATAATTCCGTGTCTTTTAGTGCTTATGAGGATAACTATTATTCATACAAACATCCACTTTGTCAAAATCACTTAATGAAAAACCTCATCGTTTAAAAGTGCCAATTCATGGCAGATAAAACACAGAATGTGGTTTGCTGATGCAGATGGGTGACTACAACTGCCCCCAAAAAACCCCATTAAAGTACTTTTCAAGAAATAACATATTCAAAATACTAGAATAAAAATGGTAGGGTTTTTAATTAAAAACAAAACCAGAAGATTCAATTTTACTTTGCTCTTTTGCTTTACAAAAAAACCCCCAAATATAATGGTTGATACAAGATTTACACAACATTTTCCTGTTATATAAAAAAGGCAATTTTCCCCCCAAACTCTAACTGATAGAACAAAGCAGAGAATGTGCCAAAAAAACCAAAAAGCAACACAATGAGAATGTCAATAATAGAATATATGAACCTAAAATGAATCACCTCACTCACTATCAGGGGCCAAAATTAGATTCCTGCACTATTTAAGTTCTGCACTATTTACAAAAAGCCTTTTTTTTTTTTTTTTTTTGGTTTTTTTTTTGGAAAAACACAACATTTCTTCTATTACATGGATCTTTAAAAATGCATTATTGGTAATTGCTAGGAACACTCTTCAAAATACAAAAAAATTCTCCCAACCCTGTCAACTGCAAAGTATTTCAAAACATTTTGTAAAACAGTGCTAAAAGTATACGTTCAGAACTTTGTGCTTCAGGCTTACTATAAAACTTCCTTTATTTAAGCCCAGAGATGTTTTTATGGTTATTGTAACTAGATATTTATAAAATCACAGCAGAAAAGATGAGCTGGAGACATACTAGCAATCTCTAACAAAAGAGCAAAATGCTATAGATACATTAATAAAGCTTAAAATAAAAAAGACCGGCAACAATAAGATTAAAAATAGAGCAATACCACAATGCATCTCCTCCTGCCATCTTCTCACTTTGTCACTGACAACAGCAGAAAGATGAGATTTTCCGCATGCCCTGAGGGCTCACAGACCTGTTCTCCCTGGCATTAGGGTAGTGGCAGGGCAGTTTCCAAATGAAACAACCCTCATAAAAGCAATATTTTCCAGAATTTTCTTCCCATTAAAGCTCCTTAAGAAGTCTCCTTTTTTGTCCTAATGGAGAGGAAACATCATACAGAAAGCACTACAGTATTCTTAGCCTCACAGTATTTTCAAAACCATCATCTGTTGCCAGCTTCAGTTCTCACTTCAAATATTAGGAGAGCAGGTCAGAAACGAACAACAATTCCTAAGATTCTTCGTAGTTAACATTAGGTTCTTGCTATTTCCTCACCTTCCAGAAATCTCCTTTTTCATAGCATTTTTTGTTTCGTCTGTCATTAAAAACATGTAAGCACCTTTATTTCACAAACGAGGAACTTAAGCTAGAGAATTTAATTTTTCTTACCATTCATCGTTACCTTTTAAATATTCTTCAAGACAGCTCGAGGACAATCAGCAGCCTGAACATATAGTCACAAATCTGACATATGGTAACGCAGCGTGTCTATTCTCATACTCCTCATCATAGAATGAACGGTTTATCTCAATCGAGCCTGTTTCTCAAGAGTCAAGGATACCCCTTTACCTGAAACAAGGTCAGAACTGCAGGAGCGAAGGCAGAAGCCAGCTTTGTTATGCAAACACAATCTTGTTCGATAGTTGGTTTAATTCAGTTTTTCTAATAACTGGGAGATTTCTAACTCATTGCACTCACATGTTGCTATGGCAGCATAAGATATAGTATAGCAGTTTCTGTGAATCCCGTCAGACTCCAAAATGCAATTCTTCTTCCAAGCATTAATTCATAGAATGATAAATAAAGTCAGATTAAAATTCTTCCATTCACACCAAACGAGTAAAAAGTGCAAGTTTCCTATTCTTGACCTAAAGCAACTGCTTGACCATTGTAAAAATAACATTTGCTGGAGTTTCAACCAATCTCAAACATACTGTGCATTCAGCAAAACAGCTACCTTGGCTGATACTCTTCACCAGGTTGGGGAAACCATGCCTGTTCTTGGTTCAAAGGCAGCCTCTGCGAGGGGCTGCAGAAAATAGGAAATCCAAAATGGAGCCTCATTCAGCAGCTACTGGTCCTTACAGTTACCTACCTGGGCTGCGCAATGAGAGAACCGACTTCCTGCAGGGACAGTGGTTAGTAGTGCACAGCATTCAGACCAGAGAGCACCTGACCTTCTTAACGCCAAAGTCCCATACAGACCTGTCACACTAGCAGACAAGGCAGGCCATTTTTTATCTTAGATCAATTAAGCAGCTGAAATCCATACTCTTAAAATGAAAAAAACTATAAAGAGCCCATTACTATCTACATGATCCATTTCCATATGTTCTTCAGAAAAAGGCTCGCATGCTTATCATAAACAGAGGCTGCAATCTCTACAAGTCAGTAAAATACAGAAGATGACTCAAAGAGCACAGAAAAGTTTGCTAGAAGTACAGAACTGATAGCCCGCTTTGTGGGGAAAACCTCTCTCTTATGAATTCAAAAATTTTGAGCTGCATCTTCATAAAATGCAAAAAAGATGGTGTTCTCTTTTACCAGCCCTCTTGGCAGAAAAAGATTGACATTTATATCAAGTGTAGGCATATGTAATTACCCAAATATATTTTCTATATCAAGCTGATAATAGGTCCTTTTCAATATCCATTACATTTAAATGAATAAATACAACCACTGAATGCCAGAAGTACATTCAGAATATTTAAAATTTCATATAGTGATGGCACTAACATTTTCTGAAATACTGAATTATGAATCTTTTAACACCTCGGGCTCACGGAACAGAAAATGATGATAAACTATATAGGTTAGAAGGTAATTTTAAAGGTCATTTGAAAACTTTTCATATGTTTCCATAAACTACCAGAAAGACAGAAAAGAGAACAAATCAAGGACTTCAATATATATTAATCCGTCATGTTGCCATATACAGTGTTAGCTTCTCAGTTATATAATGCCTATGCACATTCAGTTTCTAATTTTATAAAAGAGGCAGGTGGTCTTATTATATCTAAAGAGCATATCCATCTACGGGGCAGATTAACCATTTGGTTACTCTCAAACCTGTTCATCAATCACACACGATCAGATAACAGTATTCAGCGCTTACACGATTTCTTTCTCTGAGCAGCTTTATCAATGTCACAGGGACATTGACCATTATTTTCAATAGAATAAGGAAAAACCTGAAAGGCTTCCGACCCACTGCATGTCAATGTGTGCCAATAAACAGTGTGTGCTCAGCAACTGGCCTCTGCAAAGCAGAGACTTACCAGCCCAAAACTGGAGATAGAATCATAGAATGGTTTGGGTTGGGAGGGACCTCAAAGATCATTTAGTTCCAACCCCCCTGCCATGGGCAGGCACACCTCCCACTAGACCAGGTTGCTCAAAGCCCCGTCCAACCTGTCCTTGAACACCTCCAGGGATGGGGCAGCCACAGCTTCTCTGGGCAACCTGGGCCAGGGTCTCACAACCCTCAGAGTGAAAAATTTCTTCCTGAGAACTAATCTAAATCTCCCCTCTTCCAGTTTGAAGCCATCACCGCTCGTCCTATCACTACATGCCCTTGTAAGAAGTCCCTCTCCAGATTTCTTGTAGGCCCCTTTCAGATACTGGAAGGCTGCTATAAGGTCTCCCCGGAGCCTTCTCTTCTCCAGGCTGAACAGCCCCACCTCTCTCAGTCTGTCCTCACAGCAGAGGTGCTCCAGCCCTCGGATTGTCTTTGTGGCCTCCTCTGGACCCGCTCCAACAGGTTCACGTCCTTGTGCTGAGGGCTCCAGAGCTGGATGCAGTATTCCAGGCAGGGTCTCACGAGAGCAAGATGTGGCACTTTGTCAGGTTTCTGTGTTCAAACTCCAAATGGGACGGAGCGACTCTACCCAGAGCAACGGGAGAGGGGTCATAGAATCACCTAGATTGGAAAAGACCTTTAAGATCATTGAGTTCAACCACTGCCAAAACCACCACTAAACAATGTCCCTCAGCACCACGTCTACCTGGCTTTTAAATACCTCCAGGGATGGCAACTCCACCACTTCCCTGGGCAGCCTGTTCCAATGCCTGACAGCCCTTTCGGTGAAGAAATTTTTCCTAATATCCAATCTAAACCTCCCCTGGCGCAACTTGAGGCCGTTGCCTCTTGTCCTATCACTTGTTACTTGGGAGAAGAGACTGAGCCCCACCTCGCTACACCCTCCTCTCAGGTAGTTTTCGAGAGCGAGAAGGTCTCCCCTCAGCCTCCTTCTCTCCAGGCTGAACAACCCCAGTTCCCTCAGTTGCTCCTCATAAGAGCTGTGCTCCAGACCCCTCACCAGCTTTGTTGCCGTTCTCTGGACATGCTCCAGCACCTCAATGTCTTTCTTGTACAAGTGAGGGGCCCAAACCTGAACACAGTATTCGAGGTGGGGCCTCACCAGTGCCAAGTACAGGGGGACGATCACTGCCCTACTGCTGGCCACGCTATTCCTGATACAAGCCAGGATGCTGCTGGCCTTATTGGCCACCTGGTCACACTGCTGGCTCATATTCGGCCAACTGTTGACCAACACCCCCAGGTTCTTTTCTGCCAGGCAGCTTTCCAGCCTGTCTTCCCCAAGCCTGTAGCGCTGCATGGGGTTGTGGTGACCCAAGTGCAGGACCCAGCACTTGGCCTTGTTACAGACTGTCCAAAGTCGTATTTTAGACCCACAACCCAACCTTGAGCTGGAAGTCAAAGCTCCAGCAGCCCTAAAAAACTGGTAGTGTGAGAGCATGTCTGAAAGGCTCCAGAAAGGCAGGAGAAGGCTGAGATCTCTCACTCATGGTGAAAGAGGAGATGCAGGGAGAAAAATACCATCTGGCAAGGGAAAGGTGACAAAGCAAAAGCTTCACAGCTGGGGATGACCACTGTTCGCTGGCTGTTGCAGTACAGTATTTAGAAAACCATCAGGATTTGGTCATTTTGATCTTCTGCCTAGTGCAGTGATGGCAGCGATACGGGCTCCCGAGGGTTTTCTGAGCTCACCCTTACCGATCGCCACGTTGCTTTCTTAGACACAACACTTACACTGCACTAATGTTGATACAACCCTAAAAGACTCGTTTTACAGCGCTGACCTTCAGTTCAGGAAGTATGAGCAGGTTAAAGCAGACAGACCACTCTGAAGAATTATTTTAAGAGAAGGAGAATTACTAATGAAAACTGGAAAACTAACATAAGACTCACTTTTCTTCCAGGGCATGAATCCAAAGTCTAATAGTTAATATTTCCAAGCACTACTTGAGCCAGCTCCAATTTTACTAATTAATGAGCAGCAACGCTCCTTAGCCTTTAAAGCATTCTGGCAACAGAAATCCCCAAACCCGTTTTGAAGAGGAGGTCATGCCCAGCCTGTCACTCACTCCAATGGACACGCTTGGTCTTCAAAGCTTAGGGGAGCATTTTCTTCTCTTTGAACCAGTGCAAGGCTCACTTGGAGGGCTGCACCGTGGCATCTGCTCTGGGATAGAGTGCAAGCTAGCTGTCCCCCGAAAAGAGGAGTGTAACCATGCCCTGAGGTTGTACTGTCCCCTTCCACCCCACCACACTCCTTCCATCACCTGGGAGCGGGGATGGGGAGACACTTGCACGCTCTTCTCTCTCCAACTTCTGCAGCTCTCTTACCTGTCCACACACATATTAGGTGGCATTGTCCTCTAGGAGATGCGACTACTCAGAGTAGCCCAACATTTACTTCTATGAAAACGTCATTTCACATAGAAAATATTGTCCTATTAAATAGAAAGAAAACTGATTATTCTGAGATCAATCTAATTTTCTTTCTGCAAACAAATATTAAAAAAAGAGGACTGGGAATGCTAAAACAATTCTCATTTCTGCAACAGAATTTGAACAGACTATTATGAGTAAACAGGATTTGCGATAACTTTTTTTTTTCTTCCAAACTCCTCTGCTATCAAGCTTTGTTAGAAATTCCACGGAAGCCAGGTCCCGAATAGTTTTTGTCTTCTTTCTGGGATATCATTAGACCTAAAAACGAAGCAACTTTTGCGTAATTAATTTCATCATACTACAAAGCATCAGCTTGAGTTCACTTCTAAAAATAGACAAGTATCTAAAATACTTTACTCAGCTACTAGGCTTCTCCAGCCCCCAACATTTCCATTCCCGTTATAAAGCCTCACAAAATCACCAAGCAAATACAAGCAGCCTCTCCTTCAGACTGCAGCATGTTCTTCATGCCCTGATTACATTTTCTTCAACCACATTTTGTGTTCTAAAATAAAACCAAGAAAGAAAGTGACCACAAACAGGCAGCAAACAGGCCCACAACAAGACGTTTCTCCCAGCTTCGCAAACACGCACAGGGGCAGGACCAGCGTATGCTCAGCCCCTGTCTGAAATCTGGCTCGTGACTCTACCAGGAGTTACTACTCCCCAAAAAAAGGTATCTGACAGATTCAGCACAGCTCATGGATCACGGGTGTTCATGAGTCAAAACAAAAAGACTCAGAATTTACAGTACTCTGTTTTCAGTACAGGAGACAAGACTTTGATAGACCAGAAGCAGGAAAAGTCTCTGCTCTTGAAGGAGAACTTATGTGCCATCATGTACACGTGGAGGGCAGTCAGACGTTAAATGGGCAAAGCAAAACAGCAGAAAGCCTTAAATAAAGCTTCATACCCACAATAACCATTCTTTCAGAAAATACTCTACAGAGCATGGCTGTTCTGACAATCAGTTTCTAACAACGTGTGCTATATTAGAAAAATATCCGAGCATCTAGCGGCAGGATATCTGCTGAGTGAGAGACCATGGCTGTGAAATTTACTGAATAGTGAAAGCATTGGTGAAGTGCATAATCTTTAAAAAATCTATTCCTGCACAACAGGAGAGCTTGAGCATGTGTTTTCATTGAACAATTCAAAATGACAGTAAGCAACACAGAGAGAAGTCCATCAAAAAAATGCATTTCTTCAGAGCATAAAGCACCACACAGAGATGGAGGTGCCTGGCCCAAATACTCTGTGCCTTTCCCCAAACATCACAAGGGCTGGGACAAGAGTCACCAAACTCCCTGCAACACTGCCCACGTTTGGTCTTTCCGTTTTGCCTTCTCATTGTCAGTCTGCATCTGCTACAGCCAGAGCAACACAGAGATGGGACACGTCAGCTGGAGAAGATGGATGACGGTCTTCAAGGAAGGAAAGAGGGGCAGGGGGCTGGCAGAGCAGCCACAGCACTGGGCCTTTAGCTGAAGTGGACACCCTGCACGCCCTGTAGTCACGCCTTTGCCCGCAGTGCCGACGTGCCCTAAGAGCATGGCATTTGATGGACACCAGCTCTAATCCAACAGGGCAATCTTCACATTCCTGAAACATATCTCAACATCTCGCATTCAGGATAGCAAAGAATCAAAACTCCAGAAGGGAGATTGGCATTTTGATGGTTAGGATAGAGACTGAATAAACACTAAAATCATCTTAGAGATGGTTATAAATACATGAGCTACTTCACAAATACACCTTTTGTAAATGCTAGCCAGGCTAAGACCGAGCAGTTCAATATTTATAGGCACCACTTGCTATATGTTCTCCAGCAACAATAAAGCACCTGGAATGCTCAATGCTGAACTAAATGCTTCCTGAAGAAGAAAGGCTGCTTTACATAAGCTTCTGTAACCTACATTTTATAAAATCTCCTTTTAAAACCACCTTTTCTCAGATGACACCATGTTTGGTAAGCCATATCTTTTAGTGTTTTTTAATTCCATTAAATTGTAAAAACAGTGAGATAATGGGAAAGCCAAGGAAATCTAGTGCTGATGTACTACTACAATTAATTAGAAATATCTCCAAGTCATCATTGTGGGGCAAACCATTTTGAATATGCAAGGTTTGCAAGTTTCAGTCATTTGTGTAAAACTATCAAAGACTTTCTTGCTATAAAGCTTTAATTCCCATTTCAGAAAACTTGGAAGCTGACCTACTTTTTTATTATTAGGTCATGAAATACACCATGCAAATTATTCCGGATGAATGTGTTACTATTTCCCTATTAATAGGTTGCATCCACAATGTATAATGTCATCTGTTAGATAATAAGAAGCATTGTTATTATTTTTCAATGCACTGGATGAATACATACACCTAGTCGCACTATTGAAATGGTAATTAATTATACTTTAATAGAACAAGCTGAGATGTTGCCTCTGATCCACAGTACATAGTTGAGTTAGGTTATTATGGTGCTATAGTACTTGGAAAAGATCCTTTTCTCATGATCTGACTACTCACAAGACCATTTGGACATCACATGGTGCTCCTGGAGGTCAGGGTGAAGATGGGGGAGGCAGAGAGGACAAGGCTGAACACATTTGATTTTGAACACTTTCTGCTCTGGTGCAGTTGCACGGTAGGCTCCGATTCACGGTAGGCTCCGATTCACATTCTCCTCCCATCAGCAGGTTAAACCAGCCTTGAGTCCGACTCGGCAGTGGCAGCAGCCAGGAGGGATTTCATGTACAGCAGCATTGAGGGATTCTTGGTGACTACACACAAGAGGGAAAACGTGGACCCCGAGGCTTGAAATGAAGAAGAACATGGGATTACAGGGCTTGGCTCAGCAGGACCTCTGTCCCATGTGCAGCACCCCCGGTGAGCCCAGCAGCTCCTGGCTGAACACAGGGAGCCTCCATATGCCCCACAGAGAGATCGTGCCTTGGTGAATCGCAGGTTCTCCCTGCTCCTGCTGGGCTTTCCATGCAGAGGAAGGCTTGAGCCCGAAAAGTACTGCCTCCCACAGAGCTGGCAGCTTTGACAGCCTTTTGCCATGCTGCAGGGACTCACCGGGATCAGTCAATCCCGGGCTCCTACCAGTGTTCCCAGTTCAGGCTCTCCCCAGTCTGAAGTGGTGGTATGGCACGCTGCTGCGAAACTGTTCAATGTCACCATCTACGGCTGCCAGCTGCCACCTCCATGGGTGCACAGAGAGGCGGTTGTCACCATTAATGTCACCAGAGCCCTCCCCCATCACAGCGCACACCCCACAGGATCCCCTCCAGGAGCCCTGTGGGCATCAGCCACTTCAGGAAGCAACTGCTGCAATTTCGGCACAGCGGCTTGTACAGCCACAGGACAAAGAAACACGAGGCCGGCCACAAAGACAGGCTCTGGCTCAGCCAGGAAACACTGCTAAATGGTGAGTTAATCACGCAACTCACCCACTATTGCCCCAAAACAGCATGAGGAAAAAGGAGGTTTGCAGGCTCAGCACCCTCACTCCCGAGCTAGGGCTCATGCCAGAAGGAAGCAGGACTGGTCCCAGTTGTAGGAACAGCCTTTCCAGGCACCTCATGTGAGCCAAGCTCTCACACCGCAAAGCACAAAGTGTGCCTGTTAACTCTGACTCTTCTGATCGTGGTCCAACCACCACCCAAGCACTGCAGGAAAACACCAAAGCACCACAGCTGGATACCCAAGCCGCTGCTGTGGCAGCTGGGGGCCCAAATATTCTACCGAAGACATGCGGGCAGCGCTCATGCTGCAGCATGGAGCTTGCTGCAGGAGCACGAATCAAAAAGGGTCCTTCATCTCAACTCTCATCTGCCGCAGCACCTACAACAGCGACTGCATGTGTCATTTCAAGATGCTGTAAGCTACTAATTGTATTTTTCATGGGTGTTGGTAAAACCATCTTTAATGAGTCAACAACACAGAGCAGAGTCTCAGAGTGCTACTTATATAATTCGGTGAAAAGACAAAAAACTCAGTACTGATCAAACCAGATCTCTTCAAAACCAGCCAATCCTAGAACATATTATTTCGCTCTCTCATGGCATTTGTGTAACTTTGCCTTTCACTTTACTATTGCATTATAATTTTCTCAAAACTTATACCTAAGCCACAGCTTCCAATTCAAAGATTCTCCAAATTCATTTTACCATGTACATTAACTGAAAAAATGCACATTTAGCAATAACTTCATTGTTGTATAGTTATATGGTTTCCCTAGTGGTTGCACAATGTGCAAACACGTATTTTAGAACAAAACAAAACCCCCCTCAAGCAGAGTAAGCATGAGAGCTCACCAAAGAGTCACTAAGTGCAATTGCATAGCGTAGAGTACCCAGTAAATTCACAGCACTTTCCAGAAGATGGGATGTCCCTTCTAAACATGCAAGAAAACCAACTCACACTGCCCACGAGGATCCTGGGCACAGCCCAGAAAGACTAGAAGGGTCATTCCATCTCCAAAGACACCGAGCGCATTATCTCATAAATACTCTTTTTTGGAAATACAAGCATATACTCAGCAGATTAGGAAGGACAGAAAGGAAAGGGACATTTCCAGGATTGCCATTGCTGCTGGCCTGGTTACATACCAGAGCTCTCAACGCAGGTTTCAAATGGAAGAGGGCATCTGGGGCACAAGAGGCTTTCAGAGGTTCAGTGGAGAACAATTCATCCCAACGTCTTTGGAGTAAATCACTATTCAGTTTGGAAAATTACAAGTACATCAACACGATAAGAGAGCTGAAAGCAGCAGATGAACTCATAATAGGTTAATAGAGAATGAACGTAAATCAATAATTTAGCATCACACTGGAAATGGTTAGCTGGGAGTAGGGGCTCTTCCAGCTATTGCAATGTCCCTTTTGAATATAAATACTGTCAACTACTACACAGATGGGTCCACACTGGGTGCATTTTAGCAAAACAAATTATGCAGTTTGTACATCATTGTTTGGAATGTTAACTAACAAGGTAGAACAAAGGGCTATAATTTAAATGATATTTTAATTTTACAAATATTTTTCTTCCTCATTTTATTCAGAAGGGAATTGTCAAGCAATCTGCACCCTGTTACATGTCTACACCACTAAAAACATGAAACAGTTTCAGTCAACTTGACTGTCAAAGACGCAGCTTAGTGGCCACAAATAAAAACCAGAACTACATGGAGACGATCTTGAAAGTTACCATGTTAAAAAGCTGTATAAAAGAAATGTTTTTTTGAAACTGCAGTGGAAAAATATTTTTACAGAAAAAGCTGTTAGATTAAAGCACCAGGGGCTCTTAATGCATACCTGATATTGGAGCATGATTTATTTACCTTACAAAGTATACTGAGCATAAGTAGAGTATAATTCTCAAAATACCACGTAAAAGTTAATCCTTTATAGGGAGATAGCTGATAAATCAGATTAGTGAACGAAACACAGCACAGGAGACGGATATGCAGAGTGAGGCAGAGATGAAGCTGGGCAAACGGTATTTCTGAATCTCTTCCCAGTGCTAATCTGCTTGGAGCAGGCAGGGCACCCAGCGCAGTGAACACGGTACTTTGTAGAAGCAGCGCCCACCCAGGTTTTTATCATACCTCATGCTCATACCTCCTCTGGAGCCTACCTACCTCCACTTCTGCCAGTCCCAGCGGTGAGGCAGGCAGGAACAGTGTGGAAGTCACCTGCCCGCCACCCACCATGCTTCCTGCAGCCCCAGGCAGCTGCGGTGCGGGTACTCAAAATGTCAAGGTGAGGATCATTCACTTGGAAATCAACAGCATGTGATTATGTTAAACTGCAGCCCTGTATATACCCACAGTACCCAAAATACAACCCCTTTACCACGCCAATCAAAGCAGCAGCTACAGTGGCTGTAAGAAAGCAGCATGTCTAACGTGGATCAAGGTGATATCCTGCCTCCCCCCTTCCCAGAGATGTGATGTTTTAGCACAGGGCCTGGTGCTGTGAGCAAGCTCCATGCCAGCTGACAGACTGCCCTTTCTACTCAGAAAACAGGCCAGAAGAATTTAAAATAAATAAATAAATACCACCCCACCCTCCGCAAGAATCCTCATATTAAAATATTCTAGGAAAAAAAAAACAACTGAGAAATCAGTGCACACCTTCTGCTCATGGTTGCTCAGATGGCAAGTGTACAGCTCTGCCCCAAGAAAGAACACTAAGTAACAAATCTTGTTCTCGTTTTCAGCCTGCCAAAGGAAAGCATGGTATGTCCTAATCTGAAAGCCAGATGACTCTGCAGCCTTTCTGGTCCATCTAACGAGGGGATACAGAATGGCAAAACCAGCTTTATAGTCATAGAGGGAGTAGTTTGGATCCACTAAAAACATGAGGCTTGACTTCATTTGTATTTATTAAGTTTGTTTCTAAGCAATAGGCGAAAAACGGATGCCTGAAAGTACCTGTCATGTTTTAGAACTGCAAAAATACCCTTACTTTGGTTTTAAAGAGATCTTTTTATAACATAGAAGACTGCACAAGGAGCTGAACTCTTTTTTACTCTTCCAGCTTCACGCTCTCTGTCACCGGGGTGTGAAAGCTCTAATCAGCTATGCTGCATTAATGCCTACTGTACAATAAAGTTGTGAAAGTCAACATATGGCTAGATATTATTTATTGCTATTAAGAAAATCCAATTAACGCAACATTGTAAATAACAGGAAATAATCAGATTGAAAGTGTAAGCAGACAAAGCTAGACCATTCATTTACTGTACATCGCCAAAAGGGATTATTCACTCCCTGAAGTACCTGGGAAACAGCTCTCGCAGCAGAATCTTCTCCTACCACTCAGCCAGATTTCCGTACTACCTCTGCGAAGACTTGCATGCAAGATTCAGTGGCAGGTCATTACATGCTGCTTTGAAGATATTCGACAGCAGTACATTCTCTGCTGCTGTTTATTTTTTAACATTGTCCAACGTCATCAAAACAAATGCTAGAGGTTGCCACTCAGGAAGTCCCCAGACCACTGCAGTCTCAGAACACCAGCAGAGCCTGAACCAAAGGCTATTACAAGAAGATGAATGGGAAAGGATGAAGAATATTGTGACACCAGAAAGCTACAGATTGCAGCAAGCGTCCTCTGACCACATCATGGCCAGTCCCTCACAGGTGCCTTTGTGAGAACAGATGTGCTTCAAAGAAGAGGGATGTGGCTCCCTGCTAGTCACCATGCATCACTGTCCAGAAGAACCCATGCAGCCTGACATTCAGCAATCAATTGCTGATCTTATAAAAATATTTGTTGAGCAAGAGTACATATATTCCTTTTCATTTTAGGTGCAGAAATAAAAATAATGAAGGAAAGTGATGCAGAGAGGCTTTATTATAAGCAGTGTATAGAAGTGCCACTGCATACTGATAATAACATCCTTCACATCTGACATTTTATTTCTTTCGCAGCGGTATCATGGAACTTAAAAGCTGATGCATAATAAGGAAAGCAATCTTAAAAAATGAAGTTTAAATCTGTGAAGATTTTTTTAAACATTTATGAAACAAGGGGTTTAAAATCTTATCTATTCAGGCTCGTTGTTCTATTAAAAAATATTGCCCACAATGTTTTTGTTCTGCTTCCCTTTTGAATAGCAGAAAAGACTTTGATATTCTTAAAGAGAGGTGCAGGGTACTATTTTAACACCATCCTCTAATGCTTGCTTTTTCTACTACTTGTAGAACAAAGAGTGATCCTAACCTTCACAAAATTAAGGCACATCTTTGGTTTTCCTAGTTAGTGACAGAAGCTGCATTTGATCTTTGAGTTAAAAAAAAAAAAAAAAAAAAAAAAAAAAAGGAGGGGGGGAATATAATAGAGAGCACCATCAGTATAAGATGAGATGTTTTCTCCCCAAATCACAAACCATCCAGGGTGGAATATCCCTGGCATATTTCATTGGAAAAAGTCATTTTTTGCAGTCACAAAGTAATGTTTTGAACATTTCAAATCTGGAGCCGAACAGATGACTGCTTTGAGAAATTTCACCTAATTCCCTCATTATTTAAGAGTAATGCCCCCTATCCACTCTCTGAAGAAGTCTGGCTGTCAAAAAGAATAACAACTTCCAGCCTTTTCAGTAGAAAAAGACCAACAAAACCTGTCTCTACGGATTTTGAGTGATTATACCAGTACCTCGTTAGAACAACAGAGCATGGGTGTAAGGTACAACAAAAGTCAACATCAAATGAAATAGGCTTGGGATGTGCAGCGAGAGCCCTGTGTCCCTAATGCAGCGCGTACGACGGGGCAAGAGCTGCCGAGCGCTTTGGACGCAGCCCTGACCTACCCACGAGTTTGCAAACCCAACAGTGCCTTGCCAGGATTTGGGATCATCAGGCCTTTGGGAAGGAAGCCAACATATCTCCTGCTTGCTCCTTCATGCTGAACCAGCCAGGCACACCAAGCCCTGGGTTACCCACACACCAAATCCTGCCTTGCCACTCTCTGCCTTTCTGTTTGCTTCTTCCCAAACAATATTTTGTTGATTTGGTTTTTAAATAATATTTAGGAACTGAAGGGTCAGAACTGAAAGACACAAACTGATGGAATACATTTATCTTCTGCTTATGTTGTCCTGCAATTTGTCCCGGCTGAGTGGTGGAGAACTTTCATCATCCCCATTTTCCAGGTGAGGAATGAGCTACCAGGCACGTTGGCTACTTGTTCAAGGTCATGCACATAGGTTTTTGCAAAGGCTGACTGGATCTCAGAGCTCCCAGTCTGACATCCAAACCTTTAAGCATCCGGTCCCTTCGAGGGAAGGCCTAATGCCCAACTAACAGGCCATCTTCTGACACAAAGGCACTCAAGGCTTTGCAGATGTGTCCTGTGATTTTGTAAACTTGGTGAGTTAAGTGGGATCGAATGTTAAAATGCCAGTGTTAAAAACTTTATAATGCTGTTGCTTTATTTTTTTAGTGTGTAAACTTTAGAAATATCTGAAGTTCATTAAAACTTAAATAATCAAACATAATTTTTTCAGTCAAAACTTCATTGGGATTTTTTTCCCTATTTTTTGGTTTACATATTAAAAAATTTTAAGTTACTCTAGAATTCATTATGAATTATTCAAAGTATAGAAATAATTGTATTAAAGGCAAAACACCCCCTCTCTGCCCCCCTGCCACCCAAAAAAAGAAGAATAAAATGGTGGAATCAGAAAATCCTCACTCTTTACCTTCATATCCTGAAAATTTAACTTGAAAAAAAAAAAAAAAAAAGATTTCATGGTTATGCCTTTCTAGTGCTGTCCCACATATACTCAGTTTGATTACAGCCCAGGGCAAGAGGTGAAAAGATCATCGTTACCATGTAAGTATCTGTGGTTTGTGCGTCACTTCAGCATCTACAGCAGTATCTGCAGTGGCAGGACAATTCTGAGAGTGGCAAAACATCCTATGGCAGTGCTGTCCTCTGCCCATCTGCTGTAATGCTGAGAAGCAATGTTTTGTCTGAATTTTTAAATAAATCCTACTATAGAAGCATTGTCTATAAAAATGTATTCAATGTCTGGACAAATGGGAAAATATCTTCCTATTAAAAGACAGCAGGTCTGTCAAGGGGCCTGCTACTGTACTGACAACTGGGAAATCCCAGTGAGGCACTCCAGCAAGCCCATCCACGAGGGGACACACAAGTAACTGGGAGCACTGGGAGCAGAACAGGGGCAGGCGAAGAACCTCTTCAGAGAAGGCAGGGCTGCATCCCTCATTTCCTTACAAATTATTCTGGAATGTTTCCCCAACTACAGATGTGCTCCTCTGCTTTGCAGCCCCATGGATGAGAATGAAAAGGAAATCTGAATTGTTGTCACTGGGGTTGGTGGGAAGCTGCCTCTTTGCTATCGTGCTGTATTATTCTAGGTCCTAACTGGATATTTTTTTTTCCAGTTGTCTCATATGGCAGAATGTACAAAACTGCGGTGTCCTACTGCACTATTGAAAGTAGCAGAGTTTCTTCCTGAAGCTACTTACCTTGACCACCAATTAGTTCAGCATCATCAGTTTTCCCTTGCTAAAAATAAATAAATAATAACCCAACAGGCAAATAAGCAAACAAAAAATCCATCAACCCAAAAGAAACCAAGATACATTTAAAAGCTTATGTTTATCTTGCCAGCTTAGGTAGTTGGCAGTGAAGACAAGCACTTTTGACAGTCACTTTTTAAAACCCACAGAGTGGATAATGGCAATACTCAGCTTACCACATTTACTGTCTTTGAACATTTCCTGGAGCATGTGTGTTGCTTCAGGGTTCGGTAAAAGGAGCTACTCCACATCCCAGACATTCGAGACTCGGGTGGGAAGGTGAATGCATCACTTCACACTTCTCAGAAAAGCGACATTAACTGTTTATTTATATGGCCCAAATCCTGAAAAAAAATTAATTCGTTTTTGTTAATCCCTTTCAATCTGTGAGAGACTGTGGTCAACCAAAACTGATCCTTGGAAACAGCCAGCGTGGTACTCGGCATGGCATGTTCTGCTGTAAGAGGTACTTAACCTCTTAACAGAAGGCATCTTCCATTATACTGAATCGCAGATCAATTTGAAAATTGAACATTTCAGCAGCAGACAAAACCACAACCAGCAGGGCCCACGGAAATATGCTCTGCAGGCAGTGGACTGGAAATCCCACTGGTTTGTACTCTCTCCTTCGGTCAGCTTCCTCCGGCGACTGCCAAGCAGCATCCAGGCTGCCAGCTCTGTCACCTGGGCCTGTGCCACCCCCAGCAGAGGATGGAAGGGAGGGGATGGCAGTGAGGGCAAGGCAGCAGGCCTGTTGCTGCGGGAGGAGAAGGAAGCAATGGCAGCAGTTCAACTCAACCCAGAAATGCCACTGCTCTAATGGATTTGGGAAGGGAGGGCAGCAACACCCAGGAAGCAAAAAAGCAAGGGCAAGAATTTCAAATGCGCCTAAAAATGGAATAAATAAAAAAGAATAAAAATTTTAGAAATGTAAATCAAGAAAAAGAACAAAAATAGCCCAGTAGGAATTCAAAGTTCTTCGTAATGAAAAAAAAAAAAATAGTTTCTTTACTTTTAATACTTATTCCGTCTATATAAGCTCATGATCAGTGTTTGATTTTCTTTTTACATCTACTGATTCCAAGCACTAGACCCTCAGGTTTGGAAACCATCAGCCATAGGCTGGCAGCTCTTTGAAAATCCAGCTGGCCAGCATCAAGTCACTGAAATTTTTCAGCTGTCACATTGTTACAGCAACATTTCCCTGTTAGAAGCACAAGAGGAGTTCTTGCAGCACACCAGACCTCTGCTGGTGTGACTGCTCGCTTTGAAGGATTGTACCAAATGTCAGACAAGTCCATTCCTGTGGCTATGCGGGAATGGGAAGTTACACCTTCAACTGCGTAAACCATCGTCTGCCACCAGAATGGGAAGCACCCAAGCAGCAGGGGCTCCACCGTCTGCTCCAGGTCCAAAGGCAACTCCGCCAGGTAGGAAAAAGTAAGGGTGAATGAGAAATGCAGCCACAGCTTGGCAGAAATCAGAGGTGTTACAAAGAAAAATGATTTGCAATGCTCTTGTTTCTTGTAACAGAACAGCCTATTTTACATTTAAAAAAGAAAATAAATCCTGAACACATTTCATTTAAACACTGCACAGTAACTCAACAAAATGCTGAAGTACCTCAGAGGAGGGCCAACATATACAAGCAACTAAATCACCAGGACTTCCCCAGACATTCACATTAAGCTAAAACCTAATGTTAAACAAAACAAAACAAAAAAATCCCTGCAAAAACCCCAACCAGAAATCTGGTAAGCAGGTGAGGGGATAATTCATAAAAGACAACTACTAATTTTTGCTATGATTCACTCAGTGAGTAACCCCTACAGCTGCTGCTCTCCAAGCAGCAAGGAAAAGTTGATTAGGGTACAAAATAACTGCATGATTAAAGAGGTTCCTAATGACACCGTGGGAGCTGCAAATGTAGAAGTCCAGGGCGAGGAAGGCCCATCGCTGTAGATCCATCCACCCGCTTATCCTCACGGCAGGTGAGGAGCAAAGGCCAATTTCAGAAGGCAGGTTCTGCTGGAGCTGCTGCCTGCAGAACCCACAGGACCAGCACCTCGCACCACCAAAACTTCTTGCCTCAGGGTTGCTGCAAAGACGCCAACTCCCTTTCGGGTGTTTTGCTGCTCCTCTGCTGTGGCATCACATTAATACTTATGTAAATCCCTCACCTAAGAAGGGACTGAAACGTTAAATTACATGCAGATATTAACTGACAATTCCTGTCAAGCCTGCCCAATAGAAGCCTTTTCTACTCTTAGCACTATTCCAACACAGTAAGCACTAAGCTTTCTAAATTCACTTTGCTACCTAGATTTAGCTTGTTTAGGGCATACGGTCTCAAAAAGCAAGGGTCACACAAATAAAAAGACGATTTTGCAACAGAAAACCATTTACACGGGACCTAGGTGCAGCCCTGGACTCACCCAGTGTGCAGCTCTTCCAGAGCTGTGCGTGCCTGACCGCTGCTGCAGGGGCAACAGAAACTGCAGTTCTCATAACTAACCCACGTCAGATATACAAAAGCTTTTCCTCCTCCAACCTGAACCATTAAATTCTAACAGATATTCAAGAGAGAGATGCATACACATACACAAGAAAATAGTAGACACAACTGAAAACTATTCTGCTATGGATCATATAGATCCAGTACAGGATTTTTATGGGCACAAATTTGACTATAGGAAGTTCCACCTGAACACGAGGAGGAACTTCTTTTCTTTGAGGGTGGCAGAGCACTGGAACAGGCTGCCCAGAGAGGTGGTGGAGTCTCCAACTCTGGAGACATTCCAAACCCACCTGGATGCCATCCTGTGCAACCTGCTCTAGGTGACCCTGCTCTGGCAGGGTGGTTGGACTAGTTGATCTCCAGAGGTCCCTGCCAACCCCAGGGATTCTGTGACTCTGTGATTTTGCTGAAGTCAACTTTGCTACTCATCTGAATACACAAAGCTGAGGGGGAAGGATGTAAAAACCATCAGATACCTGCATCACATTAGATGCTGATTATGTTACTGCAAGTCTCTTCTTCCTAAATGGCCTGTTGTTAACAATCCCATATGCCCAAAGCATCCTGAACACCTCAGATGTCCTTGGGAGCACCTCAGCATAGCCTCTACCCCGCTCTCACGCTGGTGACATTTCCAGCACAGCTGCAATGGGTTTCAGCAAACCCAAATTCACAGCTGATACCAGTTACCTGCCCAAACACCTGCACAGGTGCTTTCACTTATCCAGGCATTTAAACCTGAACACCATTTGCACCTGAAAACTGCTCTGTTGCAGACTGGGCTGTTACTGGGACATGAGAAAATCCAGACACAAGCTGCATTTGCAGTTTTAGGCAGCAGTTTAAGCATCCCACAGAAGAAAAGATGTAGTCTGATGAAAACAGGAAAGGAAAGTTTGTGTTTTATTTGGTTTGGTTGGGTTTGTTGTTTTTTTTTCAAGTGAAACAATACTCTTTCAGCATTCTTCCTGCAGAGAAAGCCTCCTATGTGCATGCATGGCTAGGAAGGCAAACAAGTAGGGAAATGAGGTCTTTTGTTTCTTGTCTCCTTCTCAGGGTCAAAATTCCTTAGTAACAATTTGTAAAATGAAGCTGGGGGTCTTGCAGCCCTCAGGATAATTGATTAGCTGACAAAATGGAAATCATGTCTTCCAGACTCACTCATTAACAGAACTAGAGCCTGTGTTAGAGAAGGGTTTGCTTCACCTAGTGCTGTCAGCAGGCAGCACCACATCACCCCTGTCTTCAGAGTCGGGTCTTGCTTCAGCTTGGATCAGAGGAAAAGCCAACCATGGCCTGTTATTGCTATTCTTAAGACTAAAACTCCCTAATGCTGAACTGCCATGTATTCAAGAATGGCACAATTATCTACATCAACAAGACAGTAGGAAAAGGAGGTGCAGACACCTTCGAGCATCTGGAATTGCAGCCCTGGCAGCCTCTTCAGGAGAGCTCGCTTTAAGCTTGTGCAAATGCCACTGGAAGGCAACACACAACCCTTTCCCGTCATAGCCTGTTACCAAGTATTTCAGCTTCAGAGCGCCAGAACTGGTGAACCAAACTTGAAGAAGATGTCATCAGAGAGGAGAACAGAGTGCTGCTGCCACCCTCTGTCAGAGGCACAACACGAGCAGGGGCGGGGAAGTGTCCCAGCAAGAGTACAGCTCTGGGGCACGAAGCCACGGCATGCAGCCTCCTTACTAGAAGGAGCACCAGCAAACAGAAGACAACTGCTGGGCACAGACTCCTCCATACCACTGCAGGCAGCTGGCACCGGCACGAAGACCTCACCCCCTAAAGTTCACCCAGCAGTGGGCAGAAGGTATCTCCAGCCAGCCTGAAGCATAATGGAAACGGTAGGAAAAAATTTCCAAGCAACAGTTCCCATCCCCAAGTGGGAAAGTTCAGCTGAGCTCCGGGATTGCAGAGGGAGAAAGCTGTTCAGACAAATATATACAGAAAAACCTGCAGTACAGAAGCCAGCCCTTGCCATGATTTAAAATCGGGACATGGAAGAGGGAAACAGAGGTCCTGCCCTGCCGTGGTCTGCAGGCTAGAGGAGAGCGGTGGGAGGAGGAGAGTGAAAGGGAATGGTGGAAAGGTGAGGTAAAGAGGCAGCACAGAGCAAAACTTGGTTCCTGAGATTCTATTAAACATGTATGAGCACAGCCTGTCCCACAGGTATGGTCCCTGCACCACTTTGAGTGGCACACAGCACACTGCGACAGCACGCATGGAAAGCCACCCCTGGGAGACAACAGCAGCAGCTCTTCCCAGGGCAGAACCCACCGTGTCCCAGTGCTCACCCCAGGGCAACACTTCAATCCCATCCATCCCCTCTGGAGTGCTACAGCTGTCACATCCAGTCTCACCAAGGGTGGCTTTTTGGCAAGTTTTTAGAATCTAAAAATGACTCATAAATTTTCCTAATGTCCTTTAAAGGATGTGGTAGGGTCACTCCATCTTTCAAACTGCGGTTCAAAGCAGATGGAAGGACTCCATCCCAACCTAGCGGCCTACTGGGGAGGGATCTCCAACATCTGAGCAGGGATGAGAGAGGAAGGGAGCTAGCTACTTACCAAAACTCAAGGGGAGAAACAGCTACCTGAGGTGAGGAAAGATCTTCCGAGAAGGCTAAGTGCTGGGACAGTCATGAGAGGTGACCACAAGCCATCCTGAGGCAGCACAGGAGAGAAGAGAAACTAGCAGGGCACCTTGCTGGCAGCTGTGCATTGCCTACCCTGTGCTGAGCGGGCGCAGTGGGAATGCTGGGTGGTAGTTCCCCTTCCCGTTTCTCCTCAGCACTCGGCATGCCCGCGAGGAGACAGCTCTTGCAACGGCAGAGATGAGCAGGGAGAGGCAGAAACATTCTTTCTCTCATCTTCTCTCTCTGCTGTGACAGAACATTAGTGCTTCTGCTGAAAAATTTACTGGTATTGGTTGTGAAGGAGAAGAAGCAACTGCGAGTTGAAGGAAAAACTGAGAAAAGAGCCATCTGGAAAAAAGATTTCCATAAAGCTAAGTTTTAGCCAAAGTCCCTTTTTTCCCCTCCATGTATATATCTCTGTAGGAGATTTCAAATAGTAATTACTCTAATGAATTAATCCATGGGAGAAGACGCATATACTCCAATACTTTGCCAGTTCTAGTTGATACATTCTCCAGAAGAACAATATTTAGCATTTTACACTAATGGCTCGCATCCAGTAACTAATTAATCCTCTCAACACAGAGGTATAGGATTTTTTTTTCCTTAATGTAAAAAAAAAAAAAAAAGTGCACTATCTCATGCCAATCTGCAATTACAAAATGTTTGCTTCTTTACCAGAGAACAGGAATGCTATTTTAGGGCCTGATGCTGCAGGTTTGCACCAGCTCCACAGTTCCTATGAAGATGGTATTCACTGAAAACCAGTGCATCACAGTCAACTGCTGCCAATCACCTCAAAGGCCAGATGCTCAAAAAGAAATTAGCTCCCTTAAATCCATTCAGGGAAACTAGTTTCATAGTCTAGCGTCTCTTTAAGGATGATGATGTTTATTTCCCCAGCAAGGTCTAAATTAAATTCAAGCACATTTGGATATACAGCAGCATCTCTCATGGTGACTTTCCAGCCAAGTGCTGATATAGTTTATAGTCTTTGCTGTCAGAAAATATTGTTGCATGCCTATCAGAAGGAGACTGCAGCTCCATCCCTGAGGCAGAATATTCTCTGATGGCCAATATAGCTGCGTCTCTGAGAAGCTCTGTGTGCAGGCTACTCGAAGCAGCCAGCAGGGGCTTGAGGCTCTTGCCCATGGCTTGGGCTCGCTAAAGACGATCTTTGCCTGGCAGTACAGCGGGACAGCGTGGAGCAAGCAGAGGCAACAGATTTAGATGCTGTTCCCAGGGCAATAAGTGGCTTCAGTGTCACAGAGAGGGTCAACCCCAGAACTGGCCCATCATTAAACATCACTGTGGTGGTTTGGGCCGGGTTGGCAGATGCTCTCTCTCTCCTCCTCTGCTTCCGAAGGGAGGCAGGAGAGAGAGAAAAAGAGAGACTTAAGAGTTTAGAAGGAACTAAACTACTTTAATGAAATATTAATAACAAAATAAAAAGAAAATAATGAAATATATACAAAACCGTATCAAGCTCCCAGGAGGACAATCACATCACCAGCAGGCGCTGGGGAAGTCCCAGACTGGACTCAGTGATGGATGGGAACTGGATACTGGATCTGGATTCAGGATCGGGATCAAAGGCAGACGAACAGACAGAGTCCTCCTCGGACACCGGCCATTGAAGAAAGAGGGCTGAGCCTTTGATCCCTCAGCTTTTATATTGAGCATGAGGCAGATGGAATGGAACACCCTGTTGGTCAGGTTTGGGTCACCTGTCCTGTCCCCTCCTCCCCCCAGGGGTGACCCCTCTACGCTTTTCCACTTCCCACCCTCCAACGGGGCAAATACCAAAGTTGGCTGCCCTTGGCTGTTACAGCAATAAGGATAAGTAAGAGCCTGTCTGCATCCCATCCCTTGGCATCAACTATAAACATGGGTCTTGTCACTCTGAGAGCCACCAGTTTCTGCACAACGTGCTGGTAATTTCAGCAGTCAGAAGAGGCCTGGCTAAAAAGTAAAGTGACTGAACAAAATTGGTCCTGTTTTAACTCAAACCAAGACAATCGCACAACCCCCACTTTTGGCTCCCCACAAAAATCAAGCTGACCCACTCTGCTCCATACACCCAGACCAGTGTTCAAGGAGGATCATCACAAATGGGTTAAAGACCTGAAAAAGGCAGCAGCTCAGGACCACGTGTTTCCCGAACAGAGGCTTCACAAAGCCTGCAGGGGATTGCATGCAGCTCTTGCACGTCCACAGCAGCAGTTAAATGTTTTATTCTTCCAAAGGTTTGAGAGCAGGTTTTAGGGCTTTATATTTCTGATGCAGTAGTTGTTTAAATATAAAAGCACAAGCCATATGGCACTTCCTAGGATGCAATTCCTTTTCAATGCAAAGCTGCAATGAATTTAGGTAAATTTTCATGAATATGTAAAAGGGTAATTTTCAAAGATGCACAGACTCAGTTCATAGAAAATATCCTTCTTAGCCAGGCCAGGCGATGACCATCAGGCAATGACTCACATCCTGCAACACTCAGGTTGGCATGAATAGTTCTCAGCCCTCCCGTATGCGAAGTGACTCAGCTTAAAACTTGCCAAATTGCACCAAAATCTAATGCAAGTCACACTCAGAGTTACAATCACAGACAGTGAATGTTAGATCTGTTCCCTCCTTGGTAAGAAACTGTTATCATCATAATTTTCTTGTGCAAACAGCTAACATCTTGAGAAAATTTCCCTCAGGTCAAAAGCTGAACAGGTAAAAAACATTTCAAGTGTTAATATGTTTAATACCTCAAAATCTTCATTATAAAACCTCTTCTTTCTTTCTCCCCAATCTCATTAGAACAGGACACAAGACTGACTGGTTTTTGAAAGATAAAGTAGGCTCAGAACAGCTCGGAGACCAGATCCCAACAGTCATAACCCACCACCACGTTGGGTGTTCAAGCAGCATGCTGACATTTTACCACTGGTGGGGAAGCTGGCCAAGACCATACAATTTCCAGGGAACGCTGCCCAAAATGAACAGGTTTAGCCAAACCTGAAAGCAACATCCACCAGTGCCATCCACGAGCAAAGCGTCATATACCACCATGCAACAGAGAGAGAGAGCATCTCTCCATAGAAGACGTGAGGGCAAAGGCGTAATGAATTATATCACAGGACAACACCCCAACTCTCTGTCTGAGCAACCCCAGCTTTGAGGCAAGAGAAGTGCAAAAAGTATGCTGGGATCCAGGCAAGGAGGCTGAGATAGGATCGGGATACCTCTGACACATGCTCACACTGGGGCCTGGTGTGGACAGATGAGCAGAAACGCAATAGGTGGAAGTAAAAGAGAATGAGGAGTCAACATTTGGCCAAAAATAATAATAATAAAAAAAAAAAATAATCGAGGCACTCATATTTGAGGAGCCCAACACACTGCCTTCCTTGAGGATTCATAAGAGCTGAAGAACCTCATCCTGCCTCAACTGAGGCAGAAAAGGGCATCAAGGAGAAATGGCAGAGGCAGAAGAGATGAAGAGCCGGGTGATAGCTAGGAATTCAGGCTGCAGGGAGCCCAAATCCTGCCAGAAGATGAACAGAAATCATGGCTTCTCTGAAGAAGCAGGAGGATTCAGGGAATGCCTCTTTATATAGGTTCAAGACAGAAAGGACCACCATATGTTCAAGGCTGAAGGTCTGCACCATTAGGGCAGGCAGCAGCAAGGCAGAGCTGTGGGAAGGAAGTGGGAGCGCTGCATTTGCTGCATGGACAGCAGATGCCCTGTGGTGTCAGACAGCACGTGGAGAGGAGACACACAACACAAACAGCTAAGGAAGCTGCAGCTGTGAATAAAGCTTTCCAGGAATACAAGTAGGGGACGATCCACCAAAATGGACAGCCCCTCAAAAAAAAAAAACCAAAACCAAACCAAACAACAAACCACAAACAAACAAAAAAAACCCCAAACCCAACCAAACAAAAATTAACAAAAATGAAAAAAAAAGAAGGAAAAAAGAAGAGGCTGAAAAACAGTCTATAAAACTATAGAGTCACTGACCAAACTCACTCAGGATCATTGTGTATAAAATCCTGCGACTATTGAAGCTACATTATTTAAAGTCGCTTTCCAAGTACGTTACAAAAAGCATGTGCACAGCTACTGACTGAGGACGACTTTTATTTTCAAAGGATTGTTCAAGCGCACAATTATTTCACTGACAGTTTTCCAAAAACTACAAACCTTTAAGTTTCAAACTGGGAAATCAAAACAACGAGCAGTGATACTCTCAGATGTAAGGCCCCATGTACGTGGAGGAGAGTGTTAAGAGTAGGTTAAGAAGTACAGTCAGAAAAGCATCCAAAATGATGGCAAGGATTTTGCTGGGACCTCCTGAAAGTGAGAAAGATTAGAACAACATCTGCAGGTGGAGGAGGAAGGTACAGACCTGATCTAAGAGGGATGAAAGGACAGCACATCCCGATCTGCACTGCTGGGAGAGTCAGTATTAGCTGGAGTGATCCAACTGTCTGACCAAGAGGTCCCTTCTTTCTTTGTTAATGAACTGGAAAGATTTTCTCTTGTGCACGTAACAGTTTCTGCTTTTTGAGCAGAAGCAGAGAGCTCTGTTCCAATTGATCTACCTTGCTGCCTGTTCTAGTAAAGAAATGCAGTATCTTTTGCCAGCAGCTGAAGAGGTCACCATCAGAAGCTGACCTGCATCCTTTAACTGATTTAATACCAACGAGACTACTGTATTTTGTATTTTTTGAGGATCTTACTGAAGCCAGCATCAAAGAGGAAACTAGAAGCAGGCACATATTTCACTTGCTCACATCTTTCTATCAGCAGACTCCAGTGCTTATCAAGATGACTTCATCCAAGGCAGTCTCTCAGCTGGCCCAGACTGATAAACTGTCCCCATGCGCTGGATCCCTGAATCATAGGAACATTTGACAAGGCTTCAAAGTCACTTCTTAGGCTTTGCTAGAAACTCTGAATTAATTTTTCCCTCCTCTGCCTAAGGAGAAGAACTAATTCTTATAACAGATCCAAAGAACCATCACAGGATGAATCACCTAATGAATTACTCAAGTATTTGATTCTCTGCAGATGGCCTCGCTTCCTACCACTGCTCCCTACGTGCTGCTCTAAGTCCTGGTATTCCAAAACAACGTAACGTAATATCAGTAACTGGACAAACATTGCATTTCACCCTGGAAATGGCTTGTACAGCAGATTGTGCCCTATACTAACCTCTCGGACATTGCTGAAACATTTACTACGTGAAGTTAACCCAACCATACAGAGCTGCATTATAAAGTTTTGTGGTCATAGACTATCCAGTTCAAACATGATACACTTGCAGGCAGCCATGCAAAGCCTAGCTGGAATCCAAGGAGGAAACGTAGATCTCCTATTTCGGTGGCAGCCATGAAAACAGTGGCCATACCCATTGCCTGCCCCGGGTTCAACCAACAGGTTTAAGTAGAGTTGTTCTGCCCCATCCACCCTCAGCTGTGCACATTCAGCAATGTCTTCTCATTCAACACTGAAATAAAAGCAGGTTCCCTTGCACAGAAAGAAAACCCATTACCCAGCAGTGTTAGCAGGCTCTTACCCTCTTCCACAAGCCAGCGCAAATGGGGTATATCATCCTTGGCATGCTGGCTCATTTCTGTTGCTAGAATTAATTCAGAATGCCAATACAGACCTAATAAAAAGGCACAGTTTCTTCCACTCCTACTTTCAGGATAGTGTCTCAGAACAACACCCCCCCAAGGTAGCAGAAATGAGGAATTTTAATTTCAGCATTACATTTTTCAGAGGAAAGAACAGTCAGCAGCAGGAAAAGCCAGCGAGAATTACACTAGCTAAAGAGTATTTTAGGTAGTAAATGCAGACAAGCAAAAACCAGGTCACTGGGAAAAATAAAAGCTAAGGTGCTACATAGCAGATATTCTGACACCACGTAAAAAGGATCCCAGAGCAGTGTCGAATTTGCCGTAAGAACAGAGCAGGTTAACATAACAGCTATAAATACTAATTGTGTAGCATCTTCTGCTTGCTTGTTACCCAACAGGCCAGGGAAGACATTTCAAGGAGATTTTTTGACATAAATAATGGAACTCATGAGAAAAGCGTCTTAGATTAGAGCAGTCAAATAACTATGGACTTCAAGAAGTACTCTGAGTCCCTACGGAGTCATATTCCCCCAGAGGTTCTACAGCTCAATTTTTTCTGCAACCACATAGACTGATACAGATATTTATACTCCGACTACAACATATCATGTAAAATTAAAGTGCCTGCTCTCAAGAAGCATTAACAAAAGTAATAAAATGAATGTCAGAAGGGTACGTGGCTTATAAGGAGCTTCTGCTTAAACGTGCAATACAACAAAAAGACACTAACCCCTGTTGCACCCAGGATCCATGAACATCATCGTGATAAACAGCTTAACAGCAGCAGGAACACTACAAACAGGATTGCTGTTAGCAGGGTGGACACAGAAATGGCACCTAATAATCCAGTTTCTGTGACAGGACAGGGATGTCCTCTCCTACCTGAAGCTGTGCCCCAGCACTGCCTCAACAGCTTGTCACCATGCCTCCCACCGCAGATTACATTCCTCCCCATCTGTTTGAGCTGTTTATATGAACAGTCCTTAAAGTGTTCCAGCAAAAAATGAGCCTGCTCAGCTTCAATCGTGTCCTTTTCATTAACCGAGCTCACTCCGTGCTTCTTCACCCCTTTCAACACAAACTACTCAGACAGAAGCTCGGTGTCGGCAGCCGCTCGTCACCCATCAAAGCTGTCAATGCAGAGGTTGCATCCTTGATGTAGCACTGGCATGTCTCATAACACATATCTTTAAGATTAACAAATTTTCAGACATTCTTTAATAAAGCAAGATTTATGACAATGACAAATAATTAATCTTCAGGAGATAGCCTTTGTCCTATTTTTATCTCCACTGTGCCAAGCCAGTTACATACCTCCAGACCTCTGTAAACATTTGGCGGCGTCAGTTGTCCTCTGTAAACCATGGGAAGCACCACTGTTGGGTCTGTCTGTGGTCTTTGTCCAGATGTTCTGCTGTTAATCAACCCTCCCTTCCCATCACGAAAGCGCTTGTTAACAATGGTATGCTTGTTTTGCTTTTTTTACAGAGCTGCTTTCAGACAGGTTGGACAGTTTTCTAGTTTTGCTTCAGCTTTCCTTCTGACAGATGCTTTAATACAAGTTACCTCAAAACTGACAGCCTTTCCCCAAGGTGCAGTGCGCACAGCCATGCCTTTACCCTTCTAAGTGGATTTCTCTCCACCCCGAGGTTTGCAGATGCAGCCCTCCAGCTGCAGCTCAGCTCTTTCCTACAGTGCGTCCTTTCTGAAGCCCACACCTCGGTGGCAAACCAAAAAGAGAGAGGGGATACATGCAGGTGCCGTCCCTGCAAGCGATGATTTATGAGAACCTTTTTATGGATCCTTCCACTCTTACCCACCCCTCCCACTGCCATGTGTGCTCCCCTTGATAGATCCTCAGGAAACATTTCACCCTGCCTGGCTTAATCCTGTTCGGGCTTTGTCCTGCAGCCTAGTCTCCAGAACTATATCGCACAGACAGACAATTCGTCTCTCCCTGTCACATGCAAAACAGCCATAATTGGTATAGCCATCAATTATAAGTAGGCAAAGTGCTAATGTTTGCCTCTAAGTGTATTTTACACACAGAAATATAAACCAGGCATTATTATTTCATAGAAGTGCAATTATTTTCTCTTGTTTCACCAGGTGTTCTGGCAAAAAGGCCACCGGCATATATATTCTAAAAGGCAGAAAGAATAACATTACAGATGCAGCAAGGAGAGGACAGTACGGGCTGTGTGAAGTTACCAGCATTTCAGCAAGCACTGAAAGGCTGAAAGATACAGAGCCAAATAAATAACTTCAAGGGCATCAGCTGGGTATAATAACCATCAGAAATGCACCCAAAGAAAATGATATGACACAACTGATAGGAGATAATGAAGTGAAGAAACACTTCAGTAAACAATGACTGCCCTTAAAAAGCCAGAAAGGCTCAACCAAAGGTAGGGAAATAGACCTCTTAGGGAAGAGTTGTTAGCCCTCAAACAGTTAAATTCAGAGGGCGGGTAGTTCACAGCGAATTTCTGTTTCATAGCCTTATTCTGATGTAGAAGGAAGCATAACTGACGCTGCTGCTGCACTCCTGGATGCAATGTCCCACCCCAAAGCCATTGAGGCTCGTAGACCTCATACTGCCAGAACAAGCTTTGAGTCCACGGCCTGCAGGAAGCAGGGGATGAAGAGTGAGAAACTGAGTTTCTGCACAGAGCAGAATTCAGGACGGTGTAATTCCGACACACATCCCTTCAACCAGGGTAATCCTTCCTGCAGGTGCAAGCCCAAATTTGAGGGCTACTTGTGCTAGCTTACACATCAAGATGCAAGACCTCCAACACCAGAAAGCCAGACAGAAAAGCAGCTGCAGAGAAGGAACTGCAAACAGAGAGATGTCAGTCTTCTTTTCTCCATTCCTAATCCAAACTTTGTACCACAAAAATCCCAGATGAGTCAATAGCCCAAAAAGGGGTTATTCCACATGTTAAAACTATGCAGGCATAGGCAGAGAGTTAATACTGCGACCAATTTAGACCCTGAGCAGCTGATAGCTGCACTCCGTGCTACACTAACCTATGCTTTGCCTCCTCTCAGTCAACTCACATCTCTAAACATCTTTACAACTGCCTGGGACAGAGGGAAAACCTCACCCTTACCTGGCGTCGTGCTGCAAGCGGGAGCAGGGCCGGGCACCGCGGAGCTCTCTGAGCACACAAACCAGCCCACTCGTTTTCTTCTGCTCCCAAATTCTCTTCATCTCTGCCCTCACTTGCAGATATAACTAAGCCTCTACATACAGACAAATCCTAAATATTGACAGCTTGTAAAAGGCTTAGTACCGAGGACTGCTGTGAAGTATTATTTCATGGTGTAGTTTGCTTTCCAGAGCAACTCGCATCTCACTATCCAAGTAGAAGCTATCAGATACTCAGAGAAAGCTTCCGAACCACAGCTAGGGAGGCAAGCACGGCACAGGGTGCTGGGAACAAGCACGATTTGCAAGTGCCAGGCATCTGCCAAACACCTAAGAAAAACTATATACACCCATATATGAAAGCACAAAGCTAACAGCATTCCCAAAATACACAGTGTCATGCACCACGTGCTTGAGGACCACCCTGAGCTTTAGCAGTAAGCTAAAACCAACCAAGCCTCCCGTGGAAAAAGAGTTATTTTGGATTTTGATCAGCTTCTCAGCTGATTCAGTTTGCTGCATGTGTGAGCACACAGGATGGAGCACAGCACGGACAGGAGTGAAAACGTGAGGAGATGGAGAGTGTTTCAGTGTCAGTGCTGACCTATGGCCTGTAGCTGACTTCACAGACACTGCTGGATTTTCTTTCACAATGTTCACAGCAGTGCTTCACGATTTTCCCATATTTAGCCTTTTATCACCAAATGCTAACACCTAATTTCCAGAAGCAGACCCTTTGTAAAATAGATTTTACTAAGCTGATTATTTAATATGTCAACTTTGTTCTTTTAATGATACTAAATATTTTCTGCCTTCACGTTTTCAGGGAAAGCACACGCCATTCACGTCTGCACTGCTGAGTGATGTTCCATTCCCAGTCCCGGCAGCTGAATAGCCTTCACTGTCCACAGGGAGTGGACATTTTGCAGCAACAGATCTTATTCTTTGGGAACCGCGTGCTTCAGAAATTTCACACCAATTTGACAAATAAATTATAAAGCACCTCACCAGTTTCAGCGAAGTACTTATGATTTGCATTTGTGTAGCTAAAAATAGGATTCAAGGGAAAAGTCCAAGACAGACCCAGCTTGATTCAGTTCCCTGTTTATTCCCAGTGCTAAGTGAGTCAGCTAATGACAAGCTTATGGGACAGCAAGCATCACTGGCCTTTTCTTGAAAGTCCACTTGGAGACTGATGCAGTAGCGCAAGCATTTGAATCCCAACCTTCCCTGCTCATGTCAGTTCTAGGCAGAAAAAATTCCAGACACCAGAGGATCGGCCAGGCTCACACCAACGCAGTGGCCCAGGAAGGGTTCCTTGGGCAGCGACGGTGCCAGGTTTCCATTCTGCTGCTCAGCCCAGTTTCATTCTCAGCTCGTTCCCACCCTGCACAAGCCGTGCATCTCATTTTTGACATTTAACTTAAATCTCATATTATTTGCATCTGCAGACTTCTCTTGGAGGACACTCCAAAAATCAGCTGTCCAATACAACATGGATTCAGAAGTTAACTGCGGTCTTTAGGTCACCACAATAAGAACTGCGAAGATACCAACTGCAAATGAATTAGTTACACACATACTCACACGTACCTTGAAGCACTGCTCGCAACATAGCAAAAATACCCTGCTTAGCCCAGCAGCTGAGATATGCACACTTGTACTTTAAACAAAAGACATTTCTTCTTGTAGACAGATATGATGAATGAATCTAAGACACAAACCAAAAAAGTTTGAGAAACTTCTTTCTTGAGCAGGAGTCAACACAAGAGAGAATGAGCGCAATGTTATTCAGTAGATCATCTATCTACAAAGCACATTAATTTCATAAATTACAACTCAAATATTACTACATCTGATGAATACCATAAAACAAGTTGCATTTGTCTGACTTTGACAGTGGGCAGTGGTAAGACGCACACAGGATCAACCTCATCTAAGACTGTTTCCATACTTTCTGCTATGTGGGATGAGGTACTGGGAGCACTCCTGCCTTTGTTCATGTCTCCCAAGCCAGAAGTTTTCATAACTCATACCTGCTCATTCACCACCCATTTCTTGTTACTCCTCCATCACAAAATCAGGCAGCTATCGCGATAGCTGTGGCTTGATGACCCCTGCTATTGCGAGTGACCCCCTCCCCTTGCTTGCTACAGCCCCTGCCTGCAACTAGCTCGTCTCATACTTACTAGCCATCTCCTTCGTGCGTTTATAAAGTTGCTAGCACAATGAGGTCTTTGTTCAAAAGTACAGTTTCTGGGGACATCAGTAAAACACATTAATTAATATGCTGCATTATAAAAATCCAATCATACACCCAATGCAACTGTGCTTAGTAATACTAAAATTACTATAAAAAAAAAATATTTACAATAAGGGATGGAGACGGTCAAGGTCAGAGAGTGCAACAATAATGACACAAACCAGGGGGAAATGATACATGAACAGGAAACAAAAAGATTAAGGAAGCTTTGAAAAGACAGCAATGAAAAACAAAAGATGGTATAAACCAGTGAGGAGCTTACAGGCACTAGGCCAAAAATGTCTAGGCTTCTTCTCCTTCTGGTGCTGTGAAATGAGAGAACAGTCAGAGGGGTGAAGGGCCAACAATTTAAAAATGAATATAACACGTCAGCTAATCTACTCGAACTTTGTGCCAAACACCAGCAGTTAAGATTGAAGCAGGTTTCAAAAGAGGACGGGGCACTGATATCAGCTTACAAGAACAGCCAGGTTTCAGTAGAAGAAACAAGACTCTCCGATGACTGCAAGCCCCTCATTTCCTTGCAGGGGACCGTCAGCTCAGTCTCAGGCTGCCCATTTCATCCTTACCTGCACCAAGCTTCTTGGTACTCCCCCTGGAGCAAAGCTCTCTGAGGCCAAGCAGGACCAGGATCAGGCTGAGCGGAGGTCTGACCCAGCTCAGCAGTTCCCATGCTCTAAAAGATGCGTGGCTCGGTCCCAGAGCGCCCGCAGCAGCCCTTTGTCCGAAACTGGGGTTACACATAATCCTCTGACTCAGAAAAAACCTTTGCTACTGGTATTACTGGATGCTGAGAGTGCATTGTGCTGAGTACTTGCAGGCTTCCCTGGGGGCCTGTGGGATGCTCCCAGGCTCCACGGGTTGTGGGTGCCCCTTCTCACGGATCCACTGCCCTGTACCCCACCATCGTCCTCCCTGCACACCAATGGGAAAGAGGAGCAAAACGAAGGCAGCGAGTAGCAAAACAACCCTCTGAAATGATCACCTCCAACCACAGCCCCTCCATTTCTCTGATTCCCATCTGTACACAGTAACTGTGTGTGGTGACAAGCACTGGCTTCCCAAACCAAAGCAGCAAGAGCTGCACATGCTCGGGAGGTTTTTTTATTTAGTTGTTTTCTCCGGTGGGACCCCAGGTGATTTTGACTTCTCCCAGTTCCTGGAAAAGCCATCTTCTGTCTCACTGGCCCGATCCACGCCCATTCTGCCTGCCAGGCCCCCGGCCACAGTACAGGGTCTGGTTCCTCCTTCTCCCATCGCTCAAGCTTTACCCATGCTGTTCTTCTGCTCACAAAGAGCTTCCAGCTGACCTTGCTTGGCCGCCTGTAATGGCACAACCTCCCTCCTATTCCTCGTACACCGCCAGGCCTAGCTACCCATGGTGGTTGTACAAGGCACAAATGGCTATTTAAAAAGCAAGTGGTCTCCCCCGCAGGGTCCACTCAAGCCAAAGCTTTGCCACACGCAGCCCATTCCCGGACCAGAGCATGAAAGTTTCTGCAGCTCAGATTTACCACTGCCGTCCCTCCTGATACACGGTATACTCTTGCTGCAGATCTTCTTTCACTGTGTTTTAAAACTGAAACCAGTAAAATTAATTTCATTAGTTTTGCAAGGTACGTAAGAGCTACTATATTTTCTTTTATTATCTTCATTTGCAATTTCCTGATTGTTCCCTCATCAAAAGAACATAGTTACTACAGTGCATGCTAATTTAGAACACATTTGTCTTTATTAGAAAAAAAGAAAGCTTATTTTAGCTGAGACCGCAACAAAGGGCAGTGGACTCTGGTTCACCTTTGGAAAGGATTGAAGCGTTTTTGTCACCTACCTGAGTTCATGCAAAAAGCTCAAAGGGTGGTTGTGAATGGAAAGCTCTTCCTCTTCCCAGGGCTCAATGAATGCTTTAAATACTCAGCTTAAAACAGTAGTGGGATGCTTTTGTATACTTAAAAAAAAAAAAAAATATTATCCTGTTCAAATATTCCTTTTTATATCCTATTTAAAATATTCCTTTTTCATATTCATGCAAGAAAGTGTCAAGCATCAGCTCTTAAGTGGTATCTGTTCTGTAACTAGACACATCTGATTATGTGTTCTGTGGTCTTAAATGTGGTCTTAAAGAATGAAGGTGCCCCTCTTTCTGAGGACAAAAATGCACTTCAGAAAAGGAATGCAGAGGATATGAAGTCAAATATTTTTGGCTTCATTGCCCAAAAACGGACCACCCAACTTCCATCCAAATCAGACAAGACAGGAAAACTTAACAACAATCCAGCATTAGGTCCTTGGTGTCCCCACTGTGAAGGGAGGCAGAGCTGGATTGCTCACAAAAACAAAAGTAGGGGATAAGAATGCCAGGCAGCCTTTGGGAGCCTACTGGGATACACAGTGCAGACCAGGGCAGCCTGTTTGGGCACGCAAGCATTCCTGAATTTTGGGGAGCTAAGCCTAGCTAAAGCTGTAACACCAGGTCATGCATTCAGCTCTAAAGAAAAGAAGACAGCTTTCAACCCTTAAGTGCAATTTTTGTTTTGTGGCTCTCATAGCTTAACGCAGACTCACCAAGCAACAGTGAAGAGTTACGCAGGGTAACAGACTCCAGAAGAGTTGGTGTAATAAACTAAGAAAATGGACACAATTTCTACCAAGGTCTTAAAGCAATGAGGTGTTACAAAGCCCTTCACAGGTTTTACATTTTGGGCCTTCTGCATGTAACGAACCCAACCAGAATGCAGCCATCACCTCCTCTCCACACTGACCCAGCCAGATGATAAGGCAGTACTTCCATGAAAGGAAACATAATAACAACTACCGATTATATTCTCATCAGGAACATCTGGCTTTTAATAGCTGTGTTTCTGGAAGATTCCCACTTGCACTCTGTAGGTAGCCCTCAGATAAGCGGGATTTCCTCAAGCTGCAGGCACGCCAAGGGCCAAACCTCTCTTTAACAGACTCTTTTGCTCCAAACCTCAGCAGCACGATGAACACAAACCTTTTGCTCTGCTGTGGATTTAGAGTATCCCAGCAAGTAATCTCTGAAGTAATGAGTCCTGTCCAGTCGTGGCTTGGAGCAGATGACATTGGAAATCCAGCCCAGAGAGCTCAGTTTCCCTGTAAGGGAAGGACCGTAGCCACTCTTGAGGTAACCACCAAGCCCTTCGGGCATCTCAGTGGTTCAGCATTTTTCTCATTCTTCTTGTTAAAATGCTGTTCTCAAAATATTTTGCATGGCTGGAAGCTAGGAGCACAATTTTAATCCTTCTCTCCATCATTAATTCATGCAATTATGTCTTCCCCTGTTCTCAATCAACATTTTGCCTTAGTACCCCACTGTCAATCATGCAATTAATACAGCAGCCGAGAACTAGGGCCTCTCTGTAGCATTATCTCCATGTCTAAGTGCAGAGAGAGGAAAAAAAGGCAGGCCTTGCTGCAGTATTAAGACCAGACCCAAGAGCAGGTGGGAAGACAGAGGAAAGAGATAATAAAAATAAAGATGTGCATAATTCTTCTCCAATCCGAAACGGAAATCACAGCTCACCACCTGCTCTTAATGCTCTTTTTCAGTGGACCAAGTCATCAGTGCAGTTTGCTGATGAACACAATTAGTTGTTTAGTTGAGGCAGCCACAGAGATTACAGGGCTATAGAGATTACTATGCAAAGAAAGCAGAGCACACATGTGTGGACCACGCAATCATGCAGGGGATGCTAAATGCTTTGAGGGGGTTGTAGAAAGGAACTGGAATACATAAGAGATGAAAAAAAATGGGGAAAATTAATCAAAGAAGAATGGAGGGCTGAATGTCAGGCGAGCCACATAAGTTTATCTCTTCCCATCCCTGGGAGAGATGCTCAATGGAAATGGTGAAATAATCTCCCTAATTAGAACAGGGAGAAAACCCACTGACATACAGATATGCCTTTTATGCAGCAGGAGAAAGACCTAAAGGTCTTCTCTCATCCCCAGTTCTGATGCTATACAAATTCTTTAGCACCTAAACATTTGCACTGTAAGAAGCACAATCCCAATCCCAACGGATCAGTCAAAACACTGTGAGGGCATCAGCTGATCCTGGCCAGGTGTCCCTGCACACAAAGCTGAGGCTCTCCCTTGTGTATATCCTCTGCTTGACAGCAAGCCTGCCTCCTCCTTTTAAGCCATTAAGTTTTTATTCTCATTTTTGCCATTTGGCAAGAGGGAACCATGTTACTAAAATAGCTTTCATTAGAAATTACAACATAGAAAGATGCATCTTTGAACTCAATAGGTTTTCCAGAAACATTCCTTTTACTTTCACTGGAAAACTACCACCCCATCACCTTGATTTGTTCATTCATGGGCATATTGCTAAGCTATTATTCATATGCTGGAAAATATTTTGCTAGATGGCAAGTCTGTCAAACAACAGTAATATTCCTTGTTTGCAATAGTTACACCACATGAAGCATAATCCCAAATAAAAACTGTTTATAGGGTTTTCTGTCCTGTTGTTGTCAATCACTACATACCAGACTGGTTAGCACTGTTGATTTATTCTTGTTTTCCTTTGAATGTTTCCACTCTTTTAAGCTTTTTTTCATAGACACAGTTGACATTGTTCTGAGTTCATCTCTTTACATTTTCCTTATGGTTTTGCAGAGACTTCACAAACATAACTGCAGGTTGCTTCTGGCATTAAACCCCTCCTCCTTCCTCTCTCCTCTAGCTTATACCATCTTTCAAATTATAATTTTTAGTCTATTTCTCTTGGCCACACTGTAACTTCTTCATGGCAATTTTTCTTCAAATAGACTGTGGGTCCTTTTATCTGTTGCTTCTTCAAAGCTATCAGTCAGGTTTAGACCTACCTGATCTCACATTTGGTACCAGATGACCCGAAGGTTTCATACCGAACTCCACAAGTTGCCTTTCTCCTTTTCAAATCCTGGCATTGATGAAGATCCAAAAGTCATTTACACTTTTAATTACAGACACAAACACAAGTTCAAAGCAGCTGCTGTCTGGGTGCAGCGAGGGCTGGGGCATCCCTGGAGGCCTGGGCACTTCCCACCACCCCAGCCAGGGTGCAGGGCAGGCCGGGGGACAGCCCCAGCCCAGGGCATCAGGCACCTCCGTGGGGACAGGGACAAACTGAGGCCAGACCAGGACATCAACTCATAGGTGGTTGGGAGATATGGGGCAGGGGATGGGATGGGGATTTCTCTTGCTCCTTCCCACTCCTCGCTGGACCCTGCCCCATGCATGTTACTCAGGAGGTGTCCCAGGGACATCTGAGGTTGTGCCACATCTTTTCCATCCATTTCATCATTCAGCACTTTCTCACGGTACTTGAAGACCATCCTACAGGGCTCCAATATCCTCACACCATGAAGAGGGAAGATTTCATCCTGTTGCCACACACAGGCCTGGCACATACATTGTCTCAAGCCACCGCATGCTGCTGAGCTTAAAGACGTTCCTTTACTTCCTCCCAACGTTAAAGGATGAGTAGCTTTTGTCTGAGCTCATCTAGAATTAATCAAGATGTAAGTATTACTTGTATACAAACCCCCTTTTCCTGAAGCCATCTGCAGAATGACATTAAGAATGGCAAATTAGCTACTGATAAACCACCTAATTTGCATTCCCTGCTACTGCAGACAAGAAACTGTTGGGCTACAGGTAAGATCCAGCACTGCTTTTAATCTCTAACATCAGCTCAAGAGAAAAACAAACCAACAACATCCAGTGAGGAAGTACTGAAGAGATCTGTGTAGGATAAAAGAAAGTAGAACCAAATGCATAAGTAATTCAGATACAGAGACTTTACAGAGCATACTCCAGTCATCAGTAAGTGCTTAAATTAAGTATGCCTTAGGTCAAGCCTTAAAATGGGGGCAAAAAAAGAGCAAATACTGATTGACTAATTGTGATGATACACACCAACAAAAATGTGGGGTTTCATCAATGCAGTCCTTCTGACTCCTCCTGCCAGGCAGCACTCCCAGGACTGTCTGCCCCAGCAAATTGCTGTCACCTCCCTCTCCCGCCCGGGTCTCTCGGAAGGTGACGTTCCACAGCACGCAATGCCTTCACATGATGGGAAACAATCAGGCTGCTGGCATTTCATTGGAACTAGGCTCTCTGAATTCTAGAAACTACTGATTCCAGAATCACCGTATCTAGCTACCTTCACTGCAGATTTCAGCTCTCCTTGTTAGGGCAGAACCAAACCAGTCTGCCATTAATCAAAAGGCAAAACCACTGTGATTGTTATCCAAAGAGCCCTTTCTCTCCTTTATATGCATTTATATGCACTCTTTATACATGATACCACGCCTTCCTTTTCGTTATTTCTTCTATCAAGTATCTATCATGCCCTTATTTTAATGAGTGTTTCATCCATATGGTAAGTATGCGTGCAAACTGAAATTGTTAGTAGTGCTATGCATTTAGTTCATGCTACGTATCTTTCAACATTATATTTAGTCATCTCCCTGTCTGCACATCCTCCTCCACACGATATCGCTGGTGCCTTGTGGAGACTGTTAATTTGTTCATAGATCTACAGATATTACAGATATATATTAGTAATATCCAACATTTTAACTTGTCTGCTACGCTATGTCACTGTAAGGGTGCAAATTTGGATTTATGATTTAACAGACCTCTGCAGCGGTGCTTTATCCTATATTACAGAGGTGAGGCAGCGATAGGTGACACTGCTCACAACAGGTGGTCACTCAAGTAATTAAAGATAGGTCTGTGCCACTTCAGACACACAGAGCTTGTCTGGTCTGGTAAACTCACCTGGATGCTGAAAGCCCAGCCCAGGTCTCATTACATCCAAAGTTGGCAGTAGTAACTCCATACCTGTCAATGGAATCACGTTAGCATGTGGTGAGAATCTGCCTTCGTCCATATACACAGAAACACGACTGCAATAATTTTCTTTTAAATATACAAAATACAGATGGTTTATACTTTAAAGCTAGCTACAGCTATCACCATCCCAGATCTGAGCTTCATTTCCACACTGCAATGTCCGCATTTGGCACAGAAAGGACTTTTCAAATTAAAAAAAAAAAAAAAAAATCAAACCCCACAACAATTTCATACATGTTTGGGGGCACTATATTTCCAGAACATTTCAGCATTTTGCTGCTTTAGGGTCACAATAACTTTAGTTTTTCCAGCCTCAGGAAAAATGTTAATATAGGATGAATGAGCCCCTTAGGAATTTATATCTGTTTACCCAAAATAAGCTGCAGGTCATGTGAACCTGAATGGTTCCTCTTGCCTCAATCCGGAAATATTTCCTTCGAGTTTCTCAGAAAGATTAGCAGAAGCAGAACTGACAGCTTCCTGCCATTAAAGAGACAGGCCATGAAGTGCCAGCAATGGGAAGCACTATGCCAGATTAATAAGTATCATTGTGAATCTGATTCTACAGCCTGATTAATGGCTTTGGTGGGGATTTCCCACAAAGGTGGCCAGGCTCTAAAGTGTAATTATGGACTCTGGAGATGTTGAGAGTCTGCACTATCCCGCGAAGGAAAGCCCAGTTGCTCACTGTCTCAGCAGCTTGGAGAGCAGCTGCAAAAGCAGGGGCCATCCAGGCAGAGATATTCCTATCGCATTTTCAGAAATAATACTTCATAATGCCTGGGGTGCTCCATATGGACACCCTGATACTGCATAGCGCCTTCCAAAACGTTCCCAACTTCAGCAGCCCAGTGACTGAGGAAGCACATCAAAACCTCTGCAGCTGCAGATTGAGGAGTTCTTTGGAGACCACCGGGGAGAGGCAGAGGAGCATGTGGACACTCCGCACTGGCCATGGCACAAGCTACAGTGTGTGCACAGGCATATCCAGGCGACTTGTTCCTGGGCAGCATACGATTCACAGCTCCCATCCCTCTGTCTGGGGAGACACACAGGAACACAAACATCCTCTGCCCAATAAAATGAAAACTAATGAAGCAGCGTAAGATGGGATAAACTAGCTGTTCAGATAGGTACAGAGGCGTGAGAGGACATAAAGAGCAACAGCAATTGGGTCAGAGGGTCTAATTCAGGGTCTGCGAAGAGTTAGGATTTCTTCTGTCCTGGTAAAAAAAGACAGGGTTACACTTGTGCTTACTTTGGTTGGTTGGTGGGTTTTTCTGAGATACCTTTTAAGTTGAAGAATTTGCAATTCTGATGCTTCCTTTGGGCACCGAAAAAACCGCGCAATAGGGTGAAACAAGGAGGCTCCCAGCACAAGGGAGAAAGGGCAGATCTCAGCGCCAGGGAGATGAAGTCCCTTGATATGCTTAGAAGCACAAGAAGGCCGTCCCAATGTCATTGATTAGTCAGATGCATTTTTGCCATTTCAGACAGGAAGGGAAATCAGAGTCAGATACCAATCATCCAGCTTCAGAGAATTGCCAAAAAAATATGCCTTGGGAAATGCTGAACTCTGTGCTATTTGCAAACTGGCAGATGCTCCAGGTTTCTGCTGACTCATAAAATTACTTTAAAAAAAAATAGAACAAAGAAAGGTTCTGGCCTATTTTTATCATTTTTTTAGCCAAGAAATCTGCTAGATGCTATCTTTCTTCTCAGACAATGAGGTCTGACAGAGATAATCTGAACTAGATGCATCTTTTTGCTGTTTTTCTCCCTCAAGAACCTACTCCTTGTTCATATTCCCAAGGTGCAGGCCGCTCTGGAGCATGGAGATCTGGGGCATAAGATCAGCCATGAGCTGAGATGTGCTCGCCCTGCATCTCCTCAAACAAATGAAGGTCTCAACAATGAATGATTCACAGCTGTCCTCACCATCACCTACTCTCTGTCTTCAGAGGAATGAAATCTTGCCTTGGCAAAAAAGAAAAGCAACTGCATTTCTACCTCCTCTTTCAGTATTTTTAATTTTTTCCTTCATTTCTGTTTGAAATTAGATGTTTTAAGAATAGGCTTAAAAACAAGGTTAAAAAAAGAGCACGTAAATACGTTTGCATATCATGAGTGCCTGCTGAAGGACTCTCATGGGTTGGGTTTTTTTGTTTATTTCCACATAGGAAACCTACCAAAAAACTTTTTAAAATCACAGAATCATAGAATGGTTTGGGTTGGAAGGGACCTTAAAGACCATCTAGTTCCAAGCCCCCTGCCATGGGCAGGGACACCTCCCACTAGACCTGGTTGCTCAAAGCCTCATCCAACCTGGCCTTGAACACCTCCAGGGATGGGGCCTCTGCAACTTCCCTATGGGGCCTCCACAACTGGAGGCCATAACCACAACTGAAAAGCAGTGATGTTTCTCTGAGGTATTTCATATTTTCCCATTAGGAGAAAAAAAAACAAATTAAAAAAAGTATGAAAGTACCAATTTTGTCATTCCTTGGAAAAATGCAGTATCTCTTTGGAAACTTTGGACACAGTAAACTGGACTTCCTCAGCAGTGGGATCGGAACACAGAATCCAGGGCCAAGGGTGGTTAAACCCAACCCTTTCTAAGTTTGAAGCCTGATGCTATCACTTGCTTCTCTCTGCTTTAGTGAACATGCTGCAACAGGAAGCTCAAAGGAGAAATGCTTGCATCCAAATTATATTGGTGCTCTAGCCTCACTGCACAACCAGCAAAGAAAAAGGCAATGTACCCCTTGGCAAGGCAGGTGTCCAAGAGGGATACAACAAGCCTTCCAGAGGCTCCAGTTGCACATACAGGGGTCTAGCTGAGAGGTGAGCAGCTTGGGAGGACAACGCTGAGCTGCAGGCTGAGCAGAGCCTGTAATTTACTGAGTGGACTGCTGCTCCCTGCATATCAGGCCGTTCAAATGAAAACAGACAAGCAGGGGAAAAAAGGTTTAGAATAGGAACAAGAGCAAAGGACAAAAAGACTCAACATATTCTACCATTTTCTAGACTAGTGAAAAACGGTTCTCCAACAGTCCTGCCAGACAGTCAGAAATAGGCTTCTAATTAAAGGTTGGTTCCCCACCCCGCAAAAGACCAAAAAACCCTGTATTGTGTTACTCTGGAAAACAGAACCACTGAGGATTGCTTTAAGAACCAACAACATCTTCATTCAGAAGAGGCAAAGTTACTCTTACACATCAATGGTATGGGTATGCTACAGCTGCTCTGCAGGCGACAGATCGCAGCTCTGCATGCTGTGACTCCACATTGGCAAAGCTTCCTTACACGTTTCAGAGCCTTTGTTTAAATTGAGGGCACTTATTTAGCTGCACAATTAAATCCATAAATGGGCATATACTCACTAGAGTGAAGGCTTTTGTTTTGGTTTTTTTTTTCCCCTAAATTATGCTCAAAATATTGCTACTTATTCAAGGACTCCCTTTAACAAAGGAGACTCTACATAACCAAACACTCATACAAGAACATTCAACGTGTTATAGGAAATGCTGTTATATTGCCATAATTAGTCATAATAATGAATTCCCATATTCATCATCTTTCTCAATAAGTATCTATACTACCACAGCACCTCAGAGTCACCAACACATATTAGGGCTCCAGTTCTAAGCACCTTACAAACACAAACCAAAATGACCGTCTTTGTCCCCAGTTTACAGTTCACTCATCATAAGCTTCTTCTCTTACAAGCTTTATCCACTTGGCATAGCACCTTATCCCAGGCTTTTCTCACTTCTTGTCCCCAGAGTACGGTGCCACCAGTTACTCAGTCTCTGATATTCACTGTCCAGGTCTCCTTGGGGTAAGAGGTGATTCTGCAGCCTGGTGCAGGAGGTTATTTTTAAATGATTTGGGTACACAGCTCTCCGTTAGCACTGCAAAAGAATTACAGTGCAGCTGTAATTCTGTTTGCGAGCAATACAAACACTGTCGGCATAGTCTTCCTTCAAAGGTCCATTTGTAATACTTTCTGCATTTATTTCTCTGGGAGATACATTTCAATGAGGATTTTATGTGATGGATGCGCTCCACCCCTTAACCAAACTAGCAGTTTGGTACAGGCTCCAAAGGAGGTAAAGGCCTGAGCTGTAGCTGGGCCAAGAGCTCCTCTAGTTTCAATCTGTTCTCTGAAAATCCACAAAGCAGCAGAGTGACACAGAGAGCACCGATGCCTATGAGCTTGGAACATTAACACATGAATAGCGAGTGGCTTTTCCAAGACTCATTTATCAGGGAACAAAGTAAGTTGCAGGTACAAGGAGTCTCATACATCCCTTTCCCACCGCATGTAATTTGACTATGAGCCAACCACTTTATTCCATAAATATGACAGCCTAAGTCACACATTGTGCTCTCCCTGCATGGTGGTGATCTCCCCTTGAGCTGAGACACCTCTGAAGGTTGGTCCTCGAGGCAGAGAGACCTTTTACCAACAGCAGGTCTTTGGCAAGTGATTGACAGCATGCCGAATGAAACATTACTAATCTGTGTACCTATTCAATATTAAGTATTATAAACTTTGTATAGATGATTCCATTAGACATAAATCATTGTCCAAGTCTGAGACTAAGATTGGATCTAGCCGCACCTAAGCTCCATCAGGAGTTTAGAAAGCAAGGGCGTCCACTCTGAATGCTGTGACTCAACCAGAGGGTTGTCCTTACCCTTTTGTGACTCTGGTCTCTGTGTGAATCATTCTAACTCAGTTCTAACTAAATTTTCCTTTGTATGTTTCTTCCATGCAGTAAGCTTGCCATCGAGCTTATTGAACCTTGATAAACCACTGTTAAACTTTGTTAAATTCCATTGAATTTATTGAACTCTGTCAAATTACTATTTTTACCTCAAAAAACCATATTGCTGTTTCTCTCTTTTGAGTGAGGTGCATTCCACTCTTTCACAACAGCCTATTGTGAATACAAGCATTTAAGCAAACAAAATATTACCTGATGGCAAGTTTTAAATGCAGGAAATTAAATATTTAAACAGCACTGACAGCAGGGGTACAAATCCAAATGTTCTGCAGTTTGTATCTTTTTCCTCTTACAAGAGCCAGTAAAGCCTGGGAACCTCGAATGAAACCTGCCTTTGGATTGGTGACCTCTTCTTAGGGTTTCCTGACCACAGAAACAAGAGTTACTTTACCAGAAGCTGCTCAATTACTCAAGCCTAGAAAGTAGTTTTGTAAAGCCACCCACTGCCGACCACTCCTAAATGATTTCTGAAAAGCCTCACCTGTTTCTTATTTAGATTGTGCGTGGCGCACATCTTAGCCTTTGGCTGCATTATACAGATGAAATGTAAAAGCAAACATATGTTGTTAGACAAAACACATAAATCCCAGTTGAATTTGCTGATTTGATCTGCTATTCATTTAAAGCTAAAGTAGCTCCCCCACTTGCTTGCTACTATCTGTATTATTTTCACACTTTTTTTCTTAGCTTACACTATTTAATTGCAATTATGAAAGAAACGGGCCCATGACGCAAATAACGTCATTAAAAGCCTTAGATACTGCCATATGGCATGGTATGGCAAGATCTCCTGTGCCACATATTTAATAGCCAAGGACGTAACATCTTCTTCTGAAAAGTTCTCCGTTGTAATGGAGGAGCTGGTGAATCAGGTACATAGCTTGTCTCATTTCTACTGAGAGATGTATTTCCCATACCTTGTCCTTGTCATTGGCATTTCTGCAAATCCATACCTGTGAGTGATACCAATGAAGCTATCGTGCAATTTGGCCAAGGCTCTTTCTCGCAAGGAGGCATTCACATGATTTCTACAGCCTGATTAATTTAACGATGTGGCAGAAACTCTACATGCTGCAAAATTGGCTTAATACCCCCAGGAACTAGACTACTCTGCACGCAGAGTAGGCTTTACCCCATGTACCTTCCCACTGCAGCAAGGCTATGGGACACCAGAGCGCCTCATTCTACAAAGTCTCTTGAACCACTCTGCCTCTCTGGAACACGCCATCCACCTTTTCTATTGGCTACCTATTCCCAAAACAGCAGGGACACTTAACGTTTCAGTGTTATTACCATAGGTGTTTGCTCACTATTTCTGGCCACATGATTTATACGCACACATGCACACAACTGTCCTTTCAGAAGGCTGATTTTTTCAATGGAGCACTCCCACAGAGCAGGGAGCTCTTTAGATCTCACCTGCACACAGCGAGCAGCTTCCCCCTCGCAAAGCTATCCTGTTGTTAGTGCAGGTAGCTGTTGGAAGTCCATCTGGCTAATTTTTCCTTCGGGGACAGTTGTATTGATATTAACCTAAAGCGAAGAAAAACAAAAAAAAAAAAAAAAAAAAAAAAAAAAAAAAAAAAGAAAACCAAAAAATCCCAACAACCACCAAAAAAACCCAACAACAGAAAACCCACCAAAGAAGAACACCACAACCCCACCCCAAATACAAAACATCCACAAAACCCCTATGCTGATCACTTTTTTTTGAATTATTTTTTTTTCCTTTCATTCGTGCTAGTATTTGGAGTGGTCACTTCTATTTAAATAAAAGACAAATAGCAACCACCTGCTGCATTCACTTGTCAGCATATCTGTATGAAGACAGGAGCACACGCAGTTTTCCATGGCATCCTAATGCTCCAATAACCAGAGATAAGGTAAGCAGCCCATGAGAGGCGTAGTGTGTAGCTGGAACATAAAGGCAGCGCAGACCTCAATTAAAACTGACCACATTACTCATTTTGCCGGGCATTCAGACTAACAGCAACATTTTTAGAACATCCCCCAGAAAACAGCAGGGTCACAACAGTTATACACACCCTCTCCCCGAGATGCGGTTCCGAGCAGTTTTGGGCGGAGATACGAGTGATGCACAGCAGCATGGTCCCTTCAAACGAACCCTCCTTCACATCCCCAGCCCTTCCCGCTGCCAAATGCCATTTTTGTGCAGTGCACTGTTCAGTAGTGTGGAGCATTAAGCCAAATCTCTTATTAATGTATAGGTTTGACATTTTCAGATTTATTCAGACATATTGCCCATAAAATGGCTCTAACACAATCAAAGGACATTATCTGAATTGTCTGTTCCTAGGATGTTTGGCACTCCATAACTCAGGTGCATTTAACTCCTCCATAACTCTTGTACATTTGGATAATTTGCTGCAGTAATGGATAATCTTGCCTAGAGGATTCATCCCTTAAGAAATGTAATAAATTAAAGAGAATCATAGAATACTTTAGGTTGGAAGAGACCTTAAAGATCATCTAGTCCCATCTAGACACCTCCCACTAGACTTGGTTGCTCAAAGCCCCGTCCAACCCGGCCTTCAACACCTCCAGGGATGGGGCAGCCACAGCTTCTCTGGGCAACCTAGGCCAGGGTCTCACCACCCTCACAGTCAAGAATTTCTTCCTGAGATCTCAGCTAAATCTCCCCTCTTCCAGTTTGAAGCCATTACCCCTCAGCCTATCACTACATGACCTTGTAAAAAGTCCCTCTCCAGATTTCTTGTAGGCCCCTTTCAGATACTGGAAGGCTGCTATAAGGTGTCCCTGGAGCCTTCTCCAGGCTGAACAACCCCAACTCCCTCAGCCTGCCCTCACAGCAGAGGTGCTCCAGCCTTCACATCATCTTTGTAGCCTACTCTGGACCCACTCCAACAGGTCCATGTCCTTCTTATGCTGGGGGCCCCAGAGCTGGACACAGTATTCCAGGTGAGGTCTCATGAGAGCAGAGCAGAGGGGCAGAATCCCCTCCCTCGCCCTGCTGGCCACACTGCTGGGCATGCAGCTCAGGATGTGGTTGGCTTTCTGGGCTGCCAGCGCACATTGCTGGCTCGTGTTGAGCTTCTCATCCACCAACACCCCCAAGTCCCTCTCCTCAGGGCTGCTCTCGATCCATTCTCTGCCCAGCTTGGATTTGTGGCTGGGATTGCCCTGACCATGTGCAGGACCTTGCACTTGGCCTTGTTGAATGTCATGAGGTTGGCACGGGCCCACTTCTCAAGCCTGTCCAGGTCCCTGTGGATGGCATCCCTTCCCTCCAGCATGTCAGCTGCTCCACACAGCTTGGTGTCATTGGTAAACTTGCTGAGGGTGCACTCAATCCCAGTATCCATGTCACCAACAAAGATGTTAAACGGTACCAGTCCCAGTACCAAGCCCTGAGGAATACCGCTCGTCACTGCTCGCCACTTGGACATTGAGCCTGTGACCACAACTCTCTGAGTGCGACCATCTAGCCAGTTCCTTTTCCACCAAGTGGTCCACCCATCAAATCCGTGTCTCTCTAATTTAGAGACCAGGATGTTGTGTGGGACAGTGTCAAATGCTTTGCACAAGTCCAGGTAGATGACATCTCTTGCTCTCCACTTACCCACCAATAGAAATCTGTATAGCCCACATTTACTAGTCATTGTCCCATTTAAAAGACCATCCCAGCATGTCAGCACCGTGTGATCTCACTGCGCTTTCTGCGAGGCAGTGATGCTTAGCCAGCCCTTTACACTAGGTTTCACTGCATCAGAGGTGGAAGTCATGGGTTATCCTCCTACCTCCCATCATTTCCAGGCTGCTCCAGGCCAGAGGTAGCAGAGATCACTTTAGGGTCACAACTCAATGTAAAATGTGGTTTCCAACCCTCCCCACACCAGTCAGAGAGGAAGGCCAGAGGCAGATAGGGAAAGAAATCAAATAACCTGCTCACCTCTACACAGAAGTCAGGGCCAAAAGACATGAACAGAACAAGAAGGGGAAAAATACCTGTCAGAGCTACGTCCTCTGTCAATACAGGACTTCAACTCGTGGGACAATTTCCTTAGCACCTCTCTCAATCCCTGCACCAGCAGCAGGGCATCCGTCTGGTCTCTGCCGGCACAGACACATTTCACTTCCAGATGAGCCTCGCCTGCTGATCTCTGGCTTGGGGCACTCAATCGTTCTGAAGAGTGCTTCATACCCATTCCTTTAAACAAAAAACTGCTCCGGAGCACTCTGCAGGGACATCGGGGACCGTATGAGCTGAAGGACCTGCCAAATTCAGTGGGTCCTGGTACCCACAAGGGCACCAAGTGCACCGAAGTGCCCATCAGAGTTCATCACCCACCAAAAGTCTTCCCATGCCTATCAAAATCCAGCTTGTTCCTCCTCAGTTCAAGTTCCTGCCTGCTGTTAAAACAAATAAATAAAAATAGCAACCCTCAGCATGAGCTGACATCTGCTCACGAGTGTCAGGGCTGCTCCGAGCCAGGCTGCAGCTGCCCGTCTTTGAGGCTCCTCAGCAGCTTCTGTCCTTAGAGGGATCGTTGTGTCTCTGACATCTTGCACAGCAATGCTAAGCTCCTTCTGAATTTCAATCGGCCTAAAGGTTTTAATCTGAATAAGAACGTAACCCTGTAGAGAGAGCCACAAATCCAAGTCTCATCAGTGCTTTAATTACACTGGGTTATTTGACTTGTTTGTAGCTCTACCAGTATGAGATAATTATGCTAATGGGAAAGCAACACTTATGGCTGGAAACACCATCAAGAGCAGCTAAATCTAGAAAGTCAAAATCCACCCAGAGAACACTATTTTATTTCAGTTCCCCTCCATTACACACTTCTGCAAGAAAACTGCAATACAGACAGTATGGAACCTGCTTCTCTGAGACCTTCCCAGCCCAGTGCTGAGCCAGGCTGTTCCCAATCATCTCTGAGGACAGGATTCCTCCCACCAGTGCCAGACTGGGCAGCGAGCTAAGCGATGGCCATGGTCATCGCTGGCCACGGTGTCGTGCAGAGCCCTTGGCGCCTGCTCCCCTCTCACAGAAAGCCAACAACCGCAGCAGGGCCACGCTGCTGCAAGAAACTGAGTACCGATGTCGGGAACCAGCAAAAAATTCACATTCTCTCTGCAGAACCACACAAACGTTATAAACTCCACCCTCTCATAGCAAAACCAGTGGGAAGAGCACCTGCATATCCAAGGACAGTGCTAAATGCATGCTATTCCACACATCTAACCCCTACCGCAGACAACTCACACCTTTTCAAAAGATACGGGGCTAGAAAAATTAGTCTATTGTAGACAGCTGTATTTGTTTCGTGAACCACTTGCTCATTTATTACAAAGTAGATATAAAAGATTCTTATAAAAGAAGTTCCTTTAAGATGCTTTTGTTAAACTATTAAGCTTCTGAAGAGCTCTGCCAAAGCTGGCAGCGTCCATTGATCACCAAGACAGCTCCTTTTTTAGTATTCCCTCAAGTATTCAGCTCTTTTCTTACTGTGATTTCTGTTTTGAAGATGTAAGTGATGATGCTTTTAGGGTCAGCAGGCGCACTAATAACTCATCTACCAGTATTCTTCACTCATTCTTCTGCATCTTATCTCAGCCCAGAAAGACATGGGGTTTTATTTTCTTTAGGTATTAAAGATTATATATGTAAACAGCATCAAAGCTAAGAGTAGAAATCACTGAGCACGGGACCATCTGCTGCAATGAATTTTCAGAGGAGGAAAAATGTTCCTTTGTCATAAATTTTGATGAGTTTTCTTACAGCAAAACCTTACATTTCTGTCCATCAGCTCCTTACAGGAGAAGAATCCCAATCCGTCTCACACACCAGTCAGATGATATTTCTCAAGACAGGTTGAATACTCAGTGTCTGCTACAAGATCTCATGCAATACAACAAATTAGGGTAAGAAATGCAGAATAAAACTATATCAATGGAAAGGTAGCTAGGCAGAATATAATTAAGCAGACTAGAATTTATCAAGAGTACTTGTATTAGCATATTAATATCAAGGTTTAAATAAAAGCTTGGTGAATACCGCCAAAGAATATCACAAAAGCTGTAATAACTACCCACTGTCTGGGTCTCAGGTTTTGGTGTCTTCCAGAAGGAACAGCTCTACCGGCAGTGCACGCTGCCACCGCACCAGGGCCTTTGCCGCTTCCCACAAGCCATCGGTTCGGTCAAGTCTGCAGCTGGCACCAGCTCAGCACCAGCACCCCAAGACCAACCCATGAGCTCCATCACCCTCCAGCCTTCCTCGAAACCTTGTTTTTCACTCAGAGCCTGCAGCCAGGATGATACCAGGGCTCCGCAAGAAGACTAACAAATTTTCCTGCCGTGTGTCACACAGTACACTAAAAACACTTGTGTCATTCAGGGAGAGGTAATGTGCATCAATTACTATGACAGACAATGAGAGATTGACCTAATATGTACATTAATACAATACCTATTCATTTCTAAAAAATGGTAGTTTAGATTCACTGCTCCTGCAGCATATTGCATTTTCAAATATAATTCACTCCACAGTGCAAAAGCCAAAGCCATTCAAAAATCAAATCTGAAAAGCTTATTTTTGATTCTATAGCAACAAGCTGTTCCCTTCATAGTAAATATCTTGGAAGAAAATTACTTACCTTCTTTTTTTTTTTTGGGAGACTTCACTGCAGAGAATTGCTTTATGACTTGAATTTTACATGACAAGTTTCAGATCCATTTGAATTTATAAGGCCAAACAAACAACTCCTGAAAACAGTGATTTAAACACCAGCCTTATGAAATAGATGGTGTGGTTAGATTGGTTCTCCAGAAGTCCATAGGACATAATACCTAAAACATCTTAAAAGAAATATCTTAAAAGATGCTTAACATCTTTTAAGATGTTTAAAACACCTTGAAGTCTGGCATGCAGACAAAGATCCGCATTTCCGGAAAGTGATACAGTTGGTTCGTTCTTACTGTCTCAAACATGCTGAGAATTTAGTTTCTTATTACTTTAAACTGTAATTTTAAATTTATGGCAAAACATCAATAATTGTAACAACTAATTGGTAACAATAAATTTCTCTGCAGGTGCACGGCTTATTCAGTACCTGCCTCCAGCTTTCCATCACATCCGCCTTTCACATCACATCTATCACATCACCAGCTCCCTTGGGGGGAGCTTCCCACGGTGCCCAGGACTAACAGTGCCCTGTGCCCAGCCACGGCACGCAGCATGGCAACTGCACACCTAACGCTTCCACAGGAGGGGAAGGGAAAGAGGAAAGAGGAAAGAGGAAAGAGGAAAGAGGAAAGAGGAAAGAGGAAAGAGGAAAGAGGAAAGAGGAAAGAGGAAAGAGGAAAGAGGAAAGAGGAAAGAGGAAAGAGGAAAGAGGAAAGAGGAAAGAGGAAAGAGGAAAGGATTGCTTTACGTATAAAAATTAAAACCCAGAGGACTATTTGTTATGAAAAATATGTGACGTTAAACAATACACTGGTGCTCACTGCTCTCCAGGTCGGCTGTACAAGCACTGGAGACACGCACAGAGATCCTGAGAGATGCCAACACAGCACTAAAGTTTCTGTCCCCCAGAACTTCTCTCTGTTTGCTAATTCAAGAGGCTTTTCTCTTTCAGGGCCTACAGTAGCAGGGTATCCTTATTCCTTACAGTAAAATACATGCCAGATGCAAAATGCTGCAAGTTTATTCACTATCAGCCAGCTGCTGTATGAAGTATGAGATATAAATACCATTTCTTCTACAGGAAGCACAAAAAGCAAAACATTATTCAAGTGGCAAAACAGAATTTCCCATGAGGCAGGAATTTCCCTTGAGCTTTCAGCACTGTACCCAGGAGGAGGAAATGGGAGCAAGCCCCTGAGCCCGCCAGGGTGACAAGGCATAGCATCGGACCTCCAGTGCCACTGGGCACAACTGTCTTTATGGTGGGCTGGATGTTATTCACTTTTCCTCTCTAAAAAGTGAAGTGCCCTTTGTATAAAGAACATGAGGACTGTATGATTTAGGGAAGACGAGCTTGATTCTGGCATTTGCTTATTAGAAGCAACTAAAAAAAAAAGAAAAAAAAAGATGCAACAGCAGAACTTTGAGAAGATATCCAACACACTGACTTACAAATCCCTAGATTCAGAATCGGAAGCACACGGACCAACATCACACAACAGACAAGAGACCAGCAATGGGAGGGAGGTACCATCCAGACCTGGGCTTGTAGACTGGGCCAACGCAATCTGCATGCTTTTGTGGCTAGAGGTATAAATGAGCACAAAGTAAATTAGCACAACACAAACTGAGCTGTAGGTTTCCAGCACGTTAGCTGCTCATTGCAATAGCTGTCCCAAGCCCTGAGCGTAGGTTTCCAAGCAGTTATCAGAGACAACGGTCACCGCTGCACACCCGCACCCTCTGTACCTGCACTTTGTTCTCAGAGCCCAGCAGCGTCTCTGCAGCAATCGCATTAAGAGGCAGTATACTTTGGGTTTCCAAAGACCGCATCCACAATTCATGCTTTTGGCAAAGCAAGTGACTTTTGGAATCAGTATAAAAATCTCAGCTGAGCTCAATAATCAATGAAGTGTAAATCTCAGCCTTTTTCTCCTGGGGATGATACTTACTTAATTTTTTTAAAAAAAATTCTTGTTAACAGGTGGATCTGATTATATAAGCATTGTGGTGATTGTACCTTATAAGATTTATCCACTGGTTCTGTGGACTTACTTTCATGTTTATTTGGGTAAATAAAGCTGAAATCTAGGCAGGATCACAAGACAGGTTCTGATGAACAATTGTCATTCTTATCAAATGTAAATTGCACGGAGAGTGCTTGACACAAGAAACTCATTGCAATGAATTACTACGATCATTGTTATTTTAAAATGAATTTTGACAAGATCCATTATTGGTAACCACCATTAATTTGTTCTATTCTGCTAACTGTTTTTATGGGACTCTGAAATTACATATGTCATAAAAAATGCTCATTTAAAAGTATTATTAAAACTTAATATAATGGCAGTAAAATTATCCATACTATACAATGTGTTCATTGTTATGAAAAACTGGTAAATTGCTAAATACATAATAGGCTTAGTAAGAAGGAAAGGAAATTCGTATTGCATAGGAATAAATCTACTTTACAACATGTTATCTTATTTCAGTACTTCCCCTAGAAAACAGAAATCAGGGGTACAATAAATTAAAATTACATATTTTTGCAGGTACACAGAAGTTAACGTTGTATTGGAAATTTCTCTTTTGCATTAATATTTTCTGTAGAAGTTTCATAAACACACAATGATCTTGTGATGAGGCAGTAACGATGTATCTGTGGGGATATCTGGACTATTTTCGTGTATCTTCCTTAGAATAAGCCAAACTGGGAATTCTCCGAGTCACAGACGATGAATCAGACCTGGATTAGCTGCCCACCCATGGGAACGCTGGCTGTGCATGTCTCGTTTGTACATGCCCAGCGTGCAAAGGAATGTGTTTGCACCGCTCCAGCAGCGGCCCCTTGGTTCCAATGGAAGCCTCGGGATCTGGCACAGTGCAATCACCTCCCTAAATTAAGGGCATGCGGTTGCCTGCTGACAAAGTATTCAGAGGTGAACAATTCTACTAAGTACAAGCAATGCCAGGGGAATGCTTCTCCCAGCTTTCAAGGCCTCAGCGTATTCAAGAACTACTACAGACCTTACCCCAGATACCTGTGGGAGATGCTGTGTAAAGAATAAGCAAGGATCATGTATCAGAAAATGTGCATTATTCATATAAATGAATGTTAAACTTTAGCACTTTCTTTGGACCATAGCAGCAAGCACCACGTAATATAGACCATAAAGATTCAGATTAGATGAGACCCAATACTGAAACATACTGGTATCGGATTTTTGCTGGTAAGAGGGGAGGAAACACTGAGGTTCTATGGAAATAGTGCAGTATATCAACTGCCACAGAGCAGAATATGCCCAGACTTTAACTAGCACATTATAACATCAGTCTCTCAATACTCATTTACTCTCTTGGAAATTATCCCTTTTATTTGCATTTAACCAGCTCTTCTGCAAGGCTACCACATCAGTACAGGATCAATCTAAAAGGTTCCTTCAAAGAATTTCCTTGCCTTCACAAACAAGATGCTGGACTAACAAACTTTCCTTATATTTTGAGTAACCTGTGGAGAGGAGCCTAAGGTATACTCCAGGAAGCCCTAGGGGTATTTATTCCACCAGATTAATCGATTCCTAGTGATCCAGCCTCAGGGAAACCACAGGAGTGCTCACAATACTCCAGACAACAACATGTTCCCTTCTCCCTTTGTCAAGAGAGCTGCAAGGCTGATATATGGCTATTATGACTGTAATGATGAGCAAGCTGATTTTAAATGTGCGTGCTGGAGGCATATTTGGTTGCTACAGCTTGTTCAGATGGAGTTACTGATGCTATGCATCTACGCATAACACCTATTCCAGTAAATAAACTAAAGATGCAGTGAGGAAAGCCTTGTCCACAGCGTTAGTGCATCCCACATCGCTCCTCGGGGAGCGGAGATCTCACATCCACTGACAGCAGCTTTGCCTTCCCTTACCCAGTCTCTGAAGCTTAATTTTGCACGGTCACCACCGATACATATCAGAAACATCAAAAGAAAACTTAGCCACAAATGAAGGAACAATAAATATTGATGATATCTCAAGAGCCATAACCTCAGAGTTTTGCTGCCTAGATGGAAGTGGAAAGGCCAGAGCTTTAAAAAAAATAATTGCTGTTCCAAAACAACATTTTTTTACAAAGAAAATAAATCAATACACAAACTGTTTCTATGCTGACATTTTCCCTCACAAACAGGTGACAGAGTAAAGAGGACAAATTGAAACTGAACACTTACTATATTCCTCTGAAGAAGTCCTAAGTGATTTCATAAAAACTGTACTTAACCAAAATAAAGAAGTTCTTGGCTCTCAAAGAATATCTGATCCGTACATTTCAGCTGTTCTCTTTTCCAGCTGAACACAAGAAGCAAAGACAAGGAAAAAATTTGTTTAATTAAAGAGAAAATAATTATTGCTGAGCAATCTGAAATAAAAATAATTTGGTAAACAAGACACAATAACAAAATAAAATGCTACTAAGTTATAGGTCAAATGTATATCTCATTAGCAATCCAAAATAAAGGTTGACAGTTATTTTATCACTTTACAGATATCACCAGCTCCTCAGCAAACCTAATTTGCTGTGCATAGTCATAGACATTTAACTTGTCAGAATTTCCCCAAATCTACTGTGGATTTCTTGCAAGTAAAGCCAAGCACTTCTGTAGCAGTCCAGAAAGAAAGAGATAAGCAACCAAAACTCAGTGTTTGATAAACTGTTACTAACTTTATTCCCTGAATTCCTTTTGCAGAATGTAATACATAAAAGTGGCAAGAGTTTCCTCAGTGTGCCACATGAAGTAACACATCTTAGACAAAGCAAAACATAAAGCATTTCGAGACTTCAATACCTCACACAAGCATGTGGCTTATTATCTTTCACCTAAAACCCAGCATTCCTATGATCAGGATATATTCAGTGCAGTGCTGATGCAGTTTTTTTTACATCGGTTGTATTTTTCAATGTATTACAGCGATGGAAGCGAAAGAAAGCCTTACAAAAGAAAGGAGAAATAAAACGCAATTTAAAAATATATAGCAGCCACTCCAAGCTGGGGTTTTGACCTTTTATTATTCTGCTAATTTATGTTAATACCAAGAAGAGGAGACTCCTCACCAAGGAATTTAATAAAAAGGTAATGATCTGAAGAATAATGAAGCAAAATGCATCCAGATTGTTACTGTACTTTCTGCCTCGGTGGGATGCCACTGCATGTGGAGCAGAAACCATGCAAAAGACCACAACTCCAGATTATTAGGTATTTTCATCATTTCGATCAAATGGATCACAGGTGAGACGTGACTGCAAGAACATCAGCATGAAGGCGAAGGAGTCAGCAGTGCAGCTGTGAAAGAGCAGCTTGTCTGCAGTGCGAGGAAGGCAGGATGCTCCCCGGAGCAGTAGGAAGACTGAGGCTGCCTGCTGACACTCCAAACCACACTGGTAGTTCCTTTGACTGGGCATGGGGAACAAGTATTTTCCAAAGACTGGCAGTGCACTTACATAGCATCTGAATAAAGACAAAGGAAGGACGGAAAGGGGGTATTAACGAAATTCAGGTCCCGTAACCATTGGCAATACCTTCTCTTACACATCCAGCATATTGCAATGTATTTCTTTCAATTTTCCATGCACAGATGTTAACTGTGGAGCAGAAGTACAAGGGAGAGGACTAGCTGAACAAAATAACTCTCGGTAGAAGAGCAAATGGAGAACGGCACACAGCCAGCTACTTGCTCAGTTGTTCCATGGACATTTAAGAAGGCAAAACATTCAACATGATATGCTGAGAATGAACCCTTTGAGTTACATAAATGAACTGGAATCAGCGGTCTCTCATTCCTCAGTCTCGGGTTTACCATGTATGGAGTCTGTTGCTCCCAGTTGCTCAGTCTAAAATCTGCTGGTTGTGGGACGAAGCCAGCTGTTGGAGCCACCACAGGACACAGCCCATGCAGGGCTGTATGTGCCCCCCCAACTCCTGAGCGCTGGCAGCTCTCTCACGGTCGGGCTCCCAGTCTCATCGTTCTCATGCCCGGCTCATGCTGCAGCTCTGCAGTTGTTGACTATCCATAACTGGAAATGTAGATTTGATAGATATCTGATAGATATCTGGATAAGGGGAGAGCAAAAGACATCATCTACCTGGACTTGTGCAAAGCATTTGACACTGTCCCACACAACATCCTGGTCTCTAAATTAGAGAGACACGGATTTGATGGGTGGACCACTTGGTGGAAAAGGAACTGGCTAGATGGTCGCACTCAGAGAGTTGTGGTCACAGGCTCAATGTCCAAGTGGCGAGCAGTGACGAGCGGTATTCCTCAGGGCTTGGTACTGGGACTGGTACCGTTTAACATCTTTGTTGGTGACATGGATACTGGGATTGAGTGCACCCTCAGCAAGTTTACCAATGACACCAAGCTGTGTGGAGCAGCTGACATGCTGGAGGGAAGGGATGCCATCCACAGGGACCTGGACAGGCTTGAGAAGTGGGCCCGTGCCAACCTCATGACATTCAACAAGGCCAAGTGCAAGGTCCTGCACGTGGTCAGGGCAATCCCAGCCACAAATCCAAGCTGGGCAGAGAATGAATCGAGAGCAGCCCTGAGGAGAGGGACTTGGGGGTGTTGGTGGATGAGAAGCTCAACACGAGCCAGCAATGTGCGCTGGCAGCCCAGAAAGCCAACCACATCCTAAACTGCACCCCAGCAGTGTGGGGTTTACCCCCGGGCGAGGGAGGGGATTCTGCCCCTCTGCTCTGCTCTCATGAGACCTCACTTGGAATACTGTGTCCATGTCCTTCTTATGCTGGGGGCTCCAGAGCTGGACCTGTTGGAGCAGGTCCAGAGGAGGCCACCAAGATGATCAGAGGATGACAGCACCTCCGCTATGAGGACAGGCTGAGTCACAGATAAGTCACACTGAAATGTGATTATTTCTCTCCTTTAAAAACAATGACCAGGTCAAATGTAGATCAATTAAAAGCTAATTTTTAACGGATAACCAAATACTAGAGTGGCTGAAACTTCACACTTGAAGCTCAACTCCTCAGTCCCCAGCGCCAGCAGCACAGAGTCAGCCACCCACGACTGAGACGCCCAGCGCTGGCACACCCACCAACACACAGCCCTCCATCAGAGAAGTCCTAACAAGTTTTCCCACTCTGTCCTGATGATGACGTCGATTATGGGTTGCGAGCTGTGCTTAGCCGGGCTTTTTATTGCTCTAGCAACTATAAAAGATGAGCTTTTATAGGCTCAAGTCCACAGCGTTCAGTGAAGTTATTCTGGAACTCTGTTTGTACCAAATTAGTTTGGGGGGTGGGGGGCGACACACATTTCAAAAATCAGCAAAACTTCTGTGTGGCAACTGAGTTACCATGCTATCCCCTAATTAAGGGACAGCTTTACACTGTATAATTATCAAAAGCAATAACAACAAAATAAAAGAACAATTATCTTGAAAATAACAATGGATTTAAAGTTGTTATGTAAACTTACAACGTATTTCACTGATTACAAATACGAAAAACTCTCTGTTTTGTAATCACAGAAAAGTTCCGTATGACCTATAACCATTTATAGGACAGCAACAGAAGACCCATCACCTAGGATAAATAAACTCAGTGGGGCAAAACAGTAATAAATGACACACACAAATGGAATATCCACTGCACACACAGGGACAAGAAGTCATTTCTCCATCTTGTAAAAACATCTGACGCTCAATCCATCTGACCAGGTAAATTGTTCCTAGTGTGGTTAAGCCCTTTCCAAATTCTAAAAAAAAAAAAACCAAAACAAAAAAAACCAAACCAAAACAAAAAAACAAAACTTACAGCAGAACATGAAGGTTAGGAGCGCAAACTCCTTGTTCTCACACCCTTACTTCCCCCTAATGCAATGTCCTTTAAAGACAGTTGTGAAGCCATGATGCTCCGATCTTGGATCCTGCCAGGACGCGGTGGCAGAGCTGGTCCTGCAGCACTGAGCCGCACTGCCGAGGGCTCTGGATCGTGGGTGCACTCAGTGCTCGGAATGGGCCGTATCCATTGTTCATCGCCACTTCAGCAGCCATGGAGGAAAGCAAGTTCAGTTCTCCGCTCTGTCCTACTGCACAGACTTGGCCAGCTAACTCAACCCTTCATTGCTGCTTTAGTAGGGTGGTGACACCAGCCTTGCCACGTGGTGAGAGAGGGAGTATGAAGGCACTATGATACAGCACGTACAATGCAAAAGGCAACCATGAGGTTGCCCATCTCATCTGTGGGAACTCTACCTTCCAATCAAGCCATTCAGTTTGCTAAAGAAAAGACCACAGGGTCTGCATTTGTGGTCTGCAAATGCCTGCAGTGGGTCAAGGACCACAACTGGGAGGAAGACTTAAACCTACAGAGCAGCTGGATGAGTAAAACAAAGCACCATGGACCTCTAATGAGAGGTTAGTTTATATTATTCTCAGGGGATATTTAAGCCAGGCACACGGGATCCACACAGCTCAAAAGTTTCCAAACAAGCAGGGAAGGCCCCAGCACCAGACGTTTGCACACCAACACGTCCCAGCTGACAGCTACAAACATCTACTCTGCGCTGCCTCCTTTGAAGCTTCAGTGCCTGATGGAGCAGCTGTCTCTCACACACAGAGAGTACTGAAGAACTGCACTTCAAGATGAGCGAAGGATTACAGGATTTGGCTTTTCCTCTTTTTCAAAGTTGCTTTTATTAGAGCATAAAAAAAAATCTATAGGTTGCTCTGGCACTGATGCTAGATATACATATCTGTACCAGACCTATTACTACTGGGATTCAGTGTGCTGCAGCAGATTGGATTTCCTCACATAAAAGAAATTAATCAATAAGGAATGGATAATATGCTGAAAGAAGGATTGCATCTTAATTCACATACTAAGATGCCTGTTGTTTTTCTGTTATTTACAATAAACCCTGGAGCTGCAAAACTTGTGTGCAGTCTTTTATGTTGAAAATGTCCTGGTTTCTGTATTGCCACGTGTAATCAAACAGATTGAGGAACTGATTGCTTTGAAAGCAGCAAGTCATGATTTTATTAAAGATATTTAAGGAGGACTTCAAATATATCTCTACAGACATTCCATCCACCTCCGCCAGGAATGAGAAATATGATAACGCACCACTGCCTGTATAATTCAGCATCACCTGCTCACTTTGCTTTCTTCCCACTGATAGCCACAAAACACAGATGTCCATGTAACAGCAAGGCTGTGTAAGGGACAAACCTTTATTTGAACCTTTTGGGGATATACTGAAATATCACCAGCTCCCAGTCAAGCCCGGAAGGATTCAAGATGCTTAGCAAACCTACTCTTCAGGAATTAATTTCCATGTACCTCCTTCTGGAACTGGCTAATGTCACGCTAGCAGCATCCTTTTTGATGATCCTCCACCACCTTCCCAATCCATCCTACTCTGTTCACACATCGAAGGACAAGACGAGCCATCTTAGTAACACTGTCACCGAAACTTAACTTCTATTTGCCTTTCACCGTGCCCTCTCAAGATGTTTGGGGTCACAGCTTTTAAAATTACAAGCTCTACACTGCCAGTGTGATCCTCAGTGAGTTTTGGTGGTCCAGGGCCATACCCACAGCCCTAGTTGGAGCCATACGTTAGTGCATGATACAGATAAGTGGGTCTGCAGAGTCTGCACCAGCATGCACGCTTGCTGGGGAGAAGAGGGTATGTTTAGCCACCTTTCTCACCCCTCTGCCTGCCCAATCCACATGACAAATATTAATGAAGCATCATTTTCACCAAAAGGAGGGGTTTGCTGCCAGAAGAGAGAGAACTGAAAAAAGAAACCCAGAATGCCGCTAACACAGATTGCGATGCCTGCATTTAAAAAACAAACAAACAAACAAACAAAAACATATATGCAAATAAAGCTGGCTTCTGAATAGGACCTGTGAGACAAGCAAGCAAAGGCAGGTGTCTGCAAGGGAAGGGTAAAAATCAGGCTCAGGGGGAGCCTGGGAGAGCCTTCGACCAGCTCCCGGCAAGTCCTGCCTCTCCCCAGAAGACTGTCAGCCAGAAGCAGCTGATTCCAGTGAGCCTGGGAGGGAAGTGGAGCAGAAAGATGTGCAGGTCTTTCTCCAAGAAACTGGGCCTGGACCTATCCACATAGTGACATCTGAAAGAGAAGCTGAGGGTGTCCCATCCCAAAGGGGCAGCTTTTGGTACATGGTTTAAAGGGAAATTGTCTTGCACACAAAGGATCATTAACTGCTGAACATTTTTGATCTGCTGTAGAGATGTTCCCTTAGGATATGAAATTAAATGCAAAAGCAGTTGGGCTCAGAAACAAATAGCTGCCTGTAATTTACTGTCTGTCAGGATTATAACCTACTTTTTTTTTTTTTTTAATCAATATCAATGCAAAGTTGGACCATATCCACAGAATGTTCATACGTACTTGGTTTCCACTGTCCTTCACATTTTTTCTCCCCTACCCTTGAGCAAGACAAATAGAAATTTTCATAAGAAAGTCTTTTAAGTACAAGCATATCATGTATTGGGCAACATTATCATGACAAACTGACCGCCTTACTCCTCACACAGAGCATATGGCAGCAACTTCTCCATTATGCTGCACTGATGGGGCTGAAGGCATCTTTAGGGGCTCCAGGGTCAGAGGCATGGAAGAGGCCGTGAATTTACTGCTTTGTACACCTGGCTGTTCCATTTGCTACACACAGTTCCTCTCCTGCCTCCTCTGACACGTATTTCCTAAATAATAAACTACAGTTTTAATGAAAACTCTCAACATCAAGATTACTTTGATAGCGTCACCCGTTTTAGAGTTGTTAGATTAAAATTAACACCTTCCCAGAGAAATGAGCTAATTCCAAGGAAAGCAGAGGATACAAAAGTCAGCAGCGAATTCAAAACTCCATTTTGTCACATTTTCCATGCAGAAATAGCTATTTTGTCAATGTCAGGAGAATTTGACATTGATGAGTTAGATTTTGACAGGAGACATTTCATGCAATTTTTGTCTTTAAAAAGCACTTTTTTTGTAGTTATAAATAGACTCAAAACCTCAGAAATTATTTCCGTTATTCCACATCCTTGGCAAGTTGTTGCAAGCGTCTGAGCCCCAGTTAGTGCCACAGACGGTCAGGGAGGCAGCGCCCGGCTCCCATGGTGGCCACCACGCGCTCCCCGTGCCACAGCCGTGCTCTCAGTGAATAGCCAGAAATTCAGCTGGTCACAAGGAGTTGGGGTATATGTTATTTAAAGATGAAGCAAAAAAACCCCAACCAAACAGTATTACACATCACACTGTATGTCAGCAATTATGTTCTACACCAGCAGATTCATTCAAATCAGTATAAGGAATTATTTGAGAGATTATCAGTTAAAGAACAACTCAATTAGAATAAAACAGAATACCAGCAAAACAGTAACGATTTGAGAAATCACGTTTTTCTTCACTCTGCAAGGACTTCAGATTAAGACCGGGACTGTACTGACCGGGACTGCCCTCTTCAGAGGTTTTTACTTATTTATATTTCTAGGATATGGCCGTTTGAACATTAACTCTTACATGCTTCCAAGAAATTACAAACCCACAAGCCCAACAGTATCACACACAGTATGATGATAATGTCACACACACTAGATTAGACACCTGCAAAACTTTTCTTTCTACGAAAGAGGCTTTCAAAATAAAGGAATAGAGGTATCCTATATCTTTAATGATTAATGTTCATAATCAAGAAGCCTTTCCTTTTTCAATTGCCAAATCAATTCCCTGAAGTAGAAGGACATTCGGCGCAGCAAATTTCAGCCCAAAGCGACGACTTCGATTTCTGAATTATGTACTTTCAGGAACAAAGCAAACCATATCAGTGACTGACGGTAGGAAGATACTATTTTTTTTTGACAGTAGAAATATACTCTATGTTCCCGTCCCTTTGACAAAACAGCAGCTGAAGAACAGCAGCTGCCCAAAGTCTGCAGGCGACGAAATGCCTCGTGAACTTGGGCAAAAAGAAAATGTGAAGGACAAACGGAAGCTGTGGACTCAGTAAGAGCAGAGCATGCAATGGAAGGATATTGCATTGCACAAACCAGGGGAAATTATCTTGCTCTCTTCTGCAGCAAGGACTTCAGACAGATGCTTTAGCTATAAAATGTGCACAAAAAAACCCAGCAAAAGGACAATACACCTGTGTTTGCACTGCACTAAATAAATGTTTGCATGGTGTCTGCAATACAGATAACCCTAGGGATGAACCGCCATACAGCCCTACACCAGCACCCCAAATCAAAAGGATTTCTGTTTGAAGTGGAGCTGAGATTTGCTGGGAATCGCATATTATCAATTCTAGGCACTCAAATCTTATCTTCCAGAAGGCTAAGACAGCTTTGTGAAGTAGAAGAAAAGTAGAATTTTGTGAAGAAAAAAAAAACAACAAAACACCAAAATTCTATACCTTAGATGCTTCAGATTTAAAATTATAAAAATCTTGGAAAAAATCAGACTTTAAACACAATTGGAGCAATGGCTCTTGATCTTTGCAAAAGCTACCATTACCTATTGACATCTCAGGAAAAAAACAGCTCCCAAGATTTTAGCACAGTAAGTGCAGGTAAACATTAGAAAGAGCTCTTTGGTCTCAAAAGAATTCCCAAACAACACAACCCCTGAAGTGCACCTGCAACAAATACTCGAGAAAAAACAAGAGTGATAACTGCTGTGAAAGAAGTCAAGGTAAACATAAGGAACAAACATTTCTCCAGGGAAGGGCAGGTTTTATCCAAACAAAATGGCAAGTATAAGGATGGAAAATGGAAAGGGAAATAACTAAACACCCCTAATAAAGCTGTAGCAGATCCTGTCCACTGGTTCATTCCCTCCCGCAGCACCAGGGCAGCACAGATGCTCTCAGGCACCGCTCTGTGCTGAGGCTGCAGATACGTTCCAGATAACCCAGTAATTCAGCTGTAATTCAGCTTTACATTCTATAGTGTGCAACACAGTCATCATCATAATAATAATAACAACAGCAGCAATACTGCATTAAGAATTAATTCTGCTTGCCATTTTCTTTTAAATGCCCAGACTCATTTACTCCCACTTACCTTTTTGGATTGCATCCGCCCCATTCTCTGGAAGCATCTCTGGGCAGTTTCTCTGCAACAACCAGTGTAGCTGATTGCATGTTGTGTTTTTGTTATCTGATGAGCTGCTTTGCTTCTTCATTCCATCTCATTCTCTGCTTATTGGGTTTTTTTTTCCAGCAGGAGGGGGCACATTAAGCCAGTTTAGTTAAATTTATATTATTCTTACGCCTATGTTACCCATATGCTGTACTCCAAGGCATGTTACTATTGTTAAAAGCATTGGTTTGCAATACTAAGAGCATCAACCATAGAAGGACATCCCAAAGCTTTATTAATGCAAATGAAACATTTTGAAGCTGACCGAGCAAGGTAAAGTACTGTTATTATTATTTTCTGTTTGGCATTAAAATGTCATCCATTTGGATTTTGTGACACTGCCATGCTAACCCACGTCCTCTGCTTCTACTGAAGCTTAAGCTTTCTAGTGAATTTAAAAATCTCCAAGGCAAGAATGCAGCTTACAGCTTCCCAAGGCAAGTCTGCTTTGAGAACATTGCATTTCAGAATCAAAATCACTTTCTGCGTTCCAAAGCATGTAATTTACAAACAGTTAAGGAAGATGCAGGACAAACTAATGCTACATGGTCACGGGTGGCGACCCGTCTGTGTGGAGTTGGAATGAGACCCTTACACAGATGGTGCGCACAGCTGAGCATGGGATTGACAGAACTGAAAACCAGAGACTGCTACTCAAAGGACATCGATGCATAGAACATTTATTCAGTCATACCATAATAAATGCTGTATAAAAAAAAATAAGTAGCTGTAATCTCAAAACTGTGATCTTAGGATAAAATCCTATTTGCAACATACATAGTGACCTGTAAATCTGATGACAGTTGTTTAAAGGGAAATAAAATCTGGGAAAAAGAAAATCTTTCTGACAATTTTGTAGCTATTAAATCTTTGAGCAACATCTAAGATCACTACAGCTTAAAGTTGTGAAAGAAAAAAATAATTCTTCACCTAGCCTTCCTTTCTTCACTTACTTAATATGTGCATTTCAAAAGGTGTTTTTTTTAAAGACAGTTTCCTTAGTTGCCCAGAATATTTAGCTAGAGATTTTGCTCTTGGGAGAAAACATTCATAAGCATCAGCAAGATAATTTTATAGATAGTTAAAAACATATTTAAAGGCTGCTCCAGCAAAAAGATATGCTAAGAAATGTCTATTTCAAATAATGGACATACATAAACAAAAAAATTAAATCAAACTAGCAAAGAAAAAGAATGCTGTTTAAAATCATTGTGTCCCTGAGCAATCCTGGGCAATGGAGTCTGGATCCTCATGGGAATTAGCACCTAAGGGTGGGATTTTGAAAGAATTTTCTCCAGAGCTCACTCAGGTCAGTGACTGCCAAGTGCTTAGGCTTTAAGGCCAAGAGTAGAGAGTCTAAACATTTAATGTGGTCTTGCACATAATATAACTCAGAAATCTTTAATCAGAGTCTCCTACAGCTGCCCTGGCAGTCAGTAATGTGCTGACCCTCAAAACTGGTGTATTCCTAAGGACTTCTAGTGATAAAGATCCACTCTGTTCTTAGGATTTTTTTGGGTTACGCTCCTTCCAACATGTATTAGCCTAATTTTAGCTTCCGTCCACTGATTTACACAGTTCCACTTTTGCCTATTAGTTTAAAAAGCCTCCTGCGACCCTAAATCTCCTGCTGTAGTATATGTACCATTCCAATAAGTATCCTCTTAACCTTATTTTAACTAGACCGAGCCTCTCATTAAAAATGCAGGATTTACAGACATCCAGTCATTTTCACAGAACTTTTCTGAAACCTTCTACAAATCCCTCTAATCCTTTTGAAAACGTGTTTAACATCAGAGTAGGGCTGAATGTCTGGGCAGCCACCCCATCGGCAGGGTGCATGGGAGCTTCCCCCCACAAGTACCTCCAAGGGCTGTGTTGGGTCGCACAAATCCAAAGCTCATGCCTGGGCTGGGTTTCAGCATGATGCCCGAATCCCTTCCAACATCACGGCACTCTCACATTGCTTGCATCTGCAGGGTGGGAGGATTCAATATCCTTTGTTCCTAAATGCATGACCATTGATTTGGCTGCATTAAAATGCATAGGCGACTACACTGACTACAATGGGCTTTGAGTCACACTTCAAAAGAAATTGTGCTGTGAAAAATAGGGCTTTCCAAGGACCAGAAGACAGGCATGTTAAGAGCTTATTCCAATAACATTCTGCAGCAGGAAATACTTATCAAGGCCAAAATGATAGCCAAATGGTAGTCTGCACCAAGATCCAGCAGGAGCATGCAAAACCCAACCGATGAAAGAAGCAATCGGGAGCAAGCGAGCTGGCACCTATACGTTGACAAGGAAGATCTGCACCTGTTCGTCCAGCCCTATTTTAGGTTTCCAGTTCTGGCAGCGTTCATGCAAAAAGCGCATCCTAGCTCATCTATTTTAATCAAGGCAATAAGTTAATGAAAAACAAAAAGCCAACACAAAAACCCAGCAGATGCTACGGAGAGGATGCAGGAGAACAGAGCTGATCTGCCCTGCTGAGTGGGAAGATTCCATCCCATTACAGAATGACAATACACGGCTACAGTTTTACAGAAGAAAAATGGAAAATAGTTTTACCTGGTATGTGAAAACAGTTATAAGATGTAGAGTTTGGGCATTTTGCAGCAGTTCCAGACAAGGTTACTGTTCTTGCATCATATAAGAAGATGAACAGCAAATCCATGACCTAAGCACTCTGCTCCCCCCTGCAGAACCTCCTGCTGCAGGCCTGGGGGGCCCAATCCTGCTGTTGGAACAAGATCCAAGGCCCAATCAATAAATAAGGAGACTCCCGCTCCTTGAGTTCAGGGGGCCCTAAGGCAGCCCTCAGGCTATGGCTGCCTGACTGGCAATGTAGACAGGAGCTTCTGAGCACCAAAATACCGTGTTCATAACCAGAGTAGCTGCTGATTTATGTGAAACAACCTCCTGGCACTGACTGCTTTCCAAACAGATGATTTTCTTTTAGGGTTTTCCAAATGTAGAGTGAGAGCCATTTAAAAAAAAAAAAAAAAAAAAAAAAAGTGATAAGAAAAGTAATACCCATTTTGCAATCCTGCCGTCCTCCCTCTTCCACCTACTGGCTTTCACTGGCTGAAGAAATTCTCTGCCCTCTCCTAAGACAGGGCTCCCCTGGCATGTCTGACCTTAGTGTCTGTCACAGCAGAGAAGCCAAAGACGGACCTGAAGCTTTCTCCAGCCTGGCAATTCTTGAATTCCTGTACTATTTGCCAGCAAACAAGTAAACTCGTCCAGCTTTTTAAACAGCAAAAAATTCTTCAGTTCTCCATGTCCCCTGAAGTACCGTGTTCATTCACATCTCTCTCAAAGCAGTAATTGTGCAAGTTAGTAATTCTTAATAATTACAATGAAGATGCCTAGACTATTCTCAGCTACCAAAATTGAAGTCCTTGTACAGATGCAAATATCTTATTTTTAGAGAGATGCAGAGCCACGTTTGATCTCACAGTCTAACGGCTCTTCCTTAGAGGGCTGCAAACTCTCCTCCGCACTGTGTTTTCATCCTGCTCATGTGGCACTTACAAGAAGTGGTTACCAATATAACAGTATCTGTAAAGCTTCACGAAGACAGGAAGGGAAAAAAACCATTCTTTCAGGCATAGTACTCTTGTCTCTAAAGCTCTAAAGCAAGCTTTTATCTGCTACTGATGTTCCCCTTCAATGACAACAGCAGGGGCAGGACTGAAAGGAGGAAGATGAGCACTTTACGTCAGGCCAAGGTGCAAGCAGGACGGGAAATATTAATGCTGATCAACCATTCTCCTTCATCACAGCACTACGGACATGAAAATCACCTGGATATCTCACAGGCACATTTCCATGCTCAGTGATAGAAGTTATACCTCGCTCCAAGGTACACTTTGTGGTTAATCTGTTTTTCCTGGAAATAACATATTTTCTGTTTAACTTTTTTACTACTGTTGTAAATCTGTTCTTTTCAATATGAACTTTGCAGACAGGCTTTTACATGTAACCTAAGTACATCCTTTTGAAAATGGCAAAGTATTCCTCCTTCCCTATGGATAGAATTGTCACGGGCAGGACAGCTTTAAGGAACACCAGCCAAAGGAAACTCCTCTCCAGGGGGGCAGCAGCTGGTTTCACCAACTCTTCCAAAGCCTTAGAGGCTCCCAGCAAGTTTTGGTGGCCGTGTAGCCTCTCCTGTCACCACACTGCCTGCCTGGTAGGATACATGATGAGCAACCGTCCGGAGCCAAGAATGCTCTTTAATGATGGCATTGTTTATGCACCTGACAGTCTTATCATTTGAGTTCGGTTGGGGAGTTTCCATGGAAACAAACATGACACTAAGAAATAAAACAGAAAACAGATTTGAAAAGAGGGTCCCAGGCTGTAGCCCACTAACAGTCTGGAGGGACTCCAGCACTTGTCACAGCAACGAGAGAGGAATATAGGGATAAAATAATTCCTTATGAAATAGTATCATCCTGTCACGTTTCAGAGCTACTTTACTGGTGATGAGCAGTTTGGGCAACAGCAACACAACCTGTACCACCGCAGAAGCAGCAGCTCCGGACACATAATAGGCAAGAGGCAGCACCGCTCAAAGCTTAGCCACAACCACTGGGGACTCACAGCCCTTTCATGTCAGATCCAAACATCTTAGAAACAAGCTTTGATCTGCAGATTCGAATGCTAGGATCTCCAACTTCTGCAGGATGAACACTGTCCTGTCTGTATGTGAGCTAAGATCTCAGATGCCCTGCTGACAGCCTAATGAGAAACTGGGTTTGCTCAGGCTGCGTGTCCCAGACAAGGAAGCATGGTAACCCTTGGTATGGAACAACTGGCCTTTTCTTACTAGCGACCACTCCGGGGCATAAGCGCAAGATGGCTGGTAATCACAGATCATTTGCTCTTTCGCCACAGAGCCGGAATTCTCATCTCAGCCCAAACACTCCAGCCAGCCAGAGGAAAAGGATCACTGAAATGCAGCAGTTAAGAGACAAATGTTGAAATCTTAATGCCATCATTACAGCCAAAAGCAAGTGAAGAACCATCATCTTTCTTTTCAAACACACCCACCACCTGAAAACTATTTCCAGAATGAGCTGCACTTTGTTAGGGCTAACCTCATTGCAGTCTGGATGGAAAAATGGGAGCTCTGGCCTATTTTTGCTAGAAACCCCATGCCTAAGGCATAAAGAACACAGCAACCAGTGCCAGAGAAACTGCGTCTCCCCCAGCCCTAAGCAATGTCAGGATGGGACTCCTGCTGCTCCTCAGCTCACTGAACACAGACATCACGCTGGCAGGGTGAAACACCATACTGCATTACCAGCCCTTAAGCTAGCTGCAAAAAAGCTATTTTCAAACCAATACAGTTCACGGTTGCCTGGGGATTGTAGCTTGACTCCTGAAAGCTGCATAGCCATGGAGTTCTTCACACTCTTCTGCATCCTGAACGAAGATGGGGGACAATCTGGTCATTATCCAGATAGCAAATACAGAACTCAGGAAGTCAGCATGAGATTTTTTTTTTTTAGAAGCCTGATGAAGAACAATAAATTCAAATAGGGAGAGAAGGTGGTCTTGACTTTGGACTCATTCCACCTACAGTAAAACTCTCACTTGAATGGTTACATGTACTGTTTTCTTGCATTTATCTGATGAGTTACTGCTCTTTGTGCAATAAATTCTTATTGAAAAATACTACTGTTAACAGTTTTCAGAAATACCTGTGCAAGACCTTAATTTCTGAGCTTTTTGTGACTTCTTACTCTATTTGCAGAGACATGTGAGCATGGCTTGAGTGTGACAGGTCTAAAGGATGAAGGTTCTTGCAGGAAAAGATGGGACTGCTGTCCAGGAAACTCACAGGCATTTCTCAGCTCTGCCAAGATGCTCACCCTAGACATATCATGCCTCAATGCTTTGCATGCCTCAGTTCTCCAATGGTAAAATGAGATCAAAGACAGCAAATGTTGCCAGCAGAACTCCCTGAAGCATGTCAAGAGGACAGGCCCTTGGGGATAGCCTTCCTTGTACTCACCCTTGGCCCTTCTCATCCTCTTTGATTCTAAAACCTTCTGTCTGGATATGGTATTTAGCATAACAAGGGATATCACAGTGCTGTAAAATAGGAATAAACACAATAAAGTCAAAAACATACTTCAAAAGAAATAAAAATCACATCCCATTAGGTTTCTTTGTAAATATCACTTCACATATCCTACAATAATTACTGGATTTTCAGTTCTGTCTTGAACTGGAACAGCGCACTCCAGTTTAACAGTCACTTCCACTTCTGCTAATGCTACCTGCACCTTCTCGCCCCCCAGCCTAGGCTTCCTCCACACCTCTCCACCCGGACCATCAGTTTCCCACCTTTGGTCCAGCTGGCATGGACAGTCATATGCTGGGGATGATTTACACCATTTACGTAGGGCAAGTGACACTGATGGGAGTTCACCACATCCTCGGCTAACAATCCTCTCCCTTTCAGGAAAAGCAACAGTTGTGGTTGGGGTTCCAAAGGGGTTCCTTGTTTGGGAGCACCACCCACAGGGGGTTCAAATCCAAGAATCCAAACCCAAGGTCAAGGGCCAGCACTGAGCATGCCCCAGAGCATCCTATAGCAGCTCACAATATCGTATGCTCAGATTATAGTAGAACAACAAGTACCACATCCTTGTTTAAGAGACACATGAATTATTGATGATGTTCAGGAGCCCTATTAAACTGTCTAGTGGGCCAGCAAGTACATTCAGTAGTTCAAATGCATCAAAATGCATAATAAAGCTTTCTATTTTGAAGTTTGGCCGTTAGAGAAAAGAACCCTGGCAAATATATAATTTTGTGTAATTTCACTTGGATGCTCACTGTAATACCCGTAGTATTTATGACACTATGAGTCATACCCATACACTCCTCACATAGCAAAGACACCATTATCCACACTATTTAAAATCACAGTCCTTATGCCGGAAAATATTCTACTAAAGGCAAGGCCTGCTTATTTGCCTTAAACTATAGACTTAGTCTATAAATATGTACTATTTCTGTACATACATCTGTGTCAGCCATGAAATGCCTATAAATAAGTGTTATAAAGGGAGAATTGTCAACATTATGAGAAACACCTTCTAGTAATTCTTGCTTAGATCCTGCCTATAAAATTGAGAATTCAGTTAAATTGCCTTCTTATTATGAGCACAGACAAACCCTTGTCATGCAATAATTAAATCATAAAATAAAGCCTCTCAGAAGAGACTATTGCACATTCAGAACATGATATTCAGTCTCATCCTGCCAGCATTTGTGCATTTCACTGAGTGCAGTCAGAAGACAGAAAACAAAGTTATCGTCTTTATTTCAAATGTAGGGTAGAGTGGGATAGAGCTGTTTTGACGGGTATTTTCCGTAAGTTTGAGACAAAATTTCTCCATTCAGCTCTGGCAGGTATTCAACTGCAAACTTGAGAAGTTCCTGCGCTGAGGGTCATCCCCCTCTTTCTTCCCTCCTCTTCACATAACATGTAGGAGACTGTGGCTCCTGAGGACGTAACCCCTTGCTGATTGTCGACACCGTTTTCACAGCTACCAGGCACCTTTCTGGGTGAGACACCGCACACAGCTTCTAGGATTTCACACATTTATTTGGTGCTGTTAATAATCCCACAGTGTAAACCAGAGCAGTAAAATATTTGTTCTGAAATGTCTTGATTTACAGAACCCTTCAGGAGCTTGGGACTCACAGTCCACCTCAACCACTGCAGTTACAGTGACACACTGGAGAGATGCTGTCGCATATGCTAGTCAAAGGCATTTAACAGGATTTAGCTGCTACATAAATATTATGTAGCTTTTATTCACTAAATCCACATACAACTTCCCTTTTTAATATCGTTCCCTCCTTGCTTGCAATCACCATCCACATAAAAGTCACTAACTTGGGAAAATGTTTAATACGGACATGTTATATTCTATGACAAGCCTCAGAGATTGCACAGAAATGAACTGTATCATCCAAAAAGTCAACCCGTTGCAGAGCTCTGCCATGAGCAGTGACTGCCCCGAACCCCAGAAAACAGATTACAGAATCTGTAAACACCGAGCACTCCCAAAACCTTTTCTGGTAGCCAAAGAACTGTTAACAAACAGGTAGTTTAGCCTCAGAAGTCGTTAAAAACCTAATGCATTTCCAGAATTACATACAGCCCAACACTGCCATTGCAATGGATTTCTATAGAGCAGCTGTTATAAAAGATGGGAGCAGCAACTCCAGGCAGTAATCTGTCCTTGGATCTTCATCTTTTCCGGAGTCAGCATCTACATTTGTGCAAAACAAGAAGGGGATAACAGGGCCTCTTGTCCGAAGAGCTACCTCTTCCTGTCATCTTTTTAAAACAAAACAAAAAAAAAAATAGGAGGCCTCACTCTCTTCTTCTATTTCCTCTCCAATCAAAAATCTATCCTCCAAACTATCTTAGAAAATTATACCGAGATTTTCAAGCTTGACCTCTCAGCTACCCGTCCTCAAAAAAAACGCTGCCATTACAACATACATCTAGCCCCTTAGGATGCTTTTCATATTATTAGGAAGTCTAGTGTTTGATTTAAGTATTTTCTCATTTTTCCTCAATCAGTCAGAAACAAAAAAGAAGTCCCCAAGCAACACATAGCGAAAGAGAAAATCCTGTCTCAGCATGCACACTTTTCTCCCAAAAATCTCAAAACAAAAATCAGAGGTGAATACAGCCCTATAATTATTATTCACAAAGTGTTTCCAGCGAGCTTTTGACTCGTCTCTGGGAGGTGCAGTCTTCTGCATCAATGTAAGACAACATCGTAAACCCACTTGCAAACTCTATAGAGGGTTCTGAATTCATCATTGCTCAGGGCAGTGATATGGCTGATAGTAATCTCCTGATCAAAATTATCTTCTGGAACCCGTGGCCCAGGACACAGCCTATACATGAAAACGTTGATGCAGCTGTAAAGTGACACTGTTTAGAGAGTAGGAAGAGGTTGGCGCTTGTTTCTTTTTTTATTGCAGATACAGTGAGAGGCTTTCATTTGGATTCTGGATTTAGTTCTTATAACTTGAAGACAAACAGAGCATTAAAGCTGAACAACTAGCTAAGCTTGTAAAGCCTTAGTAAGAGATCCTTTGGACAGCACGGCAGAGGCATGCTGGAAAGCATTACACAAAAAACTTAAGTGTTTGTCTTATGGCTGTGGCAGGTCACTTCACTTCTCCTGGCTTCGTCCCTCTCAGGAGGGACTCAGGAAAGTGAAATCCATGAACATTAAATAGGTAACACATTGCTGAGATAGGCCCAGATCCCAGCTCCGTTCTCCATCATGCCATTTTATATACACCAGCGCTACAGTCACGGGATATTTGCAATGGACCTCACTGTCTATACTGGCCAGGAAGGTTCCTGCAGCAAAACACGTGCCCACGTGCCATCCCACAGGCAGCACACTCGAGGGAAACACACAGAGCCAGCCGAGACCTGCCACCAGCATAATTAGCTCAGCTGCATGGCATGAAACAAAAGTCTGTCTTTTTTTCCTTTCTTTCTTCCCCCCCTACAAAACGTTGGTACTGTGGAAGCAATAAACGCTGCAAGATCAGCGCAGTCACTTTACACCACTCTGCAAGTCACTACACGACGGTTAGATGTCAACATGCTGAACCGTGCATTCATCAGTGAAGTATGAACTTTCCTAATATATTGTAAAAAGAGTTATACCAAAAATGTGAAAATACTCATAAATGTTAAAGAGCTGTATTTCAACATTTAAAAAAACCATGCAGTTAAACCCTTTGTACCCTCAGGAAGAGTGGCCATGCTAAGCAGCCTACCGTAGAAACAACACCCTAAAGTTTGGATAGACTTAAAAGTGTCAGGTTAAAAAAAGAAATCCAAAATATGTGATTCCAGTTATGACACAAAAAGAATCCTCCTCAGTCTGCTTATCCATGCCCAAGCGTCTTCTCATAGCCTGCCACAATGGCAAAGCTGCCTCTCTCCCTCAACACATCATACGCATTTACTGAAGAGTTTACCTGGCAGGACAATAAAACAATTGCTGCAAGCCATCTCCTCCCTGTAAGATATACATCAAAAAACCTGCAACCTTTGAAACTGTATTTTCTGAGAGGTGAGGAGAGGTAGAGAAGGAGTTACATGAGCCCAAGCAGCCACAGAAGGGACCTCTATGAGCAGACGGAGCTTATTTCTTCAGCAGGGGGGGAGGAAACTCACCCTCCTGGGTATCTCTTCTCCCAAATTAGCATCAGTATCCACACCTGCTCTTCCCAGGGTGCTGGAGGTCTCACTGAAGTGCTGCAGGAAGATACAGTATTTGCCCTGCCACAGCTGAAGGAGCCAGGGGAAAACCATACCTTGTCCCCTGCAACCCTTCAGAAAATGAATGGGAAGCCCAAGATGAGCCAAGCTTCTCCAGCCTACTTTGACAGGCTAAATCAGCACAAACTCTACAACAAAAGTTGGAGAAATAAAAAGAGAACTATCATAAAATCTACAGCCAGCAGCAGCCAGAGGACAAAGTTTAAATCTCCAGTTAATAGCATCTATTACTTTCAGGGCTCACCACAAACTAAAACATTTCATTTCACCTTGGAAAAAAATGCTGCTTCTCAGGGCAGAAAAAGGGACCTCATCCAGCCCTCCCATGAGCTGATACTGTCCATATAGCAACCTTTTATCATGACTACGCTCTAATCCACGTTCCAATACTTAAAACATTCAAAAAACACACACTTATCCTTGAATAAATATGAGGGTGTACTTAAAGTTAGTAAGACTTGGTTGTTGTAATATTTGCACTATGACTAGAAAGCATCTGCACTGTGAGGTGGCAGCAATAACTCCAGTCGAACCAAACTTTGTTTTCAAGTAGCACAAGGTTATCACTTCAGCAAAGCACTTTACAGTATAATGTCCACACAAACAGTGAATAACCTTTACAGAAATAAAGAGCAGGGGCAATAAACACCACCCACCCCCGAGGTAGAATGGCTTTCTATTACCCTTTGGCATATTTATGATTTGATTTAATATAAAGTTAGGAGATTTCTTTTTGCAACATTTATTTTTATTCAGCTTTTAGAAAGAGTTACATTCTTTTCTGTGCACTGTATCAGCATTAAAGTAATAGAATCATAGAATCACCGAGGTTGGAAGAGACCTTTAAGATCATTGAGTCCAACCATCAACCTAACACTGCCAAACCCACCACTAACCCATGTCCCTCAGCACCATGTCTGCCTGGCTTTTAAATACCTCCAGGGACGGCGACTCCACCACTTCCCTGGGCAGCCTGTTCCAATGCTTGATAACCCTTTCGGTGAAGAAATTTTTCCTAATATCCAATCTAAACCTCCCCTGGTGCAACTTGAGGCCATTTCCTCTTGTCCTGTTGCTTGTTACTTGGGAGAAGAGACCGACACCTCCTCGCTACACCCTCCTTTCAGGTAGTTGTAGAGAGCGAGAAGGTCTCCCCTCAGCCTCCTTTTCTCCAGGCTGAACAACCCCAGTTCCCTCAGCTGCTCCTCAGAAGACTTGTGCTCCAGACCCCTCACCAGCTTCGTTGCCCTTCTCTGGACACACTCCAGCACCTCAGTGTCTAATATCCACTTACCATGCCCTTGCTCATCAGCGTAACTTGAAACACGGTGTGATTTGGCAGCATGATGAGCAGTTAGCTCCCTCTGCTTTCTGGTGTGGTCAGGGGCACGTGTGCTGGATGGCATTTACATACGTTAGATAAGCACAGGTGTCCCTACTGCTAAGATACCCATAAAACAGTCTTTTAAGAACAGAATGAATCAACCCAACGTAAAAATGAGTCTAAACCTTCTTAAATAATCATGGCATCTTCATTTTGAAGAAAACCAATTTTTAAGCACCCAAGGCTTGAATATTATTAAGACTTCTAAGAGGAATATTCTACAGCCCCAATAGAGCACATATTTTATTTAAATCAGCGTTACATCTAAGAGCTTTAGCACATATTTTCTTCTCAGGCAGTCCTTATTACTTTGTGACTGTTTCGTATCACCCCAAACAACACTGTCACTAGCTAAATGAAGTGTGCTATACTTATAGATGATTTATACAGAACTAAAACATCTATCAGTAGGCATATTTCTACCCTGAGTCTCTAGATACAGTGCCTGTTGGCATCAAAGAAATTATGTGACTTTCTGCCCTGAATTTATAACAAGTTAATTTACATGTGCACACACTCCTGAGCTCTGGCACGCACAACTTTGCACAAAGTTGGAAACCTCCATGTGAGAAAAGCACACTGCGCGCTTCACCCTGTTCTCCTGAACATCCCCTAAAGCCACTGCTAGGATCACTTGGCACAGCTCATTATAGGCACTCCTCCGTTTCTGGGAGAAGAGAGGAAAAAATAGACAGGAAGAATAATATCCAATCTTATTCAACAATCACATGGCATGTATTGGAGCAGTTAGAACTGTAGGGACCTATGGACTCACCTACATGAACAGAAGAACCCTTCTCCTTATTGGCGAGGTCAAACAGTGAAGAGCTGGGTACTGGAGGACAGTCCTGTCAATGAAGTGCCTCTGTCCTCCCACTGGTCTTTCATATGTTATCCTAAGGAAGCTCCAAGGACTTCTCCAAAAATTTTGCAGCTAGTAATGAACAAAAAATGTATCACATGAAGAAAATACAACTCTGAAATAAAATCCTTCTATCAGTAAAGCTGACCATCAGCTGAGGATAAATCAAACTGTGGTAAGTGTGTTGGCTGCTAGAGTGGTGATGGTAACAGAGATAGTGAACAACTGAAGAACTACTAATTAGAGGTCTAACACCTGCAACATCACTCCTCTGAGTTAGCTGCTCAGTGCCCTGGATAATATATTCTACTTGCTAACAGAGATATTTTTAAATGCAACTTCAAATCTAGCATTGTAAAAAATTAAAACATTTTTCTACTTGCTTCACACAGTTCAGATCTTGTTTCAGACTTACAGGAATACTGAAGTTTTCAGAAAAGAAATAATCTAGAAATAAAGAATGAACCCCAAAGTAACCATGAAGATGCAGGCAGAAAAATCCCCACCAAGAACCCCCGCATACATCCTCCTACAACCTTGGCTGCTGTAATGCACCTCAATGTCACATCGCAGCAAAGTCCACATCCTGGTTACCCTCACAGCCTCCCACGTGCTGTACATGAAGCTCTGCATCTCCACATCACTGATGGAGAAGAGCAGCTGTACTGCTTGGGGCCAGCTCATGCTGCCAGTTGCCTGGCCACCATATAGGAATGCTGGTAGTCCTCCCAGGCTGCCCTGCCTTGGGGCAAGCAGGACAGACAGCTGTAACCTCTCTGGAGGTGAGGGATACTGCTTGGGGTCTCTCCCTCCCCTACATGACCATGATTTTCACAAAATTTTTTGCAACACCACACTTCCAGCTATGTCAGCTTGTGTTACACCTAGCCAGAGCTCGAAAGCTAGACAGATCTGTCGGGCAGCGCAATCATATAATGGCTCATAACCAAAGGCAAGGACTTCTCCCTTCATCTCGCCACGCTGCAATCATCTTCTCAAGGAGCCTCCAAGGGAGAGAAACACAAGCTCCTACTCAATCAGGTGCGAGGAGCCCTGCAGGTGAACCCTAGGACTGGCTCAGGAACAAGCGTGGCACTGCCCTGGCTTTCTGTGACAAGCAAAGACGCACCAGGCGAGGAGAGGGCAGCACTTTCGGAGACAGGTGGTTATGCAAGAAAACTTGCCATCTTGTAAAATTATCCTTTCCTCACCCACATGGTTTTAGGCATTATATCCCCCCCCCAGGCTGTGCTTAAACACATTCACAACACAGTCAGGCATACATGATACTGATCACTGCTGGCAGGATATATTAGGGTTATTATATTCTTACCCTGTTTCTTATATTATTCTCTAAGCATCTGCTATTTGCCACTGTTGGAGACAGGATACCAGGCTGTCAGTAATTGTTATGTCAAGGAAACAAACGGACTGTTCAAGAAAAAACTGTGAAAAAATGAAGATGGCAAAAAGAGAGAGAAAGAAGTAATCAAGGTGGAATCATAGAGTCCCGGACGTAAGGACAAGGGGTGCTAAATGACTAAGAAATACCAGGGTGAGCACTGAGGGGATGGGAAATAGAAAGCAACACCACAGGGATCTGAGGAGGAAAGGGTTTAGTCCATATATTCCTGCTGGAAGGGAAGTACATCAAGGGAGGAGCAATGGAATGGGAAAAAGACCCAGATGCCAGCAGTGCGAGGGGAGGAGCTGAACAGGAGAGTTTTTGAGGGACCACAAAGGGATATATTACTGCAGCAATTGTAAGTGGTCAAGATGGTTACCCAGCCTGGACATGAGCCCCAGGTCAACATCACAGAGCAATTGCTAGGGGACTGAACTCCTAAGGAATGAAAAGTAATTAAACTAAACAACAGCAGGAAACTCAAAAATGAGAAAAAGTATGGGGAAATAGAAAAGTGATCAAACATGAAATTTGTAATTTGCTTTATCTTTGTCATGGGTGACTTTATAAATACATCAACAGCAACAGAAATCTCTTTGTTCTCTCCTGGAGCACGTCACAGAATGGCTATTAGGAAGCAGAAAGCAGCAGAGATGGTTGCGACTGCAGGGAACTTTGTATCTGCATGTGATGGGAACCTCAATCAGCCCTCTTGGATAATCCTGATGTGATTTTTAATACACTTAATAAAGCCGGTGGGCGGCAGGGGGAGGGAAACACATCAGCTGTGCCAGCATTGCAGGCTTGTTTTTTGCAAACAGCTCAGTGACATAGCACGTACTGACTGTAAGAATATCATTACACGAACTTACTATAAAAGACTTTAAAAATCACTGATAATCGACAAAATATTGTTTTAATGAGGAATCATCAGTGAATGGAAGTGCTTTGAACTGGGCCTAGAGACACATTTCTCAGCCCAATGCAACTCAGAACTGGCTTAAGTGATAAATATTGCCAAACACAGATGACCACAGCCAAACAACTCTGTCCCCTTCATGTGCCCGGCCCTGTCAAAGATCAAACACTGTAACGCAGGAGAACACGCATCTACTCATGTAGGATCAAAGACTGCAATGGTGAATGATCCACCCCACCTACAGAGGGGTGAACTGTATGTTGGAAATCAGATACTTAAAAACATATATGGGAGTCAGGGCAGGTAAATGGAACATGAGGTCCCAGGGCCATGCTGGAGCTACAGGACCTAATGACACACTTGGATGTTTGAAGAGAGGCAATTTTGTCCAAGGTTAGAAAGGTGATGTTGTTTCTGTGTACGGTGTTAGTGAGAATATTGGTAGAATGTGGTGTTCTGCCATCCCAGAATAGCCACCTCTGATGTCCACGGCTCAAAAAGATGCTGAAGAATTGGGAGAGAAATGCATAGGATTTGAGGGCCTGAAAACAGATAGTGTGGAAAGAGTTTAAATGATATGATCATTTTAGCAAAAAGAAGGCTGAACAATGATTTGTCCACATCATGGGAAATGATTTCCATTACTAGCAGGCTCCTTAATTAAGTAGACAAAGGAAGAAGACGATTCAACATATGGAACAAGGAAATAAACTCAGATTGGATTTTTTTTTTTTACATCACTGGAAATAATTGCTCACCGAAACAACTACCCTCAGGACACCTTTGAGTCCCAGTTATCTGCACTCTTTAAATAAGGCTGAATATGCTTGTGAAAGCCAAGTAGACATTGCTGGATGAAATTTTCTATAGCCTGTATTATCAGGAGGTCAAGCAACACAATCCTAATGATCACATATGTCTCTCAGAACCCAGGACTGCTGGACAGTATTTGCCATATCCGCAGCACAATGCTCAGACTTACATGCTTACATGAGGTTTTAGATTTGCACACAATTTTAGAAAACAGAGAAGGTGGTGATTAACATTTAAAAATAGGTAAGTTACCAAGGCAAGAGACCGCTTTCATATGGAAATATTCACATTCATTCCAGCAGTCAACTATGATTTTATTGTCATAAGCCAAGCATGTAATACTGGGTACCATAAAATCTGAAAATACAGGCTTTTCTAAACAGAGCCCATATTAAAATTAAACCATAACTGTAAGAGTTTCAGTAGACCTACAATAGCCCCCATTAGAACCATTAAAATTACAGTCTTTCAGATAACAATGTCCACAATAACTGTTTGCAAACCACTATATACATTAAACTGTGGATAATTAATATGCTTCTGCAATCTTTTTTATTTTTTCCTTTGCAAGCAATAGCTGTTATAAAATCGTACATGTCTGCCCAGAGCTTCCTGAATGTTGCATATGCTGAAAAAGAACGGAGCTAGTCATTTGTGGTCAAATGCTGCAAGTCTTGGCATGAAAACACACTTCTGAATTCCACATTTTGGCTGAAACGAGCCTGCTGGGTAAATCCCAAATATAAAATGTTTTATGGGGCAAACTTCACACCACCAGTCTTCTCTCTGCAATGGTAGCTCCCTGCATACAGTGAAGGTGGTGGGGAAGTGGGCAGGGGCAGGAAATCCACAAAGCCCACTGCCACAAACACGTATCATCCACAGCAGTCTCTAAACTGACACAGATTTTCCCACTTCAGTTTCAGCATAAAGCCTGGAATGTACAATGCTGGAAGATTTTATTGCTATTTAATAGAGGGGAAAAAAGCATGACTTGTAGGACCGATCACAGAGACTACATTTACAGTCAAGCAGCAATACCAGGTCTTAGGGAGCAGAAACATAAGGGGTATCTGGTATTGGGATGCTCTGTGGCAAACAGCGGCACCTACTTCACAGCCACACTCGACCATACGGATTGACAAAGCGCCTCCAGTTCAGTGAGGCAGAGTTAAACCTGCAGGGTCAGATCCTCTACCCTGCCTCTTATTTCCACCAAACCCCTCAAAGGAGCCTTGGAGCAGCCCAGGTGGAGCTGAGCTGTTTGCTGGATGAGGACTGAAACCCGCCACCATTGCTCGGTAGGGTTCATCTCACCTCATGCTGAGGCCACCCCCCGAGCCAGCTGCATTATTAGAGAGGACTGGGCATTTCTAGCCCGGGATTCATCTCGTGCTACTGTAGACTCCTAAAACAAGGAGGGGTAATGGCTCCCTCAGAGTGCCTTTTCCTCTGCTGTGAAAAAAGTCTAAACAACGAACTCCAGTGTAAATATTTGCAGTGTCAGATTAACGCCTTTCTGTCTTTCAGTGCTGGGTAATTACATCTGTAATGACCAGTGCGATCTCCCCTAATGTCACCATCAACTTTGCCACTGCTTGAGTTGGAACCAAAATACCCAATATCTGTGGGGAAAGAAAAAAAAAAAAAAAAGACCAAACAACCAAAAATTGGTCTAAAAGGAACCAGGGTACCAGAACCTTACAGTATCTGTCCTGCTGCCCAGGAGACTGAAGTGATCAACGTGTGTCCTGGCTGGAGATCAAACCATCTGAAGTAGCTTCTGTGCAACCTGAGTTCACGGACTGTGGCCTGAGGGTGGAAACATTTTGGGTGACAGCAGGGCTACCTGCATCGTGCCCACTACTACCTGCCTCACAAATGAAGTGCAATTTTGGTGTGCAACAACTTCCTCACTCTATCTGCCCCCTTATCTATTGCGCAGAAACCATAGAATTCATACAGTATTTATAGTGAGGAAAGCGTAGTTCTGTGATGGGAGAGTTGATGTCATTTCTCTAACGTGTGTTGATTTCTGGCTAGAAAGTGCAATGCAACAGTTGAGGAACATATCGTTTCTATTCATGCTGCATTACGCAGAAGCGCATGCCTTACAATCCAAGCCATCTGAACAAAGGTAGCAAGATCCTTGGACACATGCCACTGCAGCACTGGAGTAAAATTACGGTCCCTTGAACATGTTATGATCTCCGATGATTACAGCATTTGCATTGGGCTGATGGTTCAAATTAATCTGATTTTCAAAAGTTACAGCGTTTAATTAGGATTAGTAATAAAAATTATAGCATTCAAAAGACAAAGTATTATGACAGCATCTGCCCTGAAACAAGCCTGGAGGGGGGGAAAATCAGTCAGGGTTTAAAACAAAAATAAATTAAGAGTAACTAACAACCAAAGAAAATAACCCTCTGGAACAATAAACAATAGGTAGCAGCTGCCCCTTATCTTTGGGGTGGAAAGTCACTTGATACTTTTGCACCTCAAAATATTTTTACTTTGATGTGCTGCAAAACCCACGCTGCAATACAGGTCCCTTTCTATGCATTTTCTAAGCAACTAAATCCTAGCACTCCATTTTGATTTTTATTGCTTTTCAGACTGGTGAGAGCCATATAATGATTCATCATTAAAGTAATCTTTAAGCAGCTTTGTTCCTATTTGCTGCTATATATATTAAACAGAAATTGCTCTTTGAATTCACCTCTAAAGTCAGATTCAATTTTTTATCGAACAAGACTAGTATCTCCAGCCATCATCTGAATGCAGCAAAGTGAGAAAACCTTTTGCATAACATAAATATCTGCATTCACTAAGAGGAGGCTGATGCCACCACCTACTGTGAATGCATTTTATAAGTGGTACCAAGCCAGATAGATTGCAAATGCAGTAGCACAGTTTCTTAAAGACACTCCAGGCACTATCAGAAAGGCAGTTTTATCTCCGATTCAACAGTTTCTGCACCACACCTTGGGCACCTGTAGCTGGTTTACAAACAGCATCCAAAGCACAAAAATGCAGGCACCTAATGACTGGCCTTCATTCACCTCCCCACAGAAACCAGGGAAGTCTCTCCCTAGCAAATCATTCTTGAAGATTCAATTTATTGCCTTTGTGCTTGTCTGTTGTCCATTCCCTGCACCACCTGTGACTGCCGAGCAGCACAGGACTGGCCAGCTGCCCCAGCGGGACTCGCAGCACCTGATGGATGAGGCCAGGCATTTGTCTCTGAAAAGGCAAAGACCCCAGGGATGCCAGTGTCGCTGCTGCCAGCTCACCACCGGGCCCAGGTGAACATCAAGCTTAGCCCCATCTTGCAGCGGAGCACCCGTGGGGCACACCGAGGAGCCCCTGTCCCTGCTCAGTGGGGCAGGCGGTTGTGTGACCATCAGGCAGAGGATGGTACCAGTACAGCACGTGTGACATGCAATGCTGACCAGCCCCCAGTTCATAAATTACAATTTTAAGAATTACCAATTACTCTAGCAAATAGCTCTCGACTTCCACATAATTAGAGTTTAATGCAAAACTTTATTACTACCAGAAAGGCTGCTTAGAAATAATCAGGAGTTCAAATGTACTGGTTTGATTTCCTGAGCGGATAGGAGCATGGCTGCACGGCACGTCTTCCCATCCGCTCCTTCGGACCATATCCCATGTGGATACGCTCCAACATTTTGCTGTTTTCGCAAAAGTACTTTTTTGAAAATGCATTTGTTGGAATAGGGGCACAAAGATGACCAAAACAACCGCTGGGTGACAAGCACCAAAATAATTTTGAAAGCATATTTGTGAGAAGCATCTTACTTTAATTCAGTCACTTCTAATCACCATTCTGCCTCTGTGTGAATAGCAGTAAATGGGATGACTACCATATAATTTTTCCAGTGTTTCCCGCACAGGCAATTGGGTTATTTAACACTCACCACCTTTTATAAGTGCTCTTCTAGAGAGAAGTCATTCAGATGACCTTACACCACTATTACACTGGTGAGACTCCACTGGGTGTTCATACATTTGTGTTTTCACCTCTCTGAGTGAAGCCAGGAGATTTTTCTCCTCTTTGTGGGAGAAACGAGTGTTGCTATGGAGCGCTGCTGCCCAGCTCTACCTCCTGCCTGAGTACGAAGGGATCCTCTTTCCCAGGACAGAGAGGAGCTGCGGCTCCCCAGGCATCGTCCCAGCCTCCCTCCCTGGCAGGGCTGGAGGCTTTTTGATGCATACACAGCAGCGAATCCACCAGACCCACTTCTGCTCCTCCACCTCTAACACAGAGATCTTGCAGAGCAGCAGAGGTCTTCTCTACAGGATCCCAAAGGAGGATGCACAAGTGTCCCACTCTTGCAAAAAAGGAAACATGTTCTTGCCTGCGTTTGGGCCCAAATTACAGCTAAAAAGGGGGATTCTCCAGCCTTCCCCGTGAGATACGTCAGTGCTGAGTCAAGCGCAGCATAACAGCCCTGGGGAAGTTGAGGAGGCAATAATAAATGCTCTGACCAAACTGCTCAGGTAGCAACACGCGCCAGTCAGGAAGCCCTGACTAAAGAAAACAAAAGCTACTAAGAAGATTTGCAGCGCAGATGACAGTCCTGATCTTTTTCCTGAAGAGTGCAGCTATCAATGACACATTTGCTCAGCAAGGATGCCACTTCTGAAACCGTTACGCAGCAGTGGCACTGTCAGCTGCGCTATCTCAATAGATCTGCAATGCCAGAAACGTGCACAAACCTCTCTCTGCGTGATCCAGGCACGTAATCCAGGCAGCACCTACCTGTTCTGCACAGCCAGGTTTCCTGGGCAGGGTCTGGGCTCACACGCTCAGGAGCCAACACGCAAACATACATACGTAGGTCAACCAGGAGAACCAAATCAAATAGGTATCCAATGCCCAATACCCTGCTTTTCCAGGGGAAATCGTTTGAAAACTTCCCTATCGGCTTAATCTTTACAGAGTAAAGCTCCCACTGGAGGTCTCAAGACAAACTGAAAACGCATGCCCCACTGGTGAGAAAGGAAGAGGATTAGCTGCTACTGATTTTGGTAGGGGTTTCCCAAGAAGGCACCTTCTCAAACAAGCCTAAGGAAATTTGGCGGCACTGGTAGTTTTTCTCTCCCCGGACACAGGTGGAAAAAATCCTCAAGCAAAGGTTGCAGGTGGAAAAGCAGTTAGCAGAGATGATCAGAATTCCTCTCCACAGTGCTGGGAAAGCAAAACACAAAACCCACTCGTGCACAGGCTGCTTCTAAAACAGATTTCCTTCTCTGCTTCCAAACACCAAGATCAACCCCCTTAGGACCTTATATTTCCCTCTGCCTCAGGGAAAAGCATCTCTTGTCTTCCTTTTAGTGTAATTTCACCCCTCCAAAACACACCACCTCCCTGTCAGCAGCATTTTCTCTCTCCGTGTGGGTGTCCTCTGTCCTCTCCACGTCCAGGGGAGCAGAATGAAGGGACCTATGGAGCGCACTGTCCCCCTGTCTCTGAACCAAAGCATAACCCAGCACTCTGCAGCCAACCCCTCCAAGAGGTCAGATGCCAGGAAGAAGCAAAAGCTCCCAGGTGCATTCCACAGGGACCAAGGCGAGTTTGTTCCAATTAAGTGCAACAACTTTATTGCCAGGCATGAGAGGTATCACTTAGGTATCCTTTGGTCTCTCCTCCCTGCTGCACACACAAAAACCACACATACATACTTCTGTCTGGCATTAAACCCTGCAAATTAAACCCTGTTCCCACAGAAAGATATTTTTTTTTTAATTTTACAGCCTAGGCTGAGGAGAGGACTGTATCCCCCCGGGAAAGATCACGCTGCATTGCACAGGCAGCAGCACCTACCTCAGTGAGCTGACAGAGCCAGCGAGTCAACATAATTCCTCTTGGATGGAGACATTTACCCCACCTCAGGCAGCCGGGGCTCTGCTGCCATGCCTGGCACGTCGGACACACCAAAACAGCATCTTCTGTGAGCAGCGCGGCTTCTCTCACACCCCGAACTGCAGCAGTGGCAGGCTGGGAGAGCAGCAGCAGTTGAATTGCTGCACATGTATCTCTGCAGATTATTTCCTGCTCCAACACTCGGCGTAAAGGCAGATGCTCTTAACCCTCTGGAGGCCTGTGCCTCTGTCCCCCCTCAGCTGGGGCGAGCAAGCAACTCCAAATATTCTGCGGTGAGGCCAGAGAGGAGCGACTGGAGACACAGAGGGCATCCTCCGAGAAGTAGTCCCAACCTGGAGTTACTTGCAGTCACTTTGTGCCGGGGGAGCCAGGTGTTCCCTCAGCAGCCCACAGCATCCCCGGCTGGGCACCACGTGCTCCCGTTGCATCACCCGCTGCAGGTCCCCAAGCACCAGCAAAGTGCCGCTTGTAGCTCACGCAGGAGCCCCTGCGAGGGCTGCTGGGGTGGGGTGGCCAGCGGGCTGCACCTGCGGCTGGAGGCCATGGGCACACAGGTGAGGACGTGAGGGGCGTGGGTGAGCCCAGCAGTGTCACCCAAACTCAGGCATGCAGGGCTCCTGCTTCTGGCACAAAGCTCTCTGGCCCCAGGCACTGCCCATCACCTGTGGGCACCCACGCTGCCAGTGAGCACGGCACTCAGCCGGCAAGCTTCAGCGCTGCTCCTTCCCCCAGCCTGTGAATGTGACTGGAAAGCATGGCTGAAAAACATGCTACAATTAACAGGAGGGAGGGAGATACTATTGCTCTCCTGCTAGTCTTAAAGGCACATTGCTCACATGTGCCTGGTGGAGACGCAAACATCCTCAGCTCCAGTCCCAGCATCTCGCCCACCTGCAGGTAGCCAAGAAGGGGAAGAAGAGCACCCCCGGAGCCAGGAAGGGAAGGGGCACCTAGCAGGAGAGCCCCCACATCAGGGTCTGGGAGCGAGGCCTCCCATGTCTCCAGGAGCCCAAATCAAGTCCCCATCCCCCAGCCCAAATGCTCACCCCCAGAACTGGCCCCTCCACCAGCATCCCAGCCAGCCATGGGGCAGCGTGGCCACTGTCGCACCGCAGCCCACACACAGCCCTGGCCATCCTCTCCAGCAAGCAAGGAGGCCCTGGCACAGCTCGGGGGCATGTGGGCTTGGCAGGAGAGCCGGGTTAATGGCAGTGCTCCTGCCGGAGATGCTGGCCAGGGCTACAGCAGCAGCTGGTGCAGTTTTGCACTCTGATGTTACCCAGAAAGGACACCCCTTCTGCAACTCTTCTCAGAGCCAGGAGCCGTGAGACACCGAAATCCGATGTACCACACGTGCTAAAGCTGTGATTAGTTCAGCAGGTCTCAGACTGGCTGCAGCATCTGCTGCTACACCCACCTCCCTCCTGCCACGGGGCTGTGGCCAGTGGGCTGTGCACCAGCCGAAAGCCACATGTTCTCTCTTTGCTTCCCTCAACACTCTCTTCCATGTGCCTTGGGATACTCTGGTTTGTCCCTCACTATGTCACAGCTTGGATTCAACAAGAACAATGCCAGTAACTCCGGCCCAAGTCAAGCTTTTCCCTCCCTGCCCCCCCAAACAGCTAACACCTGAAACACCCTCTAGAAGTCTATTAAACAGGGAATTTACCTGATTAAAAATCTCTACTTTTTTCTCAGTAGTGGTGGTTGCCATACACAACACGCTTTTCTGAGCAGGACGGAGTCGTGTAAAGCCCTGGACCTTGTTAAACCACTATATCACACAGCCTCACCTTAACACCTTTGGTTCTCCAAGCCCACTGGAGGCACCAAAATTAACCCCATCAATACCCGCCTTCATCACTGTGAGGGAAGGCATTAGCAGCGTAGGCTTTTTAGCCTGATCACGCAGTGACAAAACAAATTACTACGGTGAATAACCTGTAAGTTAAGCACAGTTTAACTTCAGGATTTTCTGAAAAATAGCCTGAAAGAAAAGGTACAGACTTTATACCATTAACACAGCATAATAAATACTTGCTTTCCTGTAGCGCTAGTACAGAGGGTTATTAAAACGTGATCACCTGATGAGTGCAATGCAAATTTCACTGCTTCCAGGCCATGCAGCTTTGTGCAAAAATACCACAGTGAATTAGTTCAAATTTGTCTTTATTAAGCATCGCGTGTCTTAAAGAAAGTCTTTTTGACAGCAGACCTACAAAACATGTATAAGTAGTAATCAAAATGCTAGCAGAGACACTTAAGGCTTTATACTCCTGAAGTTTTCCCCTGAGTATCAAATATCAAATTTGTTCTACAGAGCATAGCTGAGGATTTCTCAAGTATAATGCTTCATGAACTCACCGGACTAGGATGCAAATGCAGCACAGTGACTACCATCACATCCCTACAAGTATCTGTCCTGAAACGTAGCAGTCCTCTGCAGCATATTGAACAGAAATAGTCTATGTACAGGTATTACTATTTTTTTAAACTTTCCAATCTAAATTAAATTCAGTGGAAAGAACTGCCTATTAAAGTAATAAGAACAAATGCTGATTTGAGTTATTCCATGGCATGTAGTAGCATGGTTTGGCGTGAAAAACCCAGGCCGGTAGGGTCACATCTTAGTGTCAGCCAGCAGATCTGTCACTGAGAATTATGCATGTGCGTGTGAGGGTAGAAGTGGGGCCACGCTTAGCTGCAGCAAGTACGTTACCTCTTTGACTCAGAGCGATATAAGACTTCTGTTTAAAAAAGATTTTGGTGTAAGGAAGACATCATGCCGTGAAGTGCCATACTATAGAAAGCTGAATCATTCAGGATGTCTACAAACAACTGCAAGACCCTAAATTGACATTGTAATTGTACTAAACTGTATGTTCCACCAAAAATATGTATGCCAATTAGAGTACACAGCTCTTCACAAAAACACTGCAAAACAACCCTTCTCAAAGGCTTTAAAGGCATAATAAATAAATGTAAACCTAAAGAAACACATCACAGTTGTTTTAAAAGAGAGAACCTTAGAAGTCAGATACCTTACTGCAACTATTCAAAACTTCTGGAAACATATTTTAAACTGTATGCCTACATTAAACCCTAGGAATAACAATGCAAACGGTAAAACCTTTTGAACCACCTTCAGGTGGTGGATGTGTCCATATTGAAGGATGGGCCTAGCATGCAAAACAAGCGACTATCCATGAGACAGCAGGCACATCCAAGAGCATCCAGCATGCCGACTCTACTGGGACTGAATAAGAAATAACACCACTGGTTTTAATGGTTGCTTTGGGGGGAAAAAAAAAACAAAAACAAAACAAAACAGGCAGGGCAGGAGACAGATGGAGGCCTGGTAGGATGAGGCTGTACCCCGTAACCCACTCGCATGGATCCTGCAAAACACTGTGGCTATCTGTGCCCACAAATGCTTGAATACTGACCTCAATCTTTTTCACGTTACAAAATTAACCTGCCCTACTCCTGAAACTCAACCTCTAACCTCCCTTTATAATTATTCTTCTACTACATTCATATATTGCATGAAGGCTAATACATCTTCTAAGAAATAGTTTGCCCATTTTTTAGGAAATCTGCTGTCACCAGGTTGCACATGATCATAACTGGTTTGTAACAGGTAAGTAAATGATTCATACATCTATTGCCAGCACATCCTTCAAGTGACATGTAAGAAAATCCTTAGAACTGGGAGGAAAGGGCTTCTGTACTAAAAAATCAATGTCAGCACAATTATTTCAGACTTCTGGAGGGTGATGGGGGGTTGCTGGAGTTTCGCTTGTGCACTTCATGCACTGAAGCGACTGCGTAGCGCCATCACGTACACTGCCATCGGCAAGCACCTGAACGCCTGCACGTAATGATGGCAAGAGCAGCACTGGAAGGAGCCAGGACACCCTGTGTAAGTGGCAGGCAGGGAGACTGTCCCCCCTGAGCCTTGCATCCACTCAGGAACGTGCAGTAAGACCTGTACTCAGTTTAGTGAATAGCTCCTGTACAGAACACGAACTGAAAATTTCTTCCAAGAAAAAAAATAACTTGCCAAACGGTGACATGATGCCATATAGCTAAGCTTCCCTTGCAAGGAAATTTCACACACATGCCCAAAACCTGTAAAGAGTAATGCCCAGTTCTGTACTCCCTACAAGCTCTTAGCTACACATAAATTAAGGAGACTCAGATATGCCAAACCTTTCACCCCAGGCTTCCCTGCACTTACTTTTCTCCAGGCTGCCTAACAGAGCAGCTCCCAAACATTTTGTACCACCAATCACTCCTCAGCTTTTCTCATTGACCCCTACCACTAACCAGCTACTGAGCACTTACCATAACCCCAGAGATGTCTACAGTTCGGAAACGCTGGGTTGATAGCAGAGGGATTCCAGCCGGAAGAGAGGGCTGGAGAGGGGGTTCCATTGCAATAGCAGATAACAGAGGGTGAAGGCCAAGACAACAGATACAACCTGTACAACAGGGAGGAGGCTCTGGATGTGGAAGGCCAGTCAGTGGATGATGTGGACAATGGTCCATCTACACCAGAGGTGTTGCCAAGGTCAGAAAGGCCTACCCTCCATATCACAACCACCTCCAGGAGAAAGAAAAGACAGGTTATAGTTGTAGATGACTCCCTTGTGAGGGGAACAGGGGGTCCAATATGCCGGCCAGACCCTCCTCTTAGGGAAGTCTGCTGCCCCCTTGGGGCCTGAGTTAAGGACATCACTAGGAAACTTCACAGCCTGGTAGGGCCCTCAGACCATTACCCATTACTGCTCTTCCATGTGGGTGGCAATGAAGCTGCAATACGTAGTCCAAGGAGGATCAGAAGGTACTTCAAGGCCTTGGGATGGTTGGTAAGGGAATCTGGAGCACAGGTTATTTTTCCCTCTCACCTCCCAATTGCAGAGAGTGACATTGGAAGAAACAGATAGGACCAGTCTATTAATACTTTGCTCCATGGCTGGTGTCACTGACACAATTTTGGGGTTTTTGATAATGGGATAACCTACATGGCACCAGGCTTGCTGGCATCGGACGGGATTCACCTTTCTGAAAGGGAGAAGAGGGTCTTCGCTCAGGAGCCAGCAGGGCTCATTGACAGAGCTTTAAACTGGGCTTGAGGGCGGAGGTGGACAGTATCAGGCTTGCCTGTGACAAGCTGTGGGACAACACACCAAGATTAGAAGGATGGGGTGCTAGCGAGGGCCCTCAGTCTGTTGCTCTGAGACATGCTGGCTACACTGCCACACACTTGAAGTCTTATGGAGATGAGCTCGGGACTTCTGAGGTATTAGGAGCCAAGAGGGAAATACCAGTGAAATACCTCAAAGGAATTAAGGGGTGTTCCACTAAGAAGGTGAGACAGCCAACAGGCCAGCTGAAGTGCCTCTACACCAATGCCCACAGCATGGGCAACAAACAGGAGGAGTCAGAAGCCACCATGCTGCTAGAAAGCTACGACCTGGTTGCCATTACTGAAACCTGGTGGGATGAATCCCATGACTGGAGTGTGGCTATCGATGGCTACAGGCTGTTCAGAAGAGACACATGAGAAAGGAGGGGTGGCGGCGTTGCCCTCTACATCAAGAAATGGATAGTGTGAAGAGCTGTCTCTGAAGAATAGCCGTGAGCAGGTTGAAAGCCTATGGGTAAGAATAAGAGACTGAGGCAACAAATGGAGCCTTGTTGGTGGTGTCTACTACAGGCTGCCCAATCACGGGGAGTCTATTGATGAAGCCTTCTTACTCCAGCTACAGGAGGCATCACACTCACAGGCTCTTGTCCTCCTGGAGGACTTCAACCACCCCAACATCTGCTGGAAAAGTAGCGCAGCAAACTGTAGGCAATTCAGGAGACTCACAGAGTGCATCAAGGATAACTTCTTAAGCTGAGTAATACACAGCCCTACCAGAGGGGATGTGATACTGGATCTGATGGTCACCAACGCAAGTGAGCTAATTGGTGGTGTCAGGATTAGAGGCAGCCTGAGCTGCACTGGTCATGCACTGGTGGAGTTCACAGTCCTGAGGGATATGGGGCAAATGAAGAGTAAAGTCAGGATCCTGAATTTTAGGAAAGCAAAATTCCAGCTCTTCAAAGAGTTAGTCAATAGGACGCCCTGGGAAACTGCCCTCAGGGACAAGGGAGCAGAACAGAGTTGTCAGATCTTTAAGGGTGGTTTCCATAGAGCACAAGAGCTCTCGATCCCCAGGTGTAAGAAATCAGGAAAGGAGGGCAAGAGACCGGCATGGCTGAGTCGAGACCTGCTGGTAAACTAAAGAAGGAGACACACAGCCAGTGGAAGCAGGGACAGGTATCCTGGGAAGAGTATAGGGACACTGCCTGGCTGTGTAGGGATGTGGTCAGGAAGGCCAAGGTGCAGCTCAAGCTGAACTTGGCGAGGGACGCAAAGAATAGTAAGAAGTGCTTCTACAGGTACGTCAGCCAGAAAAGGAAGGTCAAAGAAAGCATACTCTGCCGATGAGCAAGACTGGTAAACTAGTAACAACAGACAAGGAGAAGGCTGAAGTAGTCAACAACTTTTTTGCCTCAGTCTTCACTGGCAACTTCTCTCCCCACACCGCTCGAGGGGATGGACCACAAGGCAGGGACTGGGGGAGCAAAGTCCCTCCCACTGTAGAAGAAGATCAGGTTCATGATCACCCAAGGAACCTGAATATACAGAATTCTATAGGACCTGACGAGATGTATCCCAGAGTCCTGAGGGAATAGGCTGATGCAGTTGCCAAGCCATTCTCCATTATATTTGAAAAATCATGGCAGTCGGATGAAAGCCCTGGTGACCAGAAAAAGGGAAACATTGCACCCATTTTTAAAAAGGGTAGAAAAGAGGACCCTAGAACCCACCGACCTGTCAGCCTCACTTCTGTGCCTTGGAAGATCATGGAACAGATCCTCCTACAAGCTGTGCTAAGGCACATGGAGGACAGGGAGGCAATTCAAGACAGCCAGCATGGCTTCACCAGGGGAAAGTCCTGCCTGACCAACCTAGTGTTCTTCTATGATGGAGTGACTACATCAGTGGACAAGGGAAGAGCTATGGATGTCGTCTATCTGGACTTCCATAAGGCCTTTGACATGGTTCCCCACAACATCCTTCTCTCTAAATTGGAGAGATATGGATTTGATGGGTGGACTGTTCAGTGGATGAGGAATTGGTTGGATGGTCACATCCAGAGGGTAGTGGTCAATGGCTCAATGTCCAGATGCAGACAAGTGCTGTCCCTCAGGGGTCCATATTGGGACCAGTACTGTTCAGTATCTTCATCAATGACAATGACATAGTGGGATTGAGTGCACCCTCAGCAAGTCTGCAGATGACACCAAACTGAGTGGTGTGGTGACACGCCTGAGGGACAGGATGCCATCCAGAGGGACCCGGACTGGGTCAAGAAGCATGCCCCTGTGAACATCATGAGGCTCAACAAGGCCAAGTGCAGGGTCCTCCTGCACCTGGGTTGGGGCAACCCCCAGTATCAATACAGGCTGGGGGATGACAGGATGGAGAGCAGCCCTGCTGAGAAGGATGTGGAGCTACTGGTGGGTGAAAAGCTGGACATGAGCCGGCAATGTGCGCTCACAGCCCAGAAGGCCAACCACATCCTGGGCTGCACCACCAGCAGCATGGCCAGCAGGACAAGGGAGGCGATTCTGCCTCTCTGCTCTGGTGTGACCCCCCTGCAGTGCTGCATCCAGCTCTGGGGCCCCCAACATAAGATGGACATGGACCTGTTGGAGTGGGTCCAGAGGAGGCCACGAAGACCTTCTCCTATGAGGACAGGCTGAAAGAGTTGGGGTTGTTCAGCCTGGAGGGAGACTTTACTGGGGCCTTTCAGTACTTAAAGGGGGCCTACAGGAAAGATGGGGACAAACCTTTTAGCAGGGCCTGCTGCAATAGGACAAGGGGTAATGGCTTTAAACTAAAAGAGGGAACGTTTAGACTAGATATAAGGAAGATATTTTTTACAATGAGGATGGGGAGACACTGGCACAGGTTGCCCAGAAAGGTGGTGGATGCCCCATCCCTGGAACCATTCAAGGTCAGGTTGGATGGGGCTCTGAGCAACCTGATCTAGTTGAAGATGTCCCTGCTCATTGGGGGGGGGAGGGAGAGAGGGGGAGGGTCAGGCTAGATGACCTTTAAAGGTCCCTTCCAACCCAAACTGTTCTATGATTCTAAGTAATGGCACTGAGCTTTAATGTACAGCTTTCTCAGAAGCTAACTCCCAGCAAAGGTAACAAAAGGAGCAACTCAAGCATATATAGTTTTGAAAACTTGCACACATATTAGCATGGTGAGATGACAATCCTGAGGTTTATTTACATTGGGAAAACTTCAGAATTTCAAAAAAGGCATTAGCATCTAAACCACATTGCAAAGCTACCGTACCTCACTGGGAAACATCACAAGACCAGTCTGTAGTGTTTACCCACGCGTGTGGATCAGAATAGGAGTTTACCAGAGGAAAAAGCTAGGGATATCAGAGACCAAAATGCCCTTTCAAACACCACATATGCAAGACAAAAAACGGCCTTGTGACCTGGACTATTTAGAAGCAGATATAACTGTTTATGTATCTTTAAAATGTCAGCACTGCATTGCTTTTTCTTCTTTTTTTTTTTTAAATCAGTATTTATGTTGTGCTTATATGTGTTTTATATATATATGTTTATATTCTGTTGTATTTAGAAATCAGAATTTCACAGTCCTCCTTGTACCTGTGAATTAGAAATGGAAGTATTTGCACTGTGAGAAGAGTTTGCAGAATTCAATATGTTGGCACAGAGTCAAAAGAGCATGTTTGGACAACGTGGGGATTAGAAAGTCCTCCCAGCTGCCTTTAACAAGCTTGCTGGTTTCACCTTTACTGACGCTTCCTTCTTGAACTATTTTTGAGAAGTCAGTCTTGATTTCTTTGGCATTTTCAAACGTATTTGAAAAAAGAAACATTTAAAAAGGACCACAGGAATAACTCATCAGACAATAATCTTCTATACACTGAATGCCCTGTGCAGTCAGAGAGAGACATCTGGGCTGAACCCTATAGCCACAACCAACTATGGTGTCTACCAGCACAAACCAATCTATCCCAAAATGGAGTTCTCAAGGAAGCAATCAGGGGCCATGGTTCTGACTAGTGATGCTTCTTCCTGGTTCAGTGACAAAACGAAGGTAACGACTATGAATTAAAAAAAAAAAAAAAAAAAAAAAAAAAAAAAAAAAGGGTACCAAATGGAAAACAGGCTGTAGCAAAGTGTGGCAAGACCGAACTGTCATAAGTCAGGTGCAGCAAGAATGATTAGAAATTGACACAAACTCCAAACTGCAAGCAGTAGATCATCCGTTTCTTGGTGCAGGCAGACTGCAGCTAGAAGTATTTTAGGAATGTAAGCACAGGTAATAGCTTTATTGTAGGGATAAATAGGTTAAATTGAGCTGTGTTATAAAGGACTGCGACTGAATTATTTAAACTTCCTTTCTGGCCATATGGGCTGTGAATGGCTGATAAGTCGTAGGAAGAACATGCTACTTTTAGATCTCTTGACTTCCCTGCTCCAGGGCCCTTGTCCCTCCTTGCTGAGCAAACAGGAAAGTAATGCTTATTGCTACTAGGAAGCTGGGAAACATGGCTTCTGCCTCTACCTCTGGTGCTGGCATGATCAACTACTTTGGGCTAACCATTTAAGCTCATAGCCCATCCTTTAAAACATCCCTAACGATTCCATACACATTTGGGAGGTGCTTTGGAAAATGGCGATGCTACATAGAACCCTTCAGTGTCTGCCTGCAACATCACAGACTCCAAAACCAGAAAGGTCTGTCCAGGCAACCATGATGACCAAGGCCTGTGGTCATCTGGGAGCTACAAATATTGTGGAAATATTGTGAACAGAGCTCCTGAAGAAACACTGCAATTGGTGTCAAGTGATGAGCTCATGTGCCAACAGCAGTGCTCAGAGCTGCACGGGCTCAGGACCCACAAAGCTGTGGGAGCACACCAGCACCTAGTGGCACAGGGAACCGCACCACAGTCATTGGAGGCCTTATGGCACCCTTCCCCACCTCATGTTCCTTCCAGGGATTTTCTTCTTAATGAAATTCTTCCTTTCATCAATAATTTCATAAAACTTTATATCCAAGTTCAATTTTCTATTTATACTCATTTTACTCATTTATGGTGATGGAATAATTCTAAAAGAATTCTAGCCCATACATTTGCCAAAATTTGATAAATCTTGTTTCTGTTCAAGGGTCTGCACTGAGCAACATGGAACAGACCTGTCAAGCCCACACTCGGACCACTCCTCCACCTTCCTCTTCCACGTCTGGAGACCGTCTTGGATATGTGCCCACAGCACAATCTCCACTTTTTCCTTGCTGTTCCCTGCCCTGCTGCTCCCAGGCACAGCACCCCTTCCCTGGGAATCTACTGCCCTAAATTCCAGTTACAAGACCTCTCCATAGACAGGATCTCACACATTGGCACTGAGGACTTTGTGAAAACTGAACCAATATTAACACCAGAAAGCCGTTAGGCGACCATGGAAGCAGTGGGTCTTTTCTTCACACAAAACTACACCAGGAACCTGCATTCTGGGGGTGCCCCTCTGCTTTTCAGCTGCAGCATGAGCCCATCCATGCTCTGGGCAGCACCTGATCAAGTCAGAGCACAAAGGAGACAGTTATTTAAACCTGGATTCATCAGTAAGGTCCAGAAACCCCAATGGAGAAAGTGAGAGAGGAGTGAGATATCACAGCTGACAAACCACGGCACCAAAGGGGCACCTGCTCCTCCTGCACCTCCTGGGGCTGAAGAGACAGTTTCTCATACAGTAGCTGTCAAAACCTTGCTCTGAAATGGCTCAGCAAGCTTTGCTTCAGCCTTGTCCTAGCTTGGATGGCTGGGGACAGCTCTGCATGCTCTCCATTTTCCCTGGGAGCTTCAAGAGCTCATGTGCATCCAAGGGCCTTCCTGGAGCACAGGGAGCAGGACACTGTCCCCATCTGCACACATGATATATTGGAAGGCGCCCCGTCTTCTCCTCCGCTCCCCTTTCACACCCCTTTCACACTCTCTTAGCCAGTAGCCAGCAGAGCAAGAGGGGGGAAAACATTGCAGAGGAGCCCAATGGTCAGCACATCTGCACAGCGCACAGTGCCCCCGTCTCTGCTCTTCAACCACCCAAACGCCCTGCACTAGGCTGCCGGGATGCCACAGCTGATGCTCCAGCCGCGGGCTGAGGTGTCAATCCAGCATCTTCCAGCTGGCCAGAGCAGCAGACTTTGCCTCCTGGTCCCTTTGCAGGACACTCACTGGCGCGTTGTGATTGCTCAGCCTGAACATGTTAACCCAAGAACACTAAAAAGGTTTATCTGAACTGGGGCTAGAAGGAAAATGACTAAGAAGCTTTGGCAGGTGGGGTGAAACCTATCATTAATTTTAGTAGTGAATGATCTAAAATATATACACACATTGTCTTTTTTATAGAGGGACTGGGTTTCTTTAGTGCTGCTTTAAAAACGTCATGCTAGCTCCACCTAGCACATTGAATGCTTATACTAGCACTGGTGAATCATTCAGGATTAAGTATGGTCACTTTTGTTCGGTTTGATCAACTGGTTATTTTTTGCAATTCAGACTAATGCTTCCATTTAATTCTTTTCACAATTTCCCACAGGACAAATACGTCCTTCAGCTAATCTCTTAAGGGTACATTTACTAAGTATGCAAAAGATTTTACAAATAACTGAGAGGGAAGGCAACACTTTTTTATGCATCACATATATTTTAGAAGTCCATTAGAGTCCTCCAGATTTATCATGATACCAGAACCCAGATGGATATCTAATACAAGTACAATTTAAAAGGTCAATGCAGAAATTCAACTGACTGATCCGAAATTGCCTGGACAAGAGAAGTGCTCAGGCCACCCCTTGCAAACGCTCCCTAATGAATCATACCTTGCAAGCTCTGCTGGTGCCAACTGGATCAATATTATCCCATTAAAAGTTTCTGCCCAGTAGCTGCGCAGTACAATCACTAAAGCAGGATTCTAGGAATACCAATTCCAAAGGAAAGGCAATCAGACACAATACTACTACTTCAGCTTGCCTAATTTTTTGTGATTGGTTCTGCACTAAATTTAACAAAAGAAACTGGCAATCAACAAACAGTATTTTTGACAACAGACAAAATAAAAACGTTTTTGGAGAAGGGATGAGCACTGAGATAAGCCATGCACTTACCTACAGAAATCCCGGAGGGATTACTGTTGCATCTAACAGGACAACTTCCCTCCTAGCAGGGCTAACTAAGGGTAGCACTGCTGGTAATGGCCTTGGAAGGAAGGAAGGAAGGAAGGAAGGAAGGAAGGAAGGAAGGAAGGAAGGAAGGAAGGAAGGAAGGAAGGAAGGAAGGAAGGAAGCCTTCCCTGCACCACACATTTTCTGCATGCTCTGCTTAGTCGTTCAGCTGGAACAGCTTCTTGCTGAGCATCCAAATGTGAGCAAGCAAAAGAGAAATCGTTCAGGAGACATTTTCCCATGTCTTTGTCACAAGTTTCAGAGAAAACTTCACTACCATTCAAATGGCTGGTCCTGTGGGCCAGACCATGATGTCTGGGATGTATTCTTATTTGGCTTTGGTAAGTCAAAAAAGGCCAATAAGATTTAAGGGCATCATATGAAGTTTACATCCCTTTCATGCTCCTTCTGTGGGTTTGGGGCTTTGTCGTTCAAGTGGCTTGTGGTTCAAGACCATGGGTTTTCTCATTAGAAGGATCATTCCACTTTTTGCTCGCAGCTGTGGCATTTCAGGTGGGACTGGAATGGCCCCATCCAAGGGGTAGAGCAGGGGCATCCAGAGAACAGCCCAAGTCTCGCCAAATGCACACTGCAACCCTGGTCAGTACTAGGTTCAAGCACTTCTGCTTAGAGGCCAACTTGAGGATGGAGGGACACATAATGATGTGCTGAGAAACTCACAGGCAAGGGGAAGTGGTGGGCAGAAGTTACTTGGATTTGTGGAAAACGGGCTAAAGCGGACGGCTCCATAGCTGTCTGCAATTAGAACAGCCATAGGGAGGCACAGCACAGCAACAAAGACATGGCAGAAACATAACAAGAGCCATCACACATCCTCAGTATATTACCCATAAGAAACAGACTCCTCTATATATACACTATTAGCAATCAGACTTTTAATACTTTCATTTGAAAAAAAAACCCAAACCAACTAACCAAATAGGAAAACCATTTTGAAGATTAGGCTTCTGCAGAGATGAGAAAAAGAGCCAATATAGACCTTTGTCACAGCACTGAGTAATAACAAAAAGAGCCAGAGAAACACAGATTACAGCCTACTCAACCCACAGGGATTTAGAAAGCGAGTCCCAGGCCCAAAAGCTGCGCTACCCTTCCTATGTGGGAATCCTGTTTTAAAAAAGCACCGTATCTGCTGCACACACTTGGAGCAGACTGAGCCCATATGCTTGGGTGGCTTTGGGCCCACACCGAGACACATGCCAGTTCCACTAGGGCAAGAAGTGCTAAGTGAATCTGCATGCAGATGGGGAGTATGCATAATGAAGCGAGTGCCAGCTCTTTGGCAGGATGCTGCTCGGCTGCTCGGGTGATGCCATGTTGATAGCAGATGCTGCTAACACCTGTTGATGGGTACAGCACTCTCTTTTTAAAAGCAGTCAGCCATGGGAGGCAGGAAAGCATGGGGCTTTGTAGTCACTTGGGGGACAGAGACAGATAATTGCTTTCCAGGTGCTAGTGGGCAGTAAACAAAGGAAAACGTGTGCTGTAAGGTTACAGAGCCAGGCAGGATGCGAGGGAATCTGCAGCAGACAGCAGCAATGATCCTCGAGGAAAAGAAACACCAGTCTGACGCTGCAGGACCCAGAGCGATGGACCTCACTGCTTCATGTGCTGCAGCAGCAAAGCAGAAAACATAAACCCCAAGAAGCTTCAACGGGAGCTGGGTTTAGCACACAGACCGCTTTGCCCAAGCTGTGGGCTGAAATGGACTGTTTGAAAAAAAGAAGGATTAGGGCTATGTAGACAATAAAGAGGAAGAAAGAACATTGCCCTTTCTGAAAAACCCAGCTGGAAGGCTGTATGCAAACTGCCCGAGACTACAATTTCTACCCAAACATGTTGCCACTGTTCTGTAACATATGCCTGCTCTGTGCTGGCTACCTCCTATTCACTAATCCTTCAAGCCATTCAGCTGGCCCCAGACAGCCTGCTGCACAATTTTGTAGTGCTCAGCAAAGAAGGTCTCTAGGCGTGAGCCAGCAGACTTGCACCAGACAAACCTGGAAGGCCACAACAACCTTTATCATTCCCTTGGAGAGCACTGTTGACTCATTACTTCATTTTTCCATATAATTTTTTTCCTTCATCCAGACCCCTAGATAGGGAGTGTCCCAGACATCAGTAGTACGTTAATACAACATAACTTAGGAAGCATCCACTTAATTACTTGTACATGGGACAGAAAAGGATTTGCTTCTGGCACAAAGCAGTTGCGCTGAACACATGTATTTTTACTTCTTTACGCTGAGGTCTCCAAGAACATAACAGTCATATTGGGCCAAGTCAAAAGTTCGCCTAGCTCAGGCAGATGCTAAGGACAGGGCACAGGGCAGGCAAAGCAGGTATGCCGCCTAATACTCTACTGGCATTCAACCATTTTTAAGCCAGCAGCTTTCTAAGCCAGATATCATTTCTATGGATTTCATAAGCCTCATTGGATCTTGTCACATTCTCTTCTGAATCAATGTAAACTTCTGTGCTTGTGACACCTCTTGGCAAGGGCTCCCCAGGTTGACTGTCCATTGCATGAAGATCCTCCTCTGCTAACACCAAACCCAGCACTTGATACCTTCACTGTATTGCTTCCAGACTGGCACTGCCCAAGAGGGCACACCATCAGTCCCTACCCGTCCTCCTCATTGATTTTGTACTCATCTGCCATATCTCTCTCCACGCCATCTCTTTTTCCACACTTGGGACTCTGGACTAGTAAGATTCATTCGAGGAGTTTTAGTGCTTCCTTTTCAGTATCGCATTCTCAAATATCCCCTCTGTTCACTCTGCTTTAGAAACTCATTCTTTACTACATGACATTAAAGAAGTCTTATTTATCTCAGTCTGGTTCAGTCCCAGCCCTCGGATAAAGTATTGAGGCAGGAAGGGAAGTGTGGCTCCCAGAGAATAAAGCTTTCCTCTCCAGAAGAGTGCCCAAAAGAAACTACAGAGCTGGGCCATGGCTACAAAGGACTCTAGCACCAAACAAGCGACGTAGCTGGCCAGTCAACTTTGTATGTTAGGGCAGTCAGGACCCAGTTTGCACTAGACAAAATAAAGCTTTGTGTTAGGGCACACTCATTGTGCACCTCAATTCCTTACTTCCTACTACTTTCATGTTAACATGCTCTTCCTCCACAGCCAATTTCTTTCTAAGTCCCTACTCAGAGCTGCTGCAATAAAGGGAGCTTTCATTACAGATTCTCAATTATTACTAAAACCCCCAGATTTCAGATAAGCACGTTTCTCTTTTCCTTTAAGATTCTATCAGTGTCCCAGCTAATTATTGTCTTCAGACCGAGTTTCAAAACTTGGGTTTTTTTGGCACCACAGAAGCACAAAACCCAAGAAAAAGAATTCTCTGGAAATGCTATCCATGGCTTCTTTTAGTTTAAATTGGTTTAGTGCTTTCATTGAAACCATCCTGTGAGAAGGAAAATAAAATCCAGCCCTTGGGGAGAGACTAAACAGAAAAACTTTTAATATGCAAAGTTCAGAAAGCAACAACAGAAAAGAGGGGTTTGGAAGGAGCACCTCTGGCTGGCCCTAACAATAGCTATTGTCAGTCCCCCAGCTCCAGCAGCACTACCAGCCAGCCAGCTGCATAATTTAACATACATCATCTTAGGCATCTTGATCTCATCATAACACTTTATAGAGGCTAATGGAAATGGTAGAATAGACTTTTTAGAGCTTATATAGTGCTTGGTTTGAAGTGCCGAGGTTTACACTGCATCCACTCAATTACCTATGCAATGTACTAAAATATACTGTCAAATGAAGCACAAAGTAAAAAAAAAAAAAAAATAATAAATGCATGGATGGAATGGAGATCAGCTGACCATGAAAAGCATACTCTTCAGCCATTCTTCTTTTAAACTGTTAGGTTTTCTAAAACCGACACAACGAGGTATCTAATACTCTCAGAATTAATTTTTTAGAACTCCTTTTTTCCTAGGCTCACTCCTTCTTCTAAGACTTGCTATTGTAAAGACAATAGCAGATTTTACTAGCAAATAATAATGCTAGCAAATCACTATGCAATACATTTTATTGCACAAGTTTACTACAGAAAAAGGTTTTGTATTTTGCCATAATTAACAAAGAACAGAAAAGTGCCTTTGGCTTTTAGCAATTAAAGCCAGGCAGGATTATTTAATTATTTATTTCTAATTTTTGAACTGGCTAGCCAAAAAAAGTTAAGACACTGAAAATAAAGTCATTGCATACAAGCAGTGTCAGAATTACATATTTCCATGACTGCTTTTTTGAAGCAAGCACCAGTCTGGCAGGGTAGACATCGAGCCCAGAAAGTTGTTTTTTCCAGGGTGAGAACAACCCCTCACACTCTAGCTGTTCTGACCTTGCGATTTTCCCACACACAGGGAAGCTGACTGCATAATTTGTAGAACATCTCAAGTTATGGATTTTTTTCCCCCAAAGTTAATCCCTGTAAGAAAAATAGATCAATGTGAATCAGCTGAATATGAAGACAACAGGGCTAACATTGCTAAACATAATCACTCCAAGAAAACCTCACTCATAACAGCACATGATTATCACCGCGACTGTGCAGCAGATAATTATTTTCACTAAGACGTGGCAACCTTTTGCAAAGCACAGATAGATACTCCCACCTGGAATCACCCAGTCTAACATCTGCATTTTTATTGAGATATACGACAGGGGACACGTAAAAATAACATGATTAACTTCTTGCATTCTTTTATATGACTTATGTCCTTTACTGTATCTTGGCCTCCGCACATGCCATAAATCAATGGAAGGGGAGAGTAATAAAAGTAGAGATACACAGAAAAGATGAAGGACTAATCTTCAAGTCCTCCCATAGAAGGCAGACAAACATCCAAGGAAACGTGGGCAGATTTGTGTTAAGAGGAGGAGAACAGGAACATGAAAAGTATCAGCCAACCAAAATAATGGAAAAACCCCAAAACATAAGTACATATGGATGGCCCTGGGAAACTGGCAGGGACCTCTCTGCAGGAGTATTGTCTGAGGAACAAGATGTCTCAGGGCTTTTAAGTCAGAGCATCCAACCATGAGGTTCCAAAGCCTGTCAACATCCCAAAGCAGCACAATGGTTATAAGGGGAAAGAGGAACTAGGACACACTGATAAATGTAGTAAAACTGCCTTGAAAACACAAGAGCTAAGAGATTAGCAAGCTAGACAATACTTTTTCCTCCACACTGTCATGGCTGATTGTTTAAAGCCTGTCAGAAGCTCCTCTGGGAAACCCTTCATAGATATACTGAGAGCAGCAAGAGAGCAGGGATTCAGTCAATATTTAATAACTTTATTATTCAGACAGTACCATATGAAATTAATAGAAAATTACAATGACATTTGGGAAAAGTGCTTTTCTTTTGCAATAACAATCAAGTAGTTTGAAGTATTTTGAAAAGATTTTCTCTTTTTAATATTTAAAAGAGGCGCAGACCTGTGCTAAAGCTGTGGCAGAATCTTGAGCACACTTCAGCTACCGGAGAGTTTCCAGAAATACTTCTGTTGCCAACGCTAGAAGTTTTCTTTTTCCCATCTCACTTTCTTTTTCAAATCGTGAGATAACATGCAACTGCACTGAAATCATTAGCACCACCCACCGGGCAGATCCGCCTGGCACCGCACTCACTCTCTCCAAGACAGACAGTTGGAGGCTGGGTCTGGACACCAGTGAAGAGGCTTGCAGAGCACTAACAGCCTCCCGCTGCACAGGCTGCACTAAGTTTCTCTCTCAAGGAAGAAAGACAATTTCAAAAGGAAGCCCAGGAGCACATTTGGTTTTAGCTCCTACATCACAGTAGCGAAACTGCTATTGGAATGCTGCACACGTATCGGGAAGTTCACAACTTTGAAAGAATGATGTAACATGAAAAATTCCACAGAAATAGCCAAAAAGCATTTCAGAGACTGTGCTCCACAGCCAGACACTCAAAGAGCTTCTTACAGAAAAACTAATACCGAGCAGTGACTTGGGGAAGTGCATGAACAACCTTCTTAGAAAACATGCACGTGTCTAACTACCAACATAGCTTCTGTAATTGAGCAGAGAAAGCAAAGGGAAAAACCAGCGTCACGAAGTTGGAATTACCGAGTCTGGTATTAAACTCTACCAGTCAATACACTCCCACTACTCTCAAATAACACGTGTTTCCTGGAAGACTGGGAGCACTTCTTTCATTGCTCTTCTGTATCTGTCTTCCTCCAGCCAACGCTCTGAAGAAAATAATTATTTTATATCTTCTCTCCTCATGCACCAAGCTCCGAACTGCAATATAAATTTAGTTCTCCCAAAGAGTGAGTAATTCACCTTCCTTTGCTTGCCCCTATCACCATCCAAGGAGGAAAGCAGAGCAGCGGCCCTCTAAGAAGTTCATTTGATTGGCAAATGCCTGAGGTTTTCTACTGATCTTTAAATGCACTCTGAATCTAATAAAACCTTCAACACCAGCACTGGAATATTTAATATGCTGCAGGTTTATTTTATTTCTTATTTATCTAAATACTGCCAAACAAGAGAATGTTCCATGAAAGCTAATACAGCCCTAAACGAGCTATGAACCCTTCTCAAAATACTGTGTGGGTATGCGCATGCACACATGTGAGGCCGTGTATCCTACTCTTTAATTCTCAATGAAGATGTTTGCTCTGTTTTAAATATTCTGACTGAAGACATTCTGCTTCAGAAATATCTCTAGAAATATACCCAGGAGAAAATCTGACATATATAGTATAATCTCTTTGCTATCTAGACTTGATCCTGCATAGAAATTGTCTGTTGCATTAAAAAAACAACAGAAAAAAAAAAAAAACCAAGAAAAAAAACCCAAAACAAACACACACAAAAATCAAATAAGATTCTTTTTGCACACTGCTTACTATTTCTTAAATTTGCATTTTATACTGTGCATGTATAGACCACAAGATCATCACAAAGTGGTGTTACACTTCTGCATAAAAAACCCACACAAACCCAGTCCCCAAAGCGCACTCAGATGTACAGAGATGCCAGGTGTGTAGCGGACTGATGCATGGACTCCAACAGATGATAAATCGAAGACCCTCTATTGAAATATTACACTGCTTATATACTTTCTACTTGTTTATACACGCGCCACTAAGTGATCTTTTATTGGTTTATGTGTCCTGTTCACGCGTCCCTCATGTGTCCCTTTAGCTGATACAATTAGCTATCTTTTACAACCTTGCAGTTCCCTCTTTCACAAACAAGGTCATGCGCTCGCTCATTTCCTTCTAATCTTGTTTTTACTCCTGTTCCAGATACACAAGTCTCCTCCCTTCAGACATGACCTGGACCCTTCAGTACTTCGATCCTGTTAACCCTTTTAATCCTACAATGCCTAATTCCTCCTCACAGGTGTACAGAGGTGAGACACCAAAAGCAATCCTTTTGTTCTGCTCTGCTCAGGAAAGGCATCAAACAGACCACTCAAAGCTCTAGAAGAACCAGGACCAATGGAAAAGAGTTCAGAGGAAATAGACAGAAGAGTAAAAAATGTAGCTTATTGGGAAGAGTGGAAAATGTGGGCTGCTGCACTGGGGGAGAAGAGGACTGGGGAGGGGAGGTGTTAAAATGGCCTTGCTTGCTACAGAGAGCGCAGGATGTTCAGGTTGGAAGGCACTGTTCAGAGGGTCGAGGGCTGCTCCCTGCCCCAGCACACCTCTGGTTTTTCAGAGGCGATTGTTTAACTTGACCTTCACCAATGAAGGCTGTGAATTTCCCTCAGCAATAAATTCTGATGCTTTACTACTGCTCCCTTTGGAAGCTTCTTCCTAGCCATCTAACTTCAATCTCCCTTGTCACAGCTGAAGACCCCTCTACAAGGAACACAGAGAGGAGAGTATTCTCCCCTTCAGAGCAGCAGTATCGCCACACCACCCATTCTCAGTTCTTGATGCTAAACAAGCCCAGTTTGTTCAGCTTTCCCCAATGGTCATACTTCCTAGTCATCTGCCAGTTCACGTTACTCCCTTCCAGACCCCTTCCAGTTTGCTCCCAACCCTCGTGAAGCACAGTACACACAGATGGAACCTATCTGTTATCTTCTGCCACTGCTGCCCCACCGGCCGCTCGCCAGACTGCCTTTGGGCAGTTGGCGGTCGCTGCCCTGTGTAGTGTGACATCCTCCTAAACTGCATCCCCTGGTCTCAGACCATATTTGCCATTTCTTATGGTTTCTGGTTCTATTCTCCAGTGTACGTACAATCACTTCCAAACAGCTAATCTCTGTATTTGGAAGAATGCAAGATCAGGTCTGATATTAAGAAGATCTTTCAGACTCATTATAATTAAGCACAGTCAGGGATCCTGTGGAAACTCCACCCTGCAGGTCCTTAGGAAAAGGCTAACGAAGCTTCTGTTTGAAAGAACATAGTTATAGGTGACCCTGCTCGGGGTGGGTAGATGACTTGTGGGGAGCCCTTTGAAAATACTTCGTGGGGACATGAAAGCAAGGGCTCTTGCTCCATTCACACATTCATTTCACATCGTGTTGCTGTGTGTCAGAGTGACAACATGCTGTGCCCAGTGCTGACAGCTGTCTCAGCAGCAAATGCTCCAAGCACCAGCGGAGCTTAAGGGAGCTTGCAGATGGAGCCAGAGTCCTTGCTTTCATGCCTTAAAGGTCTCCCAACTTTCTCCAAGAGTGACATCAGTTCCCAAGAGAGCGGGGGAGCGAGAAGGCTGGATGCTGTTCCCAGGCAGCACTCGACCGTCTCTGCACATGCAGAGCCCTTGTGCTTCCACACCACTTCAGCACTTGCTTCCCGCTCCTTACCCTGCTCCTATTCCTCCATGTCTCAGCCAGAATTTAGCTTCTTTTCCCAGAAACCCCTCATTCCTGCAGATTGATGAGGTTTGCCTTGATCCCTAATCCCTGCAAACTCATACCTCGCTTCCAAAGGCAGGCTCTTAATCCAAGGCTCCAACTTACAAAAGCCATGCAAAAACCTTTGACCTGCTGGAAGCAATAACCTATCAGTTTAGCATTTGGTCACTACTACCAACTAATGAAAGGATGAAACCAAGCCACTGTGTCACAAACTGTCAACAGTGGTTCAGAACAAATCAGATCCCTTTCGGATCAACAGAAGGATGAAGACTCACGCAAACTCCCATTTCATGCCTGCACTGAATTGCAGGCAGTACCTCAAATCACCTCCCTTCATTGGCTTTCAGCCTCCGTCCCACTCCCATCACCTGCATATGACCAAGTGCACTCAGAAGAGGACTAATCACAGATGTGATAATTAAAAGGCTTTGAGTCATGTATCAGTAAGCGCATGAGTATTCGGGTATGTCAATTAGTATACTTACAAACAGAAGGGCTGAAAGACAATCTAAATTACAGCACACGATTTCCAAATGCAGCTCTGAAGTTTTAAAAGAGCCTTCTTGTCACCCTTGAACACCAAACAGCCAGACCCGAAGCTGGATATACAATTCCCTCTTTCATCAACAAATCTCTGCTCCTGCCTTGTCCTAATTGACGCATTACCTTGAGTTGTCACATCCCATTATACATGATGTGACATAGGATGACATGAATAATGTACCCCACTTTGATGTGCAGAAATGCATCAGATGATTAGCTTTGGGGAAGAACAGGAATGCAAAAATGTACTGAGCAGTAGTTTACTTGACTCAGTGCTATTGTATTATTATTATTAACAAGTTTACTTCCCTGCTCATTGAAGAGGAACAAAAAAGCCAAAGTTAAAAAGAAATCTATTTCCTCACAAAAAGCATTTAGGAAAGCTTCCACAGACCTTTTTTTTCAAATCCTACAAAAATTAAATGGGTCACTTCAGCATTGATCGGCATTGAACTATCAGTCACCAGATACTAACAGATGCTCTTCTTATTTCTTCTGAGAAATGAAGGACAAGAGGAAGAAAGGACTCTCTTTGCTGGCTTGTTCTTTGACTAAGCAGACTTTTTCCCCCCATATTGTTCTACAAACGGGATGTCACAGATACCAGAATCTAGGCATTAAATCAAAGAGCCAAAAAAGTTAATTAAATCTCTTGTTAATTACAATCTGAGCTAGCGAGCTTCCTGCTTACTCGTGGGGAGGAGGAAGAAGAGCGCTTAGAGAATCAGAGCTTCCTGAGGATTGCTCCTCATGGCCAGCAGTCTGCTAGAGCACGTGAGAAGATGGTAAGAGTGGGGTGCATTCGTGTCTCTTTTTGAGCGCACGCATATTCCCTTGCTCTTCTAAAGGTGAATGCTAGACAAATTCTCTTGTAGGTCTCTGGGTTGTGCTTCACCCTCACTTCCATTCTCTGCATTCCCACCAGGGTTCGTGGGACCACATGCAGATTAACCAAGGAAGGAATCCAACCCTCTGCTTTTACTTTTACCTGTTGTGCTTTCACCATGGCTGGGTGAGTGAGAAACCATCTGCTTCCTTGGGATGAAAAGGCAAAAGAGGGAGCTACAGTTTCCAGAGGAGTATATCTTTCAAGATACAGCATCTGTCCTTTCTGTTCCTTCAGATTTATAGGGATTTTGGTTTGGGTCAAATTCACAGCTACCTTAGGAATGAGAGTAACCTAATGTGACACTGTACCCAGAATGAATTTGGCACAGTGACTTCAGCTCATTCATTCTCAGCGGCGACATTTCAGAGCACTTGATCCGTGATGCATAGTAGGTGAATTTACGCTGATGCAGTCGGTGACTGTCTAATTTCATTTATGCTCAGACCATCCTGTTGCCTGGTGTTACAGAACAGGTTTCAGCTGAAGCTATTTAGTTTGAAGGATTAGATAACAAGAACATGTAACTTCCATAATCAGAAATAAATTGTTAGGATTTCGCACAGGAATATTATTAGTGCAGCACAGAATCTCTGGACGTCCAATTTGATAATCCCTCACATTTGAAGGCAGCAGGAGAAGCAGCATCTGATTTAGAGACAATTAACTTTTGACTGAGAAAGAATGATGCCAGGGAGCAGTCAGAACTAAAACTTAATCTTTCTGATATATATGAATTTCAATAATTTTTCAGCTTGAAAATTGTTGTCTCTGTTACAAACAGGATTCCAGGCAGATGTGTAAGACCGACAGATTTCCCATATCACAAATATAGTAGCTGCAAATGCAGTTCAAATGACAACCTTGATCTCCTCACTTTCTAGATAGTTGCCGATATTTGAAATCATCTTTTTATAGCTTCCTACAGATCTTCCTCAACTTCATTACTGAAAATGATCTGATGAAAGCTAATGAACAAACGAACCGACTCGCTCTTTTTTCCCTTTAGTTATAACAGGTCTTTGGCTTATTTAAATGGGAGTCAATGCCCAGATTTAGACATAATTGTGATTCATATTAATATTTGGCCTTTGCAGAGGAATGTGTATTATCCTCAACACTGATCTGCCCAAATTCTGAAATCCTACATTCTTCCTGGAATGATGCCAGGAATGGTGTGAACAGTAAACTTGTTTGGGGACCACAGAGCCGGGCTGATGGAGGTGGTGGTCAGGGCTGTCCACCTGCTGCTGGGCAGGAGGCATGGATGTCTCCCTGACCCTGCTTCCCTTGCTGCCAGAAGGTCTGCAAGATACTTGGACAGGAAAGCGCTAGCTCTGCCCTAACTAACGTTGAAAAATCATTTCTGCTTAATGACTACTTATTCTGTTCTATGATACACGCTTACTCAGAAGAGTTTAGCATTTGACTTACTGTTCTAAGGGTAGGGTCCTGTCCAGCTTCTCTAAAAACTGATGGCTTCTACCAAGATTTTCTGTATGAATCTAAGGATAAAACCATATCTCTGGTAATGCTGCAGATGGGCTCAGTCATGCAACATGGTTGGCTGCTTCACAGCAATCCCTGCCTTTTCAGGGAAGCAAAACTGAAAGCAATATTGAAAGAGCTTGACCTCCCAGGGCAGGTCTTCCAAGAGGACTCAATTTTTCCTAGGAAACCCCAACTCTGCACTGATCTGATTCAGTGCAAAGCTGCCAACACAGAAACTGCGACCAATGTGACTCTGCACAACAAACTCCAACATCAAAGTTGGAGAATAGGCATTACATCAGCAACAAGTTTATGGCAAATGGCATGCCCACTCCTACACCCCACTGCCACTAGGGCTTTTGGTGCTGAACATGGCTTTGGACCCCTGCAGGCACCAGCAGTAACCTGGCCTGGTGGTGATGCAGAACCAAAGTGAGTGTTAGGGATCCACCTCATATCAGTGGTAGGGCGCATGCCAGAGCCCTCTGCAGTGCAGGATTTCCTTCCCAGAGGAGAGGCACGGCCAAGGACCATTAAGCAACATCACCAGTGCCCCCTACTTCAAGGCTTTCAGGAAATCAAAGAAGGGACAAGATGGCACAGAGCTTCCAAAATGCAAGAAACTGGGCAGAGGCTCAGCAGCTGAACATCTGCCACAGACATCCAAAATGAACAACACATTGCCAACGAAGGCACCAGAAATAAATCGCAAGAGACTCAGTGCAGTGAAACATGAACTAGAGATGAGCAGAAGGGAGATTTGTTGTGATAGAGGCAGAATGTGTGCAGCTTGGGAGCAGATTTCAGACCCTGGCAGTCTCATCTAGGCAGAGGATTTAACCCAAGTGTATTAGCAAGAAACAATCTTAATTTGAGACCTTTTAGCAAGTGATAATGTTGATACCAGCTAATCTGTGCCACTAACAGCTCTCTGCTTCCAAAGCTAAGGCAGAAAGCCCACCAGCACCAGCAACGCTTTCCACGTTCTTGGACCAAACTGTGGGCAAAATTCAAGTGTCAACACATGTCCAATGATGGTTGAGACTTCCTGCTTCCTATGGTATTCAAGACATCTGCATGGTTTTTGCAGGAAATGGGACTTCTAGGAGATCTGCAGTCTCTTCAAGCAGCAGCTGGAAGCCAGGACACCTTCCAGGACTGAAAGTGACAGGAGTCCTACCCTGAACCTCTGGGTCATCTTCATCCAGAGCTACCATAATTCTTAGAAAAATATTTTGCCAACAAATTTTCTGTACATACTTGAAAATTTGCTTAGCAGGTGTTTTATGTAAATCTGCTCTGAAGCACTGGTGTTCGCAATTAATCCTCTTGGCTTGGACACGCCTCTGGAGTGAAGTCCTTGCCAGGCTTTCTACCACCTCATTACTTAAGGCCCTTTATTGCCAAGGGGATAAGTACTGACTTCGCCTTTGGGAGGAGTGATGGAGGGAATACAGATCTGCAACTGCCCAGAGAGGTTGCTGAGGTACTTTCCTTGGCAGGAGATCCAGACACATGTCTTATACGAGTACTGCAAGGAGCACAGTATATAGCACTCCTTACAATTGTAGGACACAGCAACCTGGACACTACAAATCTGTGTTAAACTGGGCTCCAACACAAGCATATTTGTGATGCAGTGGCAGCTAGACTTTGCAGAATTATTTCATAAAAAAACCCAACCTAGCTGAATTTTCAGGAAGTATACTTATTCTCATCATTCATTAATATACCTGCTGGCTAAAAGTGACAAGAGACTTCCAGCATGGCTAATACGTTCTCTGTTATGGAAGAGTCAAGAATTACTGTATTCACTTTTGAAATACATTATCTATCATGGTCGGTGCACAGCTGTCTGTGTTCCTAACTCACTGGTAATTAACGACACCGAGAAGTAGCATTAATCCCACATACTGACAGAAAGCAGGGAGCAAGTCTTCAGGAATTTATGCCCTTTCCCCACTTAGCAGGGGGAAGTTTTGAGTTTGAATTGATTTGAGGGAGCTGAGATAATAACAAGACTTGGGAAGGTGATTCTCTCACGTCTGGATTGAGAAATAAGAAACAGAAGTCCAAAGCAGACCTAGAACAAAGACGTTAAATTTGCCCATTCTCAGTGGAGATAAGGATGGCACCTAAATACACCTGTGAACTTCTTATTGGTTCTGAGATACATTCCTCCTAAATAGGTTTTTGTGGAATAAAGAGCAGTGCTTTATCAGGATAGGCTTTTCCCTGCCTAACTGCATCATTGCCCCTCCAGAGGGGCAGCACAGCCATCCACAGAGAGATGACTGCAATGAATATCAGAAGTCTCCATTCTAAAGCACAGGACAGAAAGAGTTGCTGGGAAGAGTCCACCCAACGAGAAGTAGCGCTGGAAGGTCTGAGAGTGATGATTTGAGGGGAATCAGCGAGAAGGTCAAAGCTAGGGAACTGCAACACCCTCAACCAGAAACATGGCAAATCTGCCTCAGAACCACTTCATCCTATTATCTGTAGGTATACAAGAAATAGAGAGAAGACTTTACAGCTTTCTGTAACCCAGAGGATTTTCAGTGCATCTGACAACACTGTTTACTAGTCATTAATAATTATTTAGTTTTAGAAACACTAAGCAATTAGAATAATTTTGCCCCAAAGCAGTTCCAAATCTCATAATCTCCCAAAGACCCTCAGGTTGCTTGGATTCCCACAAAGCATATTGTTCCTACAAAGTAATGCTGTTTTACCATGCACAGTAAGTCACATCACATGTTCAGCCCTCCCTGCAAGCGTCAGCTTGAAAATAACTACAGGCGAACCCTCTGCAGTTCCGATTTTAGACGTTTTAACTCCACACGAGTGAGCATCCCACCATTCAGGTGTGGACCCACTTGCCAAGCGTGAGCTTAGCAGGTGTCAGACCCACCAGCCCTCTCCAGGGCTCATCAACACACCAAGCAGTTACTGTACAGACTCATTCCACGTTTGCCTGCAGTAAGTGCAGTTATCTTGTTTCTGTCAGTAAAATTTACTTAGTAGAACGGCAACAAGGGAAGTCATGAGATGAATTTCCCAGTCTAAACATAGTGATACTTCTCGAGACCTTCCAACACCAGACTTGCACAAATAAACGGTCGAGCTTAGCCCAACAACAATGTCCTGTGTGTACTGTACTCTCTCAGTGTCACTAAGGGGTTTCTTGCAGAGCAATCAGTCCAGCACAGACACACAAACTTTCCGAAGTGGACACACCATGAGTTAACTCTCTCCACGTTGGAAAATGAACTATGAGGCGGATGCAGTATAAGTTTCCATCTCTGCCTTATATCACATTGTTCCCAAATTCTTACCTCTTCAGACTCTAGCTAAGAAACAGACTTTTCCATTCCATTCTATTGATTTCTGAATTGCTTTAAAAAGAATACATTTGAAAACCTTCCATGTCCAATAGTGATTGCAAAGGAGGATGTACGTTGCCATACAGCTGTCCTTCAATTCTGAATTTGCCCTCCAGAGATGCATCTGTGTGGTTCTGTGTCTACAGTCAGGTGACATTAAAAAATCCACTTAAAAGTTAAAGCTAAGAAAAAGATTTGACCTCACTGCTTATAGGAAGTCAGAATGCAAATCACCATGGAAATCTAGGCAGCAGATTATGAAGTGTGCTAGCTGAGTGGATGCAGAACAGCCAACAGCGACAAATATATTCTACTGAGGATTGTGTGATTTGCACATTACGAGTTTTAGTTGATACAGCTGTAGACAATACTGTAAGAGTTTTTAAAACCCTGTTCCCTACTCTCATCTCTCCTTTCTTTGTTATGGAAGGGAGAGAGAAATTCTGGAGGATCTCATCTTCGGAAATCAGCCAGGTCTCAGGAAAGCAGAGGCTGGCATTTAAAAACAAGACAAACGTCCAGCTGCGTTTAAAGAGGGGGGGTTTACTGGCCAGAGCATTTACCATATAATTACTTTGGATGGAATTAGCAGAAGATCAATTCACATTAAACTTCTACTCCGATCCAAGCAAGTTAGGCACACTGGGGCTGCTCTCCAAGACAGCACAATCAACAGTGAAATCACGTCTACTTGAATGCATCTGCTGTGTGCACACAGCACGACCTAAGAGGGATAAAACCAGAATTTCTCTAGCTGTAAAAATTGAAATCTAAGTATGAATGACCAAGACTGAAAGATTAGAGGAATCCTTGGGCTGTTCCCAGTGTAGAAGAAGAGTATCAAGACACCGGAGCTGCAGAAAAGGGACCGTCTATCTCCACCAGTTGGTGTTTTTTTCCTTCTAGCCTTCAGGGATGATAACAAATGCCTCACTGAAAAGGACACAAAGAGAAATTGCTACTTTATACAATGAACTGCTGTCATACTTTAAAAAATCCTAACTTGATCAGCAGAGGCACAATCTTCTGTAAGTTCTGTTCAGCTCTTAAGTTTTTTATTATATTCAGGGGAGTCTGCATAGTGTGAGAAAATATTTTTAAATGATTCTCTTCTCTCTACAGTGAAGATCGGCAGTCAGGGAAAGGACATCAGAGGACAGGTTTTCAGAGCACGTTTTTCAGGATTCTGTTCAAATTTGAAGCCATTCCAACCTCCCAATGCAGGGACTTCACATTGAATCATGTTTGTTCATAAAATGCACATGTAATTCTGAAAAATGAAGAATAAAACAATTCTTTATTCTTAATCAATGATACTCTGGTGTGAACAGGTATATTTTAATATGCCTCAAATGGATTTAAGTGTTCCTAGGTCCCTTCCAAAAAATAGCTCTGACAAATTTTCTGTTTGTCAACTCTTGATACTAGTATATGGAGAACGTTAAGACTATGCTTTACAAAAAAAAAAAGGAATAAAAAAGCCTGGACCTTTCCTCTATATATTTATTTATTAAGTTATTAACAAAGAATTGAAAGGCTCATTGATCATCTCCCCGTTGACAGTTTGTGATGGAGTTAAAACAATATTTTTCTTAAAACTGATACATGGGTCAAATCCAACCATGGAATTACTGTGAAGTGAACAGAAAGACTTGCAAGTTGTGTATCAAACCATTTATTTGTTATACAAGTTTCTGTGTCCCAGCTTGGTCTGCAACTGGGAAGGAAGTTGAGAAAACAGCAGATGTAATTCACAACAGGAGCAAAACAGTATTATGTCTGATGGACTCCTTTCAAAGTTACTCTAATCGAAATGACACCTTTAGGTTTTAGCTCTCCAGAACACCCCACAGGCTGAAGACCAGTGCATGGTAGGTTTTGAATAACTGGTAGACATTACGCCCCTTCTCTTCAAAAAACAAACCAAACAAAAAACTCACACACAAGGAAATTTTAACTCACAGATGCTTAAAAAACATAAGCTTCTTCATGTGCTCTCACCTGTATTTCTTCCCCAAATACAACTGAGGTCACAGGGAAAAGAGGTCTGTGAGAAGTCTGCTTTTTCTGGCTTTAAAAAAAAGTTTCATTTTTTTTCTGCAAACCCTACTAGCTTTTGTGATAATGGCCTATGTGAAATCAGAGAGGCAACAATTGCTGAGAAAAACACCTCTGATGGTTACAGTTCTCTGGCTCTTTCCCAGATCTCTCATTATCTGGAAGACCCAAACCCCAGAATCTCTCAGAGTAAAGAATTGCAAGCAACTATTTCCTCTGCTACGTTTCTCAAAGGGCAATGGTTCTCAGCTATCTCACTTTACTCTATGCAAAGATATCACAGGTCTTCTTTTTTTCAGAGACTTCCCAAAGCTAGATCAAATCAAAATGCAGGGATTCTTGAGGATATAATACAGTTTAAGGAGCACTTCTTCTGTGAAGACCAGAATAGGACTGAAACTGGCTCAATAATAGAAAAAGGCATCCATTTCCTCTGGCTTTTGGCCATTTTTAAGGAAAAAAAAAAAAAACAAAAAACACCAGGAAAATATGCTAGAAAGTAACTATTAGCAAGCCCGTGACTTCTCTGTGAGAAATTACTGTTGCAAGACTTAGCAAATAACAAGGAATTTCATAAGGGGGACTAACGGTTTAGGTAGGCAGAGCACCCACCACCTGGCAAGCAAACAAAGCAGACGCAGCAAACGCAGCAGCAGAGCTGTGCGTGGCACCAAACACACCTCCTCTTGCTGCCCAGGGCACTCGCCTTGATGTCACACCAAGCCAAGACGGAGCAACGCAGCAGCAGCTGCACTAGCCCCCAGGCATCCCACAAAGTTCTCAGCTCTCGGAGGCAGTGGCCAGGCTCTTGCCACCTGAGCCTCGGCTTTTTCTTGCACAAATACCGGGTCAGTCAGTATGTCTGAATGATGACAGCTCATAGGCCTGCACCTTTGGCAGGCTGGACAATAATAAAAAGTGTTGACAGTTTTGTTTCAGTTTTATAGGCAACTAAAACTGCTGACCCTCTGTGGTGATGTTTAGATAACGTGAGAGACCTATTTCACTGCAAAATGGCATTTCTAGCAGGAGTTACTTCCATTACCAGGAACCCTTGGCACCAAAACAGGCTCTTCTAGAATACCTCATTTTAGAGAGTCCTTTAACAGCATTATAAATAGACCCACCACTCACAGGAGGCAATTCAGGGAATGGAAAATATATTCTTATTAGCTAATCTACATTAATTTTATGCCAGTATCGGGACACTTATTAGCAACTGGTCAAAATACACTGCTACACCGATCCTAATTGCAACTTCCCAAGGTATGTTTTCCTTCACAAGTGTATCATTGCACATGCTGAAGCGCACTTCATTTGCATGCTTTAATATCTTCATCTCAGTAATTACGTAATAGGAAGCATGCATGACTGGATAGAAAACTGCACCCATCTATTTTAGATTTTGTGCTTTATTTCCTTTTCCCTTGTAGGTAAAGGGTCTGACATCTGTTGTTTTGTCCAGTTAATAAAGTTTGTTTCTCCCCTGAAATTTGGCAGCCCTAGTCTAACATTCATCCAATTAAGAGGAAAAGGGCTCTATCTATTACACACTTGTGACTCACCCAGGAATTGCTGAGGCACTGTAGTATGACTTTGGGAAAGGAAGTCTTCAGATCACAAAGCTAGAAAGGCAGCGACCCCCAGTCTGTGTGCACCATTCTCCACTCAGCATGTGCACTTGCCTGACAAGTGCTGCTCGGAGGAGCCTGTCCTCCCTTCACCCTTTGAGGGAGAACTCTCCCATTAATCTATTTTTAGTGATCATCATGAAAAGTGAACAGTCTTTTCTGAAACGTTTAGCTGGGTAGCAGCACCAGCCCAAGCGAACAGGATATAGATTGTTCATACAAAATAGTCTTGTAATTATTGTCTCTGATAGTCAGCAGTGAATACAAGAGCTATTCGCATTTTAAACTAATTAACCATGAAAAGATGTCAGGCTCTTATTATCAATCTCAATCACTCAGCAGTACCAATACTTGCAGATAAGGTCAGAATGTGCTTCCATTGTCTCCAAAGACAAAAGCATGCTATGGCACGGACCAGAGGAGACATCTCTGCAGAACTGATTCCCAAATTCAGCTTGCTTGAGTGCCATCGCAGGCAGAACAGCGATGGCAGCAGCAGCCTCCCCTGGCTCTATGACAAGTTTCATGTGCTAGCAAAGAACTGCAGCTTTCTGGGATACTCTACGTAGATTTTCAAATAACCTACAGCTCCTGAGAAGTCTGGAAACTCCCTGTATGAAGGAAAACTAGGATGCTCCTCCCTTGAAACCAGCCCGTGGTGAAGTCACATCTTTACACTTCTGGCATGGGCAGGAAAGTTCCGACTGTTCTGCAACACTCCCAAATACCTAGTCTGGGTTTGCCCTGGTCTTTCTCTGCTGCAAGCCAAGAGCCAGGAATTAGCTTTAAGCCCAGGCATGAGATGCCTGAGCATATTTCAGCCCTGTAGCCAATCTGAATTCATGGCATCCCAGAGCCATAGATGGCTTAGGACCCCATCCATCCAAAATCCAGGGTGTGGAAGTCTGGGAGAAGATAAAACTGAGACTCACAGGACACTGGCACCAAAGAAAAGAGTCACCATGCCAAGAGGTTTTTATGGCATATTATAAAGGCAAGCCAGCACAGTAGAAGGATGAAAACTTAGAGGTTGGATTCGTGTGCGGGAATCCTGAGCGCTGCCACGTCCCCATAAACAGCTCCTGCCTCTGGTTTCCCTGGACATCAACCTTTGCTGCCTATGGACTTTTCACTAAGTAGTACAGGGTTATTTGCATGCAGACCAAGAAGTTTCTGTGCTGCTCAAAAGGATTTTCACTGCTGTCCCCAAGCACAACTGGTAGTTTGTTGGTTTCAACAGAAGTGCAAGAATATTAATCCAGTTGTAACATTTACTCTGGTTTATAAGTTAAAAGAAATACCATACCCAGCGAGTATGTATATAAAACTGGAAAGCAACTCCTAACAGAGTCATAATTTCAGTCTTAGCTGAATTTTTTTAAAACTTCTTCAAGATACATTATCACACCTCTGTCTCTCCATATCCAAAAAATAAATAAGCAATGAACCCTTCTTATTTTGTGCTATGAGGAAATACCAGACAAAGCAGATGAGGTTTACTGACTCTTCATTGTGACTTGGATTGTTATTAAAGCCAAATGCTCTATCAAGAACTGTTTTATGGAAAAGGTCAACTAGATTGAACTTAGTTTTGTGAGATGTACTGTATATCACATGCATCTCACAGTTTGGATCCCTTGGTACAAATAGTTTAAAAGGAGCAAGTTATTTTATTAGGACTGCCTGGTGACCTACAAATCACTGCCTTTCAAGTGCCAATTTGCTATGCAATCCCTTCCCTTTCTTGCATGATGCTGGAATCTTGTTCTGAGGGTAGAACGGAAACTGGAACCCACGCAAGGCAAACACTATAGATCTTGTTTGGCAGTTTTTATAGCAGAAGTTTTATACAGAGAGAAGATGCTAGGTGGTGATGCAAGCGTTCTGCTGCACATGCAGTCCCCAAGACCTTCAGATCTTGCAAATACTTATGCACATACATAAGTGGAAGTAATTTCATTAAAAGCAGAGGCACTGTTTTGATGAAAAATGCTGTATCTGTCCCTAAACACTTGCAAAATTTGCAAGCCATAAGGCATCTCATAGGAAATGGTCTAGATTCTGCCTCAGATTTATCAGCTTTTTTGTTTGGTTTGTTTTGTTAATTGACCGCAAACACCTCAGATATCCTCAAACAAGGATCATGGTACTCACAGACTTTTGAAGGAAGTATCATTCTTTAGACGTGACAGGGTCACAGGCATATAAACATCCTCCCGGAATGATTATGGTGCAGTACGTGGCACTCATTAACTGTTCCTTTGGGTTAGTAACCATGCTTCAATAGTACAACGCTGTTTAATCCATGTGTTTGTTTTATCTTTTTCGATAGAAAAGCAGCAAATGCTTTCTAAAATCTGGTGCTTTGGTTACAAGCCTCCAAGACCTTGCAAGACTCTGCTCACAAGTTTCTTTGATGCTAGTTCTCCAGGTTTGTTTTTCATCATCTTCCCAAACGTGTCTTAAAGGCATGCCATGGCAGGTATGCAAAAGGAAAAAAATCCACTTGCACTACTGTCAGAAATTTTAAGTTGCAGCTGGCAAAATAACTGGCATTGACAGAAGTAGAGGTGTTATAGGGTGGGGGGTGGGAAAAGCAGAAATAGTCTGTGGCACCACAATCATCTCAACTTCCTCATTCTGATTCTTCACTGATAGATGAGGTCAGTCAGCAGAGAGAGAAGAGTATAATGAGCCTCGGTTACATAGAAAGCAAGCACTTCTGATCTAAAAAACACACAGTACAGAAAATAGGCACACAGCACCATAAACATTTAAATTCACAAAAGGAATTGGACTGAAGATTAATCTACAAGAGTGTTGCAGATTAGTTGATTTTAGAATATGAGATTTGGAGATACTTATGTTTTGTGAGCCCTTAAGAATCAAAATGATTATTTTTTGTCTGATTAACAGAGGCAATGCTCTAAACTTGCAAACACAAGAGCTGAGGAGTCCCCCTGGAATCCCTAGAACAATTCCTGCCATTCTGTGACACTCTGGATCAGGCCTCAGGAATCTGTTGACCTTCATGTACTTCAGGAAAAGCAATTGTGCTCTCTAGGGAAGCCCCCTTAAGCTCCAACTTCCACTATTAATCAGAAGGAAATTTTACTGAGCCCTAGAAAACCTCAGAGCTGTTTAATGAATGTGCTGGCTAGACCTGCTAACAATACCATTAATGTGCATTATTGATAACGTGCTCTCTTCAGCTGCTGAAGACGCTGGAGCACTCAAAGAAATAAGACCCAGCTCAGCAGCACGGGCTCATTACCAGAAAAGCTGGGGCAGGAGCAGACCCTGTACCAACATGGGGCTGGAGGGCTGCGCGCTCCCGCACTTGGTGGAAGTCAGCTCTCGGAGAACAACCGCAGCGCGCACTGTGACAGGCCAGGTCCCTGGGGATGATCAGTCGCCAGGCAGTCCAAGAGCTCTAGTATCTGCCACTGAAAACAAACAAGGAAAGAGAAAAGCCCCATCAAGCAAGCACCCTTGGCTGAAACGTCCCTTGCATCTGCGAGCACAGACTGCCATTCAGGGAGACGCTCAATTCGTGTTAGCGAAGAGTTTCTGCCGAGGGTTAGGCTTTGGGGAGCGGTGTGGCAGTATCCTCCTGCAGTGAGACCCACCTAGTCACTCAGCACAAGAATATTGCCCAGGAAATTAAATCACCGCACATAAAGAAGCTAAATATCAATGTTTATAAAGCCTAGGCAGATGGCAGTTATTGGGAAGATATTACTACATTATTACTCGCAACTCAATGCTGAAGATGCAGGTCACTGCCTTTGAATCCCCCAAAACCTATGTTATTTCCAAAACAGTGAACGTCTGCTAGCACTTACCTCGTGTATGTAAAGCAGGCTAACCCTGCTGCCAGCAATGCCAGGCCAGCCCGGAAGGCAGAGGACAGTCTGCTAAAGCACAGGAGAACACTTTGATGCCTCATAGCATACAAATGGTTTCTGTCTTAATCTCCAGGGGCGTCAGGGCTTAATAAAACCAAGCAAACTGCTACTGCTCGCCACACTAACTGCTTAGCACATCTGAGGCAGCGGATGGTCTCCAAGACTTCTTGCCTAGGCAGCAGCCTATTCCCTCCCAGCTCAAAGGCCATCCAGGACCACAACAGCAGCCCAAGGATAGCCCTGCCCCGTGCCCACTGCCTGCGGCTCCCAACAGCCCTGTGCCGTGGAGGACACCGGGTGCAGGAACACACTCCAGCCCACAAACCCACTCCAGGCCAGCACGTGCACGTTGGGCACCAAAGATGTTTTTTCATCAGATGAGTGCTTCTCCTCCATTCTCAAGTGAGCAGTGGCTGCTCCCTGTGTGCCCTGAGTAACACACAGCAGTGCAGGATGTACCACAGATCCTGCTAGTGTTTTGTCTTGAAACGACCAGAAGCAGATATCTGCTATAAAATACACAGTGAAAATGCCCCTCTAGATAGACAAAAGTGTGCAGATACACAGCTTAAGGAGAAACACAAGTGTGAAATAAGGTCAGGGGAAAAAAAAGTATAAAACAATGGATACAGTTTGCTTTACCGCACATTTTAAGAGAAGGATCTGTCAGTACAATTACCCCAGTTTCAGATCATTTGCAGGACTCCAGGAAGCTAAGGATTTGTACCTACGAGCCGCAGCCTTTCCACAAGCATTTTCTTTTTGTGCCAAAACTAAGACAATCAGCACACTGAACAGAAATGCATTCAAACCTTTTGGCAGTGTGTCTGAGGCAGCCCAGCCAGCAGCTCCGGAGCATCTCGGTGCTGCACGGAGCCGACTAACAGTGAAAGCAGGCACTAGTGCAATCAGTCCCACCTGTAAGCCTGCTACAGAAAAGCAAAACTTTCTTGTTATGTAGAAGCACAAAAATGTGGCCTTGAGCATAAGACCACAGCCCGCTCTCTCCTCGCTTATTTCTGCTCACACACATCGACTGCAGCTCATCTCAGGCTGCAAAATCTTATCAGAGAGGCAGTTTAACAGCTCCAACTCGTAAGTGGGGAAAAGCGGCTAGTTATTTCCAGCAATGAGAAGCAGAGCTGCCTATGAACATACTTTTCACCAGTAATATTAGTAAAACTATAGAAAGAGCAAAACCAAGTGGCTCTGTTCACAGCTGCACAGCGCATACAATTCCAACAGATTTTTCTACATTAGTGTCCAGTGAACGTTACTGGCAGTGCCTACCAAAACCTGGAGCAGCAGTTTTTAGCTAAGCTGTTATTTCTCTGCCACAAGAAAAAAGCGTATGAAGCACCAAGTCACTAAGCTAATGAGGTAAGACATCTCATTGTTACTGTAGTAGCAAACAAAATGCTGAACTACAAGATAATCTTATTCCAAAACAACCAAGTTCTTATCTTGGAAATACCTTCTTTATGAGCCATATGCTGCTACAGCAACTTTGCAAGAAGATTGTACTGGAAAGGTTAAAAAAAGGAATAAATTTTAAAAAGCAAACTGAGCAAGAAAGATCTTTGGTTTGAATTAAATGGTGCATTATAATGTTTATGCAAACAAAAGCCACAGTGATTTGGGCATTTTCTGAAGCTTGATGTTACAATTTAAATTTTAGTTTAAAGTGAGTTTTCCCTACCACATCTTCATGTGTAGCAACCATAAATGCACATCTAGACCATTCTTATCAGGCAGTCTTTCATATTGCCCAAAATCTTAATCAAAGAACATAGCTGTTGCCATAGTTCACCCACTTACAGAGATCCGAGACCTTCCTGTCTAAGAGAGGTTCCCCTGTCCTGGCATCCAGGGCAGCAGAGAGGTTATGGACTGCGGGAGTTGCTGGGAGCGCATTTGGATGGAAACAAGTTCTCCTGAAAATACCAGGCACACACAGCTCTCCCACCTGCTCTTTCACAGCTCTCCTATACATAATACTTTTCAGGACACACCACTGAGATTTGACCCTCCAAAATAACAGGTTAATGACATCAACAACAGATTTTGAGCAGCTGCTGCATCTCCTGCTGTGTAAGGACAAGCTGGTGCTATCTGAAACATCCACTAATTTCCATAGGTGCCACCTGAGAATTTTGGTGTCTCTTGCAAGCATGCTTATAGGAGTCAGCTATCAGAGCACAGCTGTGGTACAGATTCTTAGGGACTTCTAATATTACAGCCATAATTACAACACTGGAGGCGGTTAGAGCTGGCAACCAAAAAGGGAACCTGTTCTAAAGAGAGTCCACGGACAGGCAAAATAGTTTGTAAGATGCACATGCTGGCAGCTACAACAAGATTACTTCATTCCCATCCTTCAACCATGTGATGAGAAGTTAATTATGAAAATGCACCAAAAAAAGTTGAAAATGTAGCTACTCAGTTCCTTACGCGATTTCAGTCTCACAAACTTCAGTAGACTTTGGTAAATAATGTATCTTTACCATAATTTATTTGGGAGGGAGATGTGATATTTTATTGTCCTGCACTGCATGATGAACATTAAGTCAGCACAGTATCTACAAACATGAAAGGACAAACAAACAAAAAATCAGAGAATTTGCCTGCAACTAAATTATTTTAACTCTGTAAAATACATTTTTCTATAATAGCAACATGCTTTTACTCACAGGAATAATTAATCATAGAATCACAGGATCATTTAGGTTGGAAAAGACCCTTAAGAACATGTCCAACCATAAACCTAAAAGTGCCAAGTCCACCACTAAACCATGTCCCTAAGTGCAACATCTACCCATCTTTTAAATACCTCCAAGGATGGCGACTCCACCACTTCCCTGGGCAGCCTGTTCCAATGCTTGATAACCCCTTCAGTGAAGAAATTTTTCCTAATATCCAATGTAAACCTCCCCTGGCGCAACTTGAGGCCATTTCCTCTTGTCCTATCGCTTGTCACTTGGGAGAAGAGACCGACCACCACTCGATACACCCTCCTCTCAGGTAGTTGTAGAGAGCCATAAGGTCTCCCCTCAGCTTCCTTCTCTCCAGGCTGAACAACCCCAGTTCCCTCAGCTGCTCCTCACAAGACTTGTGCTCCAGAAACTTCACCAGCTCCATTGCCCTACCCTGGACATGCTCCAGCACCTCAATGTCTTTCTTGTAGTGAGGGGCCCAAAACTGAACACAGTATTTGAGGTGGGGCCTCACCAGTGCCGAGCACAGGGCAACCATCACTGCCCTCCTCCTGCTGGCCACACTATTCCTCATACAAACTTGAATTCCACTGTGCTTTAAACAGAGCAGATGGGTTTGTTTTCATCTGAAGGCATCCAACTAGTAAAATGCTCTCCTCAGTGCACAAAGATTTCTCAGAAATCTATATTATTCTATCTTAGAAAACACACACAGTAGAGACCCTGAACAAAAATAAAAGCCAGCTGTCTGGCTGCCCAGTAAAACAGATCTTAGCATATCTTCAGGGAAGGAGATCTCACAAAACGTAGCAATAGTATTTCAGAAATGACAGAAACTGTCGTATCAGGTCCTGCTATACAGGAGGGAAGAACAATGCTTCATCCTATCAAACACCATGCTGGCATCAACGGGATATTATTAAAGTTTAGAAGTGGGCAACTTATCACTTAGTTCTTCAGTGTTGAATGCCAATCAACTGAAATATATCATTTTAGCACTGGAAGCATACATATTGGAACCAGAACACTGGACATGGCAAAATGAGTGACAGAACACACAATGTTTTAAAAATCACAGAAAAGAATGGAATTATAAGTAAAGCTACAGGCCTACCAAAAAAGCAAGACACAGATGACCTAGTCAAAATTCTCTTCTGTTTTTAAGAGTGTAAAAACTAACGATAACTGTTTAAGAAAGTCATTGAATAGGATGCAGAATGATACATTTTGCAGCATCTAAGCTAAAGGTGCTAGCAGACCATGATTAAAAAGAAACTGCAAATTCTGTCCTTCTAGCTGTGAGTTACTGAGTTCCAGCAAAAGTGACTCCCAGAAAGAGTGATATTCGCTTATTTCTATTATTTTGATACCTAATTACATCATGAACCATTAAGATCATGCCTTATATAATATATTTGAAAGATTTCATCCAAAGGGAACAGTAATGCAATTTTGTAATGCTTAGAGAAAGAATTTTCTGACAAATTCACATCATTTTTACAGACCTTCAAGCAACTGTGAAGTTTCTTCTTCTCGGCCAAGGTGAGCGATCAAATCTCAGTGCAGATGGTTATTATTAATAAGCTTTCAGCCTGGGGGGGGGGGAACCAAGAACAATTCCATTTATCTGAAAAATAGAGTACAGCCCTTTTAATACTTTAGTGCTTCTGGGTTCTGCTGAAATAGGAATTATATGTTAAGCAGCCAAAAGCCTACACGGGCATCTTTATTTTATTAGAAAGATATACATATTTGAGACTACCAAAGGTCAGGACAAAGTCATCAGGCTTCTTACTGCAACTGGACTGAACTCCGTCTGGAATGATTTACATGGCAATTACGGGTTTTCCCAAGAATGTAACTAGTCCAATGCTAAAGACGGGAAAATGGCTGCTAGTGACTCTCACTTGCCCTCCCCAAGGATGCAAGCACTGCAAGAAATCCCCTTTTGAATAAATGGAAACACAGACATCAGCTCTGTTCACTGCAGCAGAAGCTCAATTCTCGCATAAATATTTCTTAACACAGAGGTAAAGCTGTACTAAGACTTATTTTTGTGCTGATGCCCCCTCATATCTAGTGACAAGATTTGACAGCAACGTCTTTTCTGATATATGGCTAAGAGATGTAGCTTCTTATCAAGGCTCCTTTTCCCTAAATTATGCAATTTTTTAGCTCTGAACAGACTGAATGCCCCACAGAAGCAAAAAAAAAAAAATACGGAGTGGAGGGGATGGGATAGTAATAGATAACTCTCTTGCTAAATAGCCCTGACTAGCTTGCCATGCAAATTTCATGGTGTCACCACGCATTAGAGAAGTTAATAGTTACATGAAATGCTACTTTCCCCCTTAGTAGGCTAGATATAAAGTTAAAATTCATGTTTAAGTTATGAGATGTACCACTAGAAATGACCATGAAGCATGCACGTGTACAGGCTCATTAATGTGTTTTTCTGGTTTTATGCACTCCAAGGAAGCAGGACTTTGGTGCACACAAGGGACGGGGAGAGCTCAAGGGGATGTATTTAAGTCTGTCCTGTATTTTTGAAAGTCCAGTATCTCAGTTTAACTCTTGTCCTTCCCAACTGACCTTTGCGGAAAGATCACAGCAAGAAAACACAACAGCTTTTACAAAGCAGCTAAGAAACTATGTCTTGTCTTAATGTCACATTGAAAACAAAGCTAATTAAAAAGGATTCTTTGTAAGTGCAAAAAATGATTGATTCCTTCTGTAAAGTCTTAATGCAGTGAATGCCATCCTCAGAAAAATGGAATCAATATAAACTCAATGATGTTTGGAAGTTTCTATTTATGTAATGACATTAAGTACTCTGGAATTTAAATTGTATTCATTTTGACTGTGGTGACATTTTCAGATACAAGAAAAGTGTTTCAAGGGTATATGAAATACATCTTTAAAATGAAGTCTCTTTAACACTTGAATGCATGCTCTCTAAATTAGAGCATCGCTGCAAAAAGTGTGTCTTTATTTCAGAATAAATTTTTCGATACAACATGTCTAAGGTTCAGATTGTGTGTGTGTAATAGGTATGTAGAAATTTCAGCCCTGAGAACCAAAGATTGCTGACTTACCTTTAAGCATTTGGAAGTGCAAACAGGTCACATAAAAGTAATAGAAATTATGAGCAAATAATGGAAACACGCTTTTCCTTGGAAACAGTTGTGACAGGAAATACATTTCTCTAGCTAGACCACAAAAAAAAAAAAAAAAAAAAAGGAAAAGAAAATATTACTCTTATTCCCTACACAAACATGTTGGGGTTTTTTTTCTTTTGCACAAAATTTACTAGCAGAAATGGTGAATAAAGGGTGAGCTATGAGCTTCTATCAGGCAAAGGAGAAAGAAGGGGACTACATAACTAACAGCTGTGTCATATCAACATCCTGCTGCAAGTAGGGGGATTTTTCTCTGAACAATGAGTTTGCATTCAAGTTTCATATGCTTATTTTATGCACATTTCCACATGGTAACATCTCTTCTGGACATGAGTGTGGCCAGTTTATCACTGACAATGGGATTTTTGCACCTGTATAGAGAATTCAGCATCTGCGTTGAATCACGGGTCATCAGTGATCAGTGATGGTGGTGAGCCAAGCAAGGTAAAGGAATAAAAATGCATGTACAGACCGGACCAGACCATGAGAAGCAGCTTTCGTAATTGCTGTAGAAGAAACAGCACAAAATATTTTGCTAGTTTATTTAGGACATTTTGCTGCATTACGCCACATGCACACACACTAAAAACGTGTGCGGTTAAGGTAAATATCACCTGGCGCGGGGGATCAGGTGGATCCAGAAATCAAAGCCTCCAACGCTATTCGTGCCACAGCGTGTCAGGCATGTTTCTCAGTACTCGTGCTACCAGGAATCCATATCACCACGAGAGCCAGAGCGAGCTGATGATGCCCAGGGAGAGTTTTAAAATATTTCCAAGGTCTTGGAAGCTCCCCTAAATGTAAAACTATGCCATTATTGCCACAGTCATAGTCCCGTACAGCAGGACATACAGAAAAGATTAGTCTCTCTCTCTCCCCCCTCTGCAAAAGAAAAGCAGTTCAGAGAGCTTTCCTTTAACTATAAGAACAAAAACTAAAAAAGGAAAATGGGCCAGCCCAGAAGGTTAACACACAGGCCACAGCTAAGAGTGGCTGGTGAGGGGCAGGTGGGTTTTGCCAGGTGGCCTTTTTTAAATCCCAAAATGGTTTTGAGAAACTCTCAGGCCTGCTCAGCTCTTACTAAAGGTGACTGTGTTTTAAAGTGCTGTCACAAGAATTACTTAAAAATGCTTTTGGTGGAAGAGCACGGGTTTCCTTAAGCATCAAAAGTGTTTGGGTGTATTCAGCTGTCCCTGAAAACACAGGTACCCACTGCTGATCCAGGAGGGCTCTGGTGAGCTTGCCAGGCTTAGATCTGTCTTCATATCACACTTGCCTTGAACATTCACAGCTATTAAAGAGATTTATGCAATTCTAGAAATATGGCTGTTCTGTCAGAAATAATATGGTTTGGTTTCAAGGCCTTTCTATAGATACTTGTAGTAGCCTTCTGACAAAGACTATTCCAGATAAACAGTTAGAAGTATTCTACCCAGACACTGTAAAGTGCCATATACTACCAGAAAAAAAGAAGGAAAAAAGAGCCAAGATTTGCTCTTTGATTTTCTTCCTGTCCATGTTTTTAAAACTCAGAGTCAGCTCCCCAGATATCAAACTCTCCATGAAATCTCAAGGCAACTAAAGAATTGCAACTCGGATTAGAAGATGTTTGAGATCCTCCCTTTTTCCTCCTGTAACTCTGCAGTCATTGATGCCTTCAAAGTCCTGCAACAACAGAAACTCAGGATCAGCAGCCCCAAACTGCTGCAAAACCCATTTTGGCCACAGATGAAGTTACTTATTCCTGAGCAAGGAGTGAGAGACTGCCCCTCTGCAAAACACAGCAGGAGAGCACACAACACAAGCTGTATCCTAATGCACATGCACAAGGGGGAGGCATTTACTAAATTTTAAGTGCTTGAATTAGGAACCTTAATACTAGTTCTTCACCATAGTGCTTTGGGTGCAACGTGCTGGGGGTTTCGTATGCCTCAGGAACTGTGCCAAGTCATCTCCAGTTCTCCTTTACCCCCAAAGCTGAGGACAGCGAGCTGGATCAGCATAGCAGAATCTGCTGTGGCATTGAATTGAGCCCGTATTTATGGCAGGACACGTGAGTAACCACTGCTAAATAACACCTCCCATCCAGCCTCTGGTGTCGCCATTCACGCCAGCTCACAGGGCACAGATCCAAAAGGCACCACCATCTGCTCTTGGCCTCAGCTTCTGCAACACATGAAAAGCATCAAACCTCCTGACCAAAGTGCCTCAAGCAGCAGACTATTTCAGAAAAGTCCTTTTAAAAACACATACTAAGACAGAATCCACAATAGCCCCCAATACTTAACAGTTACTAATTAGTTGATAGTCTTCTGATTACCTTTGATACATTTTGTAAAATTTTATGAAAAAGAGAGAAAAAAAAAAGCAAAGCATCTGCAATAGAGACTGCACTTTTTACTACTTAATAATGGCAGCTAGGGTCACAGGTGAGACCAAAACCCTGCTCTGATATTGATGCAAAGCAAGAAGCCATTATCTCCCTGTAGAGCTTACAAACTAAGAGCATGAGAAATAAGCAGAGGAAGAATTATCACCCTGTCATTACAGACAGGACATGAAGGAACATGAAGATGATCAGGGAGCTGGAACATCTTTCTTATGAGGAAAGGCTGAGGGACTTGGGTCTTTTGAGTCTGGAGAAGAGAAGGCTGAGGGGGGATCTCATCAATGCTTATAAATACTTAAAGGGAGGGTGCCAGGAGGATGGGACCAGTCTTTTTGCAGTGGTACCCAGTGATAGGACAAGAGGTAATGGGCACAAACTTGAACGTAGGAAGTTCCATCTGAACACGAGGAGGAACTTCTTTCCTTTGAGGGTGGCAGAGCCCTGGAAGAGGCTGCCCAGAGAGGTGGTGGAGTCTCCGACTCGAGATATTCCAAACCCACCTGGACGCCATCCTGTGCAACCTGCTCTAGGTGACCCTGCTCTGGCAGGGGGGTTGGACTAGATGATCTCCAGAGGTCCCTTCCAACCCCTGTCATTCTGTGATTCTGTGAACAGAAGTAGTAATGCCACAGCAGAGCCTGCAGCTGAGCTGAAAAAAGTATAGTACAGTACCAGAAAAACAACAACAAAGAAAACACACATTGTGCACTTTGTGTAGCACCAAACAACCCAACAGCATCAGCTCTTTGTCACTGTACAGAGTTCCTGGAGGGCAACATGCACAAGGTATATACAACACACCCAGCAACAGACACACTCCAGAGCCATCGATGCTTTCAGCTCAGGGGTTCCTCACTCACAACAGTTCTGCAATACACCAACAGGGATGTTATTCCAAATCTTTGAAAACCATTTCTAACGTAGGTCTTGCTTTAAGGACTGGAGAAGACTTGATGTTAGGGACTGAGACTGAACTACAAAAGTAAAAAGCCAATAGCCCTGACAGTCATTACGTCAGGATGTTTAAAGAACAGGCATGGATTCTACAGAGGCAGAAAGAAACTGTGTTAAGTGTTTAAGGAATTTGATTTTGTTTTTAATATATAAAGAACAAATTTCAGATGATGAATTCACTTCGGCAAGTTTCCGTTTTTTGCTGTACTACTGCAATGATGATATAAGGCTTGACACTGAGGGCACCAGTCTCTGAAAATTACTTTTATGTCATTAATATTCTATCTTTGAGCTTAAGATGAGTGAAATGACATACAAATTGCTGCAGTAGAAGGATGCTGTTGGTCAGGTCATGCAAGACCAAGAGGTACTTACTTCCATCTGCATAAGGTGGAGTATTACCACTTCGCAGAAGAGGTAAGATAATTGGCCATAACATTTGAGCCAAAAAATGTTGACTCTCACCCCATGGCCCTTCTCCTGAGGATCATGTAACCAAGGAAGAAAACAGAACATCACATTAATCTATGAATATTTGAGTAATATTCTCCTCCGAGTGCTGCCCTACCTAAATCAACGACAATAAACCCAGGCGACATACATGATGTAGGTACCGTCTTTTCAGTTGACACATAAATAACTATGAAAAATCTTAGCCTGAGAAGGGGTTGTCAAACATGCAGTGGATAGCAATACTGAAGTACTAAAGACAGATAAAACACAAGGAGTCTCAGAGGTGGGCACTGAACCATGACAGGCAGTACCAGTGAGAGAATACAGTCAGGGGAGTCAAACACCACCGTTGTTCAGCTGGCAGACTGCTCCATTTAAAAATTGCTCTTTTCTTCTGAAGGTGTAAGTGAAATTTTGTGGAAGACAAATCTGCTGATACTATGTTTTAAACATTTCCTGAGAGGCTATACACAGCACTTTTATCTAAATTTTCATTGAAGTGATTTTGAAGATACTGAATATATGGGGGAGGGAGGGGGTGTCTTAAGCTATTAGCTTTCCATGGTAAAATTATTTTAGTAAGAAGTTCCATGGGAAGAAAAGCCCACTAAGAACAACAGTATTGGCTGTATGTCTTCTTTTCCTGTTAAAAAATCTGTGTGTTCCATCTCTAGTTCTGGGTATTAACATTTACTTAGACCAGTGAGTTCACATCCATAATGAAAATTCATTTTCCCAGTTATTCTGTACAGTTCCTAACCCTATAGGAGTTTGGGGGTGTTTTTGCAGGAAAACTAGTTTCAAGATGCCCACAACAACTACAGACTGTGATGCCTCAAAACTGCATTTCTAAGATTATGTGAAATCTCGTCCCCAGGCAGTGGGGCTCTCCGTACATTCAGCAGCCGTACAGCACAGCAATGATGATAAACTGGTTTCTGGCTCCTGCGTACTCTTGACTTACATAAACACTGGAAGCAAAATGAGTAGTTTGAGGGAGAAGAACTGTAAATCAGGTGGGAAGAAATGACCTGGCATAAAATTTCTTAAAGGTGGATATTTCAGAGCTGATGAGGCTCATCTTACAGATCTCACAGAAAAACTAAGTATTTTATGTAGGCACGTTAGGAGTAAATTACACGACTATGCTAACTTCACGGGAAATTCTCTTTCCCAACCTGTTCAATGCCCACATTGCCATTATGGCTCATGTTTTAAAATAGCCACCCTGACAGGAGGAGTCTCAGCATCATAACAGTTTGCGCCCGTGTTCACTTCCAACTGCGAAAATAACTAGGATTAAGTCTAATGCATTCTTCTGCCCTACTACATGTCAGAAGAGAAGGGAAAAAACAATGCTGAAAAAACAATCTCACAGGCAGGAAGAAATCTACAAAAGAACCAAACTCAAGGGTGCCAATAGCTATTTGACATGAAAAAACTCCACAACAAAAAAACAAACAAAAACAACATAATTAAGTGCCATAAATTTTCCACATGCTTATGGTAGGGTAAAGAGAGTAATAAATTTATCTTTATGTTTATTTTTTGATTCTTCATTATTGTTACCTAGATGCAAAAGAGAGATCCCAAAATAGAAGTCAGGAGACCTGTGGCTAATGTAACTACTTACTTAATGAAATCCCCAAAAAGGAGAGTAACCTTGAACAAGATACTTACAGGCACTAAAGCCTTTTCTCTGAAACTGTGCAAAGAGTCCAAATTAAGGGATTATACATTGGAAGAGAACAGCTTCCACTTTCATACCTTTTTTTTTTGCCTTTGGCACAGGGACATGAAAAGGCAGAGAACTGGCCCTGGCTCATTCAGGAATCAGGCTAGAAAAAGAAAATAAAAAAACAAAGCAGCAACAGAGCGACTCAACTTTCCACTCTCTGATTTTACACAGGATCTGCAATTCTACTGATGCCAAAAGAGTCATGATCAAGTCATGCCATTGAAGCAAGGGACAGGTACCAGATGCTGGAAGATGCTTTCATTATTGTATCCTACAGCACCATTGTGCTGTCATTAGTCAAACTAATTAGACTAAGTCAGATGCTGGCTAAAGCATTACCTGCAGAATTTCAAATAAAAGAAATTTTCCTAAATAGCATTTCAGAAGATGACTAATGTGTGTACCTGTAGAGTCGGGAGAGACTTCTAGATCACCTCAGTCAATTTAAACTAGTTTTGGATGAGTGTCTTCCATTCCTCAGGTCCCAAGGCTCAAGAGAAATGTTCCATTCACTCAAAGTGAAATTTTAACTTGATAAACAAAAATACTGCTTTACACAGTGCAATTAAACTGTGAAACTCATTATCCCAAGATATCATTGGGATTAGAAACTTTAAAAGAAGTAGAGAAAGACAGGACACTGCAAGGATCACCACAACAGCAAGATTTAAAACAGTGAATGTTGACAAATTTTGGAAAGTATCAACTTTGAGGCTTTTTTGTCTACAGTTATCCTGGAAAGAAGACACTCTATCAGGTGAATCCCAGGTGATGTGGTCTGGTAATACCTACAAGCGACCTTTTGGGACTCTGCCCTCTCAAAGGGAAGTACAATATTAAGATGTATACGGCACAGAAAACATGACTGCCTTTGCCCAACAAGAACCACACTAGTAAACTAGTGGCATACATGTGAATGTTTCTGAGAACCTCTTTGAAATGAATGCCTGATTTTTCAGATTCCAACCTTTCCTTCAGTTCAGTTATCCTCTTTGTTCTCAATGCCCAGCCACACTCTTTCTGCCCCAGCTGCTCTTCCCCCAGACACTGTTCTCATTAGCAGTCCACATGACGAGCTTTCATGGTTGCTTACAGCAAATGGACACCAGTGCTCGGACACCATGACAGGCAGAAGGTGGCACGGAGGGACTGAGCAGAGTCATGGACAGCCATGCCGCAAAAATTATCGTCGGATTTGGCCCTCATGGGAAATCACTCCAACCTCAGGTGCAACGGCTGGACATTGCGGTGTTCCTCCATATCATCCCTGTTTTCTCTTCTTTCTGTCTCCAAGCCTTGCTTTGCCACCTTCAACACCTTTCCTCTCTTGCAGCTGCTTGGCAATGCAATGTCTGCTGATGGCAACAACCAGCTTGGCTGGGACTTGGGGTGTCTACACAGCAAACAGAGCAAAAAGCATCACACCTAGAGGAGTAGGGGGCAGAAGTCGGAGTGGAGACCTCTGGAGACAATTTTCTCAAGGTGCCTAAAAAAACCACTTGCACATTCAACAGTCTCTTAACTTAGATGCAATCTCTGCATACTCACATCATAAACAGTGAAGTATGGCAAAGAGAAGACACACCAACACTTTCTGAAGACATCAACCCTAGCATGAAAAATATTTTTGCTAGCACTACACATGCTCTCTTGTGACAGGCTCATTGTTCTAACACTTATCAGAGAAACTGATGGTCCTTGGAGGCATGAATATGTTGCAGAAGATCACCATCATCAAACCTTTCACAGTGCTTGTGTCACTTTCCCTATGATATGCCAAAATATTTCCTGTCCAAATACTTCTTGAATATAGCAGCTGCTTTCATTACAGAGGTAGTTCTGCAGGTTGAGAAAAGAACCAAAATCAGAGTTGAAAGATAACAAGCAGTCCTAGTCATAACTTCTTCTCCTTTGGCTCCTTCCATTCTATTTATTTGTATGATAATACAATATATAATCATGCACTAGACAAGCATGCAAACAGGACAAAATAATATTCATATTCACCTCCCTGGGGCCAGGATTAAGGACATAAGGAGAAAACTCCCTACCCTGGTTCAGATTACTACCCACTACTGATATTTCAAGCAGGTGGTGATGAGGTAGCTACCAGAAGTCTAAGGGCAATGAAGAATGATTTTAGGGCCCTGAGACAGCTGGTTAAGGGATCAGGAGCACAAATAGTGTTCTCCTCTATCCCACCAGTTGCAGGGACTGATGAGGGGATAAGCAGGAGGAGCCAGCAAATTAACTCCTGGCTGAGACACTGGTGTAACTGGCAGAACTTTGGTTTCTTTGATCATGGGTTGATCTACAGGTCACGAGGCATGCTAGCTACTGGTAGAGAAAGCCTAAGCTGAAGGGGAAGAAAGATACTGGGACAAGAATTAGCAGGGCTCATTCATAAGGCTTTAAACTAGGTTTGAAGGGGGATGGGGATGGTACCAGGATTACTAAAGCAGAGGCTGGGAGCAGCATGCCAGTGCTTCTGGATAAAAGTGTTAGCAAGGTCTTGCAGTCTGTCTCACTGATGGTGTGAGATGGTGATACGTGTGGTAGTAAAGACATGAGTGGTAGTGATAAGATGGTAACTACAGAAGTGTCTGAGCACAACCAGGTGGGAATTAGGGCTTGTTCCCCAAAAAAAGTGGCAGGACAATTAGCCCAGCTGAAGTGCATCTACACTAATGCATGGGGAACAAACAGGAGGAGCTGGAGGCCATTGTACAGCAAGGGAACTATGATATAGTTGCCATCACAGAAACGTGGTGGGAAGACTCGCACAACTGGAGTGCTGTGATCGATGGCTACCAACTTTTCAGAAGGGATAGGCAAGGAAGGAGAGGTGGTGGGGTGGCCCTCTATGTTAGGAGCAGTTTTGAATGCCTAGAACATAACATTGTGAATGAGACTGTTGAATGTTTATGGATAAGAATCAAGGGGAAGGCCAATAAGGCAGACATCGTGGTGGGAGTTTGTTACAGACCCCCTAGTCAGGATGTAGAGACCGATGAAATATTCTATAAGCAGCTGGCAGAGGTCTCGCGATCCCTCACCCTTGTTCTCGTGGGGGACTTCAGCTTCCCAGATGTCTGCTGGAAATATAACACAGCAGAGGGGGAACAGTCCCGGAGGTTCCTGGAGTGCGTGGAAGACAACTTCCTAACCCAGATGGTGAGGGAGCCAACTAGGGGAAGCGCCCTACTGGACCTACTGTTTGTTAACAGAGAAGGCCTTGTGGGGGATCTAAAGGTTGGAGGTCATCTTGGGCAGAATGACCACAAAATAGTAGAGTTTTCAATTCTTGGAGACGCAAGGCGGGGAGCCAACATAACGGCCACCTTGGACTTCCGAAGGGCTGACTTTAGCCTGTTTAGGAGCATGGCTGAGAGTGTCCCTTGGGAGACAGTCCTGAAGGGCAAAGGTGCCCAGGAAGGCTGGTCATACTTTAAGCAGGAACTCTTAAAAGCAGAGAAGAAGGCCATCCCCATGTACCGAAAAACAAGCCGACAGGGAGGAAGACCAGCCTGGCTAAATAGAGAGCTTTGGCTGGACCTCAGGAACAAAAAAGGAAAAAAAAGGAAAGTTTACATTCTTTGGAAAAGGGGGTTGGCAACTTACGAGGAATACCAAGATGTAGTGAAGCTATGCAGGGGGAAAATTAGAAGGGCCAAAGCCCAAGCAGAACTCAGCTTGGCCACTGCAGCTAAAGATAATAAGAAGAGGTTCTTTCAGTATATCAACAGAAAAAGGAAGACTAGGAAAAATGTAGGCCCACTGATGAATGAGATGGGCCCCCTAGTGGTGGAAGACACAGAGAAGGCACAGTTACTGAATACCTTCTTTTCTTCGGTCTTCACTGCTGAAGCTGTCCCTCATGAATCCCAGACCCTGGAGGCAAGGGGGAAGGTCTGGAGAGAGGAAGACTTTCCCTCAGTTGAGGAGGACCAGGTTAGAGACCACTTGGCCAAGCTGGACACCCATAAGTCCATGGGCCCTGATGGGATGCACCCACGAGTGCTGAGAGAGCTGGCAGATGTTATTGTTAGACCACTCTCCATCATCTTTGGAAGGTCATGGGGAACAGGAGAGGTGCCTGAGGACTGGAAGAAGGCCGACATCGCTCCAGTCTTCAAGAAGGGCAAGAAAGCGGACCCAGGGAACTACAGGCCAGTCAGTCTCACTTCTGTCCCTGGGAAGGTAATGGAGCAACTTGTTCTGGATATCATCTCCAAACACGTTGAAGAACAGGAAGTTATTGGAAGTGGTCAACATGGATTTACCAAGGGTAAATCATGTTTGACCAATCTGATAGCCTTCTATGATGTTATAACTGGTTGGCTGGATGAGGGGAGAGCAGTAGATGTCATCTACCTTGACTTCAGCAAGGCTTTTGACACTGTCTCTCATAACATCCTCATTAGGAAGCTGAGGAAGGGTGGGCTAGATGAAGAGACAGTGAGGTGGATTGAGAGCTGGCTGTGTGACGGAACTCAGAGGGTTGTGATTAATGGAGCCGTGTCAAGTTGGAGGCCTGTAACCAGTGGTGTCCCGCAGGGGTCAATACTCGGTCCAATCTTGTTCAAGATATTCATCAGTGACCTGGATGAGGGGACAGAGTGTATCCTCAGCAAGTTCACTGACAATACCAAACTGGGAGGGGTGGCTGACACTCCAGAGGGCCGCACTACCTATTTCTGTGGACAACAAGAGAGAGAAATAAACTAGTTCTTCCACGAGGGCATGAGGAGCTAAGAAGAAAAGTGAGGCAATTACTTTTTTCCAGAAGCCCTTTGTCACACATGGGCTGCACTGGAAAAATATGCTTACAGCTAATGCTGCCGTTCTCTAAATTCACTGCCCAATCTCACCGCCTTCTTGTTGGAAACCAAACACATTTCATAAATGCGCCACTTTTCCTTCCCTTCTCTATCAAAATAAGTCTCTATTTGAGGCAGAGGCCATGAGGAGCACAGAACTACTATCCAACCTCCCAGAACAGCAGAGGGCACCGAATGGCACCCGGGAGTGTAAGATTTGGGTAGCTGCGGTGGGTAAGTAAATTGCATTACTCCAGAGACTGGTCTGAGACCTGAACACATAGATTAAGCACTGTTTGATGAAACTACAAATATCTGAAAGGAATCATTTTGTTTAAAACAAATATCCTCTCAGAGTCTTCTGGTTTTGAGATGCTGCTTAATGGGTTTATCTCTCTCCAGTAAAGGCAACAAAGGAATGCTCAAAGTATTTTTTTTTCCCCAGGGTGATATTTGCTTAAATAACTGTCTGCTGAGAAAAAAAGGCTGCGTTTGTCTTTTGTAAATAGATTTACATACAGAGAACAGAAGGAGTGGGACTGTTTAGTGCTTTTTTGGCTAGAAATCCATTTATTTAATGAAGGATAGCATGGCAACATGGGCTAATACTTCAGATTTTTAGGGCTCTTTTTCACTATTTTTTTTGATCTAGAGCTGCCAGGAGTCAAATTTGGAGCCATTATGGAAGTACGATCCCAAGTAAAGGCTTTTTCATTAGTAGAGCAAAGCATGGAAGCCATTCACAACATCTGATGGGAGATTTAAAAATAGTGAAGTGATTCAAAACTTGCATGGTTTCAGCAGTTCAGTTTTATGCCCCTAATTCCATATCAGTCTAAAATGACCTTAACCCTACTTTTCCAACCAAACATGCAGAACAGCTCCTGAGCCCTGGAAAGAGAGCTTAAGATGTATTTCATGTCATAAAGGTTATGACAAAAATACAGTTCAGCTGTAACAAATACTGGAAAATTATTCTTAAATAAGGGAGGCAATATTTCCCAATCTTCTTTGGGCTCCATGTTCTACTTCTGCTTATACTCAGTTTGCCTCCTCTGAAATAATACAGGATATTTTTCATCAATTAAAAAGCCCCTTGTCTCCCAAAGGGATTTGATCACAAGCATAATTCTGCTAAAAACATCATTTTGTTTCAGTGGCAATAAAGAGCATCATCTTGGTCTTATCACCGTTATAGATTCCAAAACTGAAGTAAAGTTACGCCTTCTGATGTAATGTTACAGCTACTGCCAAAGAAACATAAATAAGATTAGCAAAGCTGCGATCCCAGCTCCGTGGAGCACCTTCAAAGCTTACCCTTTGCCGAGTGGTTCATCTGTCAAAACAGCAGGGCAGCAAGCTGCGCGGCACCACGTCCCCAGAAATACGCCTAAATAGCCTCTCTGCTCCTCTACCTGTCAGGAGAACAATTTGCAGTTATATCAAGAAACGTGTTTCTTGGACTAGTACACACTTTTACAATCCTCACGCATTAGCTACTGTTCCGCCAGCTCGGGAAGGTATCCAGATACAGCACCTAATTACAGGAACTAATTTATCTTTGACATCTCCTTATCTGGAGCCCAGAGGAAAGCAGCTTGATTGGTACAAGAGCAGACACAGAAACATGACGAGAGCTGGTTCGAACATCAGTACTGGAACCACAGGCTATAAAACAATGTAAAAAGTGTTCCTCTCTCCTGCCAGCGAGCAGTTGCCAGATATAATGTCTCTTTGCGACGGTATCAGAACTGATACCTTGTCATTTTACAGAGCCTTCAAAGGCCTTTAAATTGCAGTAGCCTCGCTGCACAAGTTCCATGAAAGTAATCCGGGAGAGCACAGATGCTGGATGATGCTGGCGGGGGGTGGGGATAAAAACACAGGTTGATATTTTTTATTAGGAGGGGGAGAAAAAGAAAAAGAGAGAGATGTAGGAAGAGGGTAGGAATTATAATGACTAATTATGATTTTTTTAAAAAATAATCAAGCTATAATCCACAGCACAAGTAAGTTTGGAAGGCATCTCAGGAGGTCATCTAGTCCAGCCTCTTGCTTAAAGCCAGGTCAAAGCTGAATTCACCCCCAGACCAGTTCCAAGCCCCCCCAGAACAGCTCCCTGCCCCCTTCCACACCCACTCACACCAAGAAAATCCATCCCAAACTGAACAAGACAGTTCACAACATTAGTTCCCTCCCTTCTTTATACAAGCTTATTTTTACTACAATAATACAAAAATAATGGCATAAAAAAGAAACAGCTGGTGTGGAAATACAAATCTTAAATCAACTTCCTCAATGGCTTTATTTGTTTTCATTAAACTAGTTAATGGAAACCAGAAAGTCTGAGCTGCAGGGCTACCAACGCCAGAAGGTTTGTGCCTTGTGGTTGGACTCCCCAGTGTGTAACCCACTACTGGCATGAGCTAAAGCTTTGTTGTATTTGGGATATTTGTATTTCTTTCATGTAAATTCTCTGAAGAACTCAAAGGCTAAGCACACAACGAAGTATTTCCCTTCCAGACACTAACTGAGTTGCTTTCCTTTAATTATCCATTTGTTTTCATAAAATCTGAAGGAATTCCGTAAGTTAGATATCTATCTCCCTGTCAGATTTTACCAAAATCTGACAAGTGGTTAAAAGTTGTCAAATGCACACAGAGGGACAGAATGACAATGTGCCTGAATAGATTTAATTGCCTTAGGAAATGAGACTAAAATAGATGCACAATGTATAATAGCTTCTAAAGACGGGGCCACTGACAGGTTATAATGCAAAGCTCAGGAGTTAATCTTTTTTTTTTTTTTTTTTTTAAAAAAGATCAGGAGGAACAGAAACCCATCAACACTTCAACCATTTGTGAATTTTTGGGGTGAAGGCAGAGCAAATACTGCACCCACAGTTGAGAAGAGCGACTGATGGATGGATGGACAGACAGGACATGATCTGGAATAGGTAGGGCATGGTAGGTCAGGTTTTTTAATCCTTAAAAAGGTTTAACTGAAGTTTGGTGAAAAGTTCAAGTAAAATACATCCTAAGCTCATCTTTGCCTCACTTAGCCTGCACTGAGTTAGTTTTCTTTGCTAACCCCTAACAAGCACCAGTCTTTAGAACCTGACAGCAATCTTGCACAGCACAGAGGAAAAGTGGTAAGATACTATTATTATCTATGGCAACCCACACTAATCAAGAAATGCTCAAAAAACCCTACAGTTCATAACAGTTTTGACTTTGGCATCATTGACACAGATTTTTCATTATTTGTTTTTTTTCTCAGCAAAATTAGAACCATGACAGGCAACAAGAGACCTCCTGCATTCAGATGGAGAGGCTGGGGGAGACACATGGCCCTTCTGCTGGCTGGCAGGGCAAGCAAGAGTTCTGTAACCACTTGACTTGATCTTTCTGCAGAAGTGTACTTGTAATTCAAATTGAAGATGCTTAGATGCACTGCAGATGCTTAGTTTCATGACTTTCATCTATTTTATAGAAGATTACTCAGTTTGCTGGGCTGTGTGTGGCATGAGAAGTATGGTGCTCAGGACATCTTGGTAAGTCAGAATGAGAGCCTGCCTCTTGGGCATTGCTCCTTCTCTGCAAGGCTGGGCACCAGAAAGCTCCACCAGAAACAAATTCTAACTCAAGCTGCGAGAGGAGACACAACAAACAGGCAAAAAAAAAAAAAATCCTGATTAAAAACCAGAACGCTCAATTTCAGTGAGACACCTAGAAGAGTCCCATTTTCTATTGAGATTCTTTTTAAGCCAGAAAGTATTTCAAGGAAGGTTTGCTTCTTCCTTCTATATAAGATTTATACATATTAAAAAAATAGAAAAAAATATATAATGTTCAATTATATTTTTAATTTCACAAAGAGTTGCAAGGACACTGTTAGGAGCAACTATATACACACTACATGGCCAAGCCAGTCAGTGAATCAAGCCAGAGCCTGGCAAAGACTTATTCACATCAAAGAATTGTTTAATGTGACTCTGCAGCAGCTCACCCAAGTATCTGAGCTGTCCTCCTTGCATGGCAGGGCCCTGCACTCGTGTCCCAGAGGAACTGCAGCACAACGGACTTCCCCAAAGCCCAGGAGAAGTTCACAGCAGAGAAAGGATTTGCTTCCCATTCTCCCTGGTGCCCTAAACAGTGATCACCCTAGACGGTCCATCAATGGGTCTTGCTCATAGCCCCATCTGAGGAAGCTCATGCAAAGCTGGGCTTTGCTCTCCACCTCTGGTCCCAGGCACAGATGTGCCTCAGAGCAGAGTTACTTACCCATTCAACAGTTATCTATCCATTCAGTCTTCACAAGCCTAAATCATCACAGCTTCTAAGTCATCTAGCTTCCCCAGCATCCAACCAGGTAACAGCAGTTTATGTCCCAGACCAGCAAGACCTACTTAGTCCAGTCTTACAACGTGGATACTGTTGCACGCCTCGTTTGACACAGACAGTTCTGTCCTACATGAAGAAGAGAAGCCTCAAACTAACCAAACAGCATAACTTCAGACAGCTTTAGGTACTGCTGTGCGCATTGGTCTTCTCCAAGACACACACATGCTGGACTGTGGGTAACAGCAGTGACACAGCCTAAAACAGCCTTCTCTTTAAAACTCTCCATGTACTTTGACTTTCATAAATCCAAGACAATCCATAGGATCATTGCAACTTTGTCATTTGGTGAAAGCAGAAAGACACAAAAATACCAGCTGACAGAAGCAGTACACTTGTACCCATGGATGGGCTCAAAGACAACATGGTCTAACCTTGCCAGAATCCCTCAGGGCCTTCTTCAGCTGAGTTCTTGCCGAACTGGCCTCCCCAGACAGATAAATAGCATCGGCTTCGCTCTGAAGAGAAAGATTCTTTCTTTGGAAGAGTAGATTTAGAATAGATGTTAGGGTAGATTTAGATGAGATCTCAGGAAGAAATTCTTGACTGTGAGGGTGGGGAGACACTGGCCCAGGTTGCCCAGAGAAGCTGTGGCTGCCCCAGCCCTGGAGGTGTTCAAGGCCAGGTTGGACGGGGCTTTGAGCAACCTGGTCTAGTGGGAGGTGTCCTTGCCCATGGCAGGGGGGTTGGGACTAGGTGATCTTTAAGGTCCCTTCCAACCTAAACCATTCTGTGATTCTGTCCTGCTAAGGAAGAGAAAAGAAAAAAAAAAAAGAATCACACACACAAAAACCTAAAATGCCACAGTTTCTCTGCAAGTTCTGGTTGCGGAGCAATTCAATGTCAGGACCTGCTTGACAACACTTGTGGCACAAAGAAGTCGCACAAGGCAGCAGTCCCAGTGCAGCCAACGAACCCCTTTCCGTTCCAGAAGAGGGAGGAATTGCAGAGCTCTCGGTCACCCTTGGACTCCTCTGCTTCACACCTGGGTTTCTGCCGGCTTAATCCATGCAGCAGCACAGCACTACACTTCTTGCTGAGACAGTTCCAATTGTCAAAAAGCCCCCATTATGCCTGATTAACCTGTAGTGATAGATTCGCTGCCCTGTGCTAACCTGGTACAGAGATGATGATTAAATCCTCATTTGTAAGGCAGACCACATCTCTTGCATAAAGAGATCGCTGCTAGACAGCTCTACCACATACCCAGTTAATTATGATTTTTATAATTTTGGCTCCTAATGGTTTCTTAGTCAGAAAGCAGTTATGGAAAACCTTCAGTACATAAATACTGCATAAATTATCATAACTTAAGACAAAAAAAAATTGGTTGGTGTTCTAAAGCTGACAAACTGCATATTACAGTAGTTAGAAGGAGTACAGAGTTTATCTACAACCTGCATGGAAGCGCGTATTGCTCCTATCCGCTTCTTACAAACTAGCAATCACAGATGGCCTCATAAAAGACTTGGAAGAGAAAACAGATCTTTGCATTTGGAATGTGTAAGTTCTACACCTACATTACCAGATTTGTAATTCACAGCATGACATTCAATGAAAGACGACACGGTAAGGGTGTTGTACATTTTAACATACTTACATAATGAGCAATTATGTTGAATATATTCAAAAATAGAATTTTCTGTAGGTTGGGAAAAACCCACAATTAGTAATCATTTTCCTTTCTAGAAATTCTGATACCTTGGATGGCTCACATGAATTTTTTGGTGCATCGATGCTAAACATTTTTCATAAAACAAACAGCAAACCTGACCTGAAAAAGCAACAGTTTTATTTTGGAAGTGAAATAATAAAATGAAATATTGTGATTCTACAATACTTGACAGAAGCATTGCAAAAAAGTCCTTTCTGAGAGTGCAGTGTTTTGTTTTTTCCAGTCGTCTCAAACATGCTGATTTTATTTTGTTGTCAGGAACAAAGACAAGGGCCTACTCATTTCCCCTTGTGAGGCAGGAAAATCAAAAAGGGACACAAACTGCCCTGCTCGTGGAACACTGCCGTGGTAGGGAGACAGAGATGGCCTGAAGAAAAGAGGAGCTACTCGGATGCATGAAGGGACCGACAGCCTGGTGCACCAATTCCCTGACCCTTCTGATTTCCTGTTGCGTACGGCAAGACCACTGCCACATGCCCAACAACCACAGTGACACAGCGTGACAACACCCCGTTTTAGAATAATTATTTGAGATGGTCATCAATTCTAGAATGGTTCTCCCAAACTCCAGGCCATCTGCATGCTGTAGCCAAGCAGAAGAATGAGGAAGGGTGTGATTTTGTTGATGGAAGTGAAAAAGCTGCTATTAATTTGTTATTCTTTGGTATCAATCATTCCACCTCCAAAAGTCTTACCAGGCTATGTGTCTCAAGGATGGAGGACTGCATGGGAAGTTTGTAATTAATCCAAACCAGTGTCACAGGGAGTCAAAGTGACCATATTCCAATCAGCGAGAAAGGCACTATAAAAATCACCTGCATTTGCAGTCACTTGTGGAAGCTACTTGCACTATAAATCATTTAGTCAATAATGATTCATAACAGAGCCGATTTTAGTTCTGTTACTTACAGCTTGAGCTTGTGAACTCAGGCGCATGTAGACAACTTCAAGGAGCTTTCTATACTGGACCTGCTGCTGCGTGCTTGCTTCCCCTCTGTGTTAGGCTCGTTAGCTGTGGCTACACCTGCAGGTCCTGCAGTGTGTTTTATTTTTGACCTTCCTGCGCAGTTGATCATTGTAGTTATCAGCATGTTAGTTTCGGTTTTGTTTTAAACATATTAAAGCAGCTTTGTTGCTTCTGTTTCTATGTGTCAGTGATTTTTATGAGCAATCACTTTAAATACTAATACTTGGATAAAATTGTTTTAATTTTGTTCTTGACCGCACAAGTCAGCGCAGTGATTGGCAAGGTCCTTACAGGACCTACGACCTGCACTAAAACCTGCAGAGATGCCAGCACAGCTTATTTCCACGCCATGGTAGCTGTCAACCACCCCAGAAAGCCTGCTGCTCAACCACGCCTGGACCCACTCCTTCCGGGAGCAAAAGCACCATGAACCACTCTGGACTGGCAGCAACATGCTCCAGGAGCTGGGAAGTCACACAGCCATTTGTCATTCTCTCAGGTTAGAAGGCTGCATTGCAAAACAGGATTTAGCCCATGAGTCACTATTTGGCCTTCTGTACTCTAGAAAAATCAATTATCAGCCTTTCCTCTGACTCCAAAGCCAGAAGGATAGCATCTTGGATGCCCTTTCTTCCAGAGCGGGAAAGAGAGAAAACTATAGCAGCATTATTGCCCTCTTTGATCTTTTCCTCTCTATCAAGTTCTTCGGTACCAAGGTGCAAAGAGCAACAAAACCTTGACCTTCTGCGTCAATGGTCTGAATACTCGACACGTTTATCGGCAGGGCTTCTTTAACACTGATGATCAGCGCAGAAGAGATAAAAGTGTATATAAACAGTTATGCTTGACTTCTGTGCAAGTGGCCACTTTTGCCTGGGAAGCAGGAACAAGTGAGGCACCTCTAAATAATCCCAACGAGTAACATTTCAGCAGCAGCCTACTGGAAGCACATTAGGGTTAATCAGCAGAGTTGGGAAATTTTTTATTTGAAGTTGAGTATATTCCTCAATCCATTCAAAAAAGTAATGAAGCAATGAAGGTCCTGCACAATCAGGCTTTCATCTCCCCTCCCCAGCAGAGATGCATATGGAAGTCACATACAGAAATGTTTTCCAAATTAGCCACCAATATTGTCATTAGGAATTTGTTAGCAAAAGTCTTCATAGCTACAGATACATTAGTAAATGTAAAATGCATTTTCCCAAGTTTAACCAACTAATTTAGCATGGGCAAATTGAATGACTCATTTTACAAGTGCTTCACATTATTTCTCAGCAAAATTAATCCTGAAGAAGGAAAGCTGCTTCTGTAGTAGGCATTAATGTACTTAGCATCATACTTGTTCCTGCCTGCTTTGCCTCCTTGGTTTCATATTTTCCACACCAAGGAAAACAAATGACATGCCACAATAAAAAGTTGGCATCAGTTTAAGCCTCAGTTTGAAGCACTAGGGAGTTTTCAGCAAAACTCCAGGTTGTGTAAAGATTTCCCTCATGTCCCTACGTCCTGAAATCACCACTGATGTCCCAGAATACTTTGCTCACTACAGCTTCAAAGACCGGTGGACTTTGATGGATTGAAAGCAGACACCACATACGCTCTTACCACAGGAAAGCATGGTGAGCGGACTCCGAGGGCCCTTCATCCATCCCACTGCCCAAAGGCAGGGGGGCAAGTGTCCCCGATGGGATAGAAGATTGTCAATTCATCTGCACTGTTACACAGAAGAGAAATACAATCACAGACAAATACTTAAATCTGATTTCTCCGGTGAGTGTTTCAGCCCAGGGAATCTGGACAGCCAGTAAATACAAAATTCCACATGTTTGATTTGATAAGGGACAGTAGAACAGCACATTAAATAATCCAGTTCCCGGTCTGCAGCCCAAATGTCATGCTGTCAGACAGATATTGGGAATTTGTTTTAAGAACAGACACATACAATAACTTTGGTGCAACTTCACTCATCCACAGTCAAGTACAGTTTCTCTTTGTTGAACACACTCTCACCTTACCCTTCAGAATAACAAAAACCTCACTGTCAGGTGCGTGCATGCCTGCATGTTAGCAAAAAGATAACTTTTGGCACTAAATTGAAAATGCAACCCATGCACTTGGGAAATAGGAAAAGGAAAAGATGTACTTAAATTCAAAAATCACCAGAACTAAACGAGATTTTTTTGAGCAACCTCTTCAATTAACCAAAGCAGAAACACCGCTAGCCACCAATTTTCCTCCTTCTGGACTCAGCACCATGAAATCAAGAAAACAAGTAATTTCAGAAAGACAGGACCATTCCTCCATGCAAAGTGTAATTTTCCCTGACTGGTGTTTGACAGCATGCTGCCAAGGAATTCTTTGCAGACACCCATACAGCTGCAGATTTCCAACATGAAACACAGACGGAGTTGAAGCAGGAAAAGCAAAAAAAGCCCCCACAAACTCACTGCACGCATGCAGAACTGCTGGGGAACTTTTGCAACCACCTACTCTGGCGTTGCCATACGTGAGCTACTGGCACAGGGGAGCAGAGGGACCCAAACGCTTGGGGTAGTTAACGGGCACAGCTTGCTGCTCGTTGGAGTCTGGTCTTTGTGATAGGTTTAACCACGCTCAACAAGTCCCTGCACGTTCAGGCCACTGACCCCAGCATGAGACAACTACCTGAAAGGAGTTTGTAGCGAGGGGGGGGTCAGTCTCTTCTCCCAAGTAACAAGCGATAGGACAAGAGGAAATGGCCTCAAGTTGCACCAGGGGAGGTTTAGATTGGATATTAGGAAAAATTTCTTCACCAAAAGGGTTATCAAGCATTGGAACAGGCTGCCCAGGGAAGTGGCAGAGTCGCCATCCCTGGAGGTATTTAAAAGCCGGGTAGACGTGGTGCTGACGGACATGGTTTAGTGGTGGTTTTGGCAGTGTCAGGTTGATGGTTGGACTCGATGATCTTAAAGGTCCCTTCCAACCTCGGTGATTCTATGATTCTTGCCACTGGAGTTACTACAGAAGAAGCACTAACCAGACTGATTCAGCACACCCATACGAGCTTTAAAACAGGAGAGGAAAAACTATCAAGTAATTTCAAAGGCTAGAATGAGTTTTGATTTGGTTTTCATCATTAACAATACAGCTTGGAAACAGTTACCAAGGAATGAAATGTGCATTAATAGAAGGAACAGCATCTTTTTTTGCATTTAGAGCTTTCCTTTTTAAAAAGCAAATCAGAGAAAATATTCAGGACAGAGGCCTTCTTGTGCTTCCCCCCCTTATAATCTCTCTCAGGAATTATACCTCAGATTGAACCATTCCTTTATTCCACTGATTCTCCCGCAAAGCGTATCCTAAACAGCCTACCTCTACAATGACCAAACAGTATGAAGATGCTTTTTATGGCATTGTAAGTTTTTACAAGGCTGATGTCCTATGACAAGCATGAAGCCAGCCTAAGCAAAGTATTGACTGGAAAGAAGTACTGGAAAGTTATCATTTTTAAGGCAGTATTTTATATAATAGTAAGATTAAAAATCAAGTAATATATCCAGCTCAAAGCTATTCCAAAAGCAGAAAGATAAAGCGTGCAGATAAATATCATTGGCTCTTAGGCAAAGCTGGTAACTTCTTTTCTGAGAGTAATTCTGTTATTTCAAAAGAATTCAGAATCAGAATAAAGCCTTAAAGATGCCTTATTTCCTGCAGGAGCAAAATCGTGAATATTATTCTTCTGGAAACTGTAGGTGCTTTTCCAAGAAAATGAAACCATTTGCCTCTCCAAGGAACAAGTGCATCCTTCATCTCCCAGTTCTACTGTCTCCAGAGCTCGGACTATGTTTGGCTGGGTCGGGGTCTGGACCACAGTGGCGCCAGCTGTGACCCACAGGCCACTAGACAAGCTGAAGTAAGTCTGTCAGCGGTTCATGGAAAGTTCACATAAGCAAAAGAATTTTTCTGCAAAAGATCTTTAGATATGGACGAACCTTAACTAAAAATAATCTTTTTAAAAAAAAAAAAAAAAGCTTTAAAGCATTTTGCTGAGAAACTCCAGGTCTGTGCTTTCAAATCTGATGATTGTAAAGTTCTCTGGATTTTCTAAAATACTGCAGAACTGAAAATGCTCTAAAGGAAGCCACCAAGCAAACACATATCCCAGCTCTATCAAATACAAACTGCTGAAATCCATCTGCTAGGGTCCTAGCGAGGAATGCCAGTGCTGCCTTTTCCATCACAAACTTCTAGGGTTTCTCCAGAGACGCTTTCATCCATCAGTTTCCATTTGGGAAGATTAGTCAATCAATCCTTTCTCTAACAGAATCTAACATTAAATGCTTTATAACGTTAACGCTTCTTTTCCACTTCTGGAGAAGTGAATCAAGAAAATGTCATGTTTTTCATACATTTTTTTCCAGCTTGCATTAACAGGTAAGAATCGCCACTCTGGAAATGGAAATACTTTCAGATCTCTGCCCAACTAGCAATCAAAAAGTGGTAACTAGTGGTAGAAACCCTAGAAACATGCTTCTTTCTAGCTCTACGGCTCAGATGTAGTTTAATATCCATGTAGATGCAAGTCTCACTGCAGACCTGAATCCATTACCAGGTTAAGTACGATCATGTAATATCAGTGCAAATTGGGGTTTCTGAAAGAAACAAACTTATTTTGATTTAATAATCAAGACTTTTTGCAGAGCTACGCTCCTTGTGCAACGCACTCAAAAAGGGGCTGCCGTTTCAAGTGACAATGAAATTGCCTGAACTTTGAAATTCAGAACTAGGTGACATAGCCCAGGAACTTCCTCAAGGTTTTGGGGAAATAAAGGATAGAATTTTCTCTTGTGAGAACCAAAAAAAAAGAATAGCCCTTCAGTTTCAAGCTAAATAGCATCTGGGAAACAGCTTTTAGCTGAATTAAGATTAGAATGTGGTGTTTAATTAAACTAATCTGAAAGCTGAGGGCTATTATTTAATAAGAAAAGGTTTCACCTTCTGAAGAAATCACTAATATGCTTTTTGGCTGACAGCAATTTTGAGCAATGATCACTCTAAAAGGGCTGTGGATTTATAGTTCTTAAAGAGGTGAGCAAGAGGCCAGTGGGGGGGAATCTAGTCAGAAAGTGCATCATGGCTACGCCTTCGGCATCATAATTTTTAGTAACTTTCACAATCCAGGTGCAGAAAAAGTGTTCCCAGAAAGGTTACCAGGCAGCAGAGCTGCCAGCGAACCGCGGCTGAGCCCCAGCTGCTGGCCACGTTCCCTTCCAGCTCTGCCCTGGGGAGCAGCCACCCCCAGACCACCAATGCCGGACCAGCAATGCTGTTACAGGGCAAGCTAACCCAACCCAGGCTTCATATGAGCATCTCCAGCACACACAGATGCCTGCCATCATGGAGCCCAGCACGGCTCACAGAGGCTTGGCCCCCAGCTTGCAGGCTGGGGTAGGGGCCGCTCCGGCTCGCCCAGATGCTGCGGCAGAACCAGCATGCATCAATTGTAACCTATAGGAGACATGATCACCTATGGGGGCACCTGCAATGGCACCCTGCCTGCCCCGAGGGGCCCCGCAATCTTTCAGTCCAATAAAGTTCAGTTTGCCCCAAACTAAAAGGAGCAAGAGCAGCAGCAAGCACAGAAGAGAAGCACAGCCAGATACTTCACTGTTACGCTGTCTGGTTTTAGGTCCCTGTTTTCTTTTCCTCATTTACTTTTCCACTTTGCTCCAATGCTTGAATCACAGGCTGGCAGGGGTTGGAAAGGACCTTCGGAGTTCATCTAGTCCAACCCCCTGCCAAAGCAGGGTCACCCAGAGCACATTGTACAGGAATGCATCCAGGCGGGTTTGGAATATCTCCAGAGAAGGAGACTCCACTGCCTCTCTGGGCAGCCTCTTCCAGTGCTCTGCCACCCTCACAGTAAAGAAGTTTTTCCTCATGTTCAGATGGAATTTCCCATATTCCAACTTGGGCCTGTTGCCCCTCGTCCTGTCACTGGACACCACTGAAAAGAGTCTGGTCCCATCCTCTTGACACCCGCCCTTTAGACATTGCTAAGCATTGATGAGATCCCCTCTCAGTCTTCTCTTCTCCAGGCTAAATAGACCCAGGTCTCTCAGCCTTTCCTTGTAAGAGAGATGCTCCAGTGCCTTGATCATCTCTGTAGCCCTCTGCTGGACTCTCCTCCAGCAGTTCCCTGTCCTTCTTGAACCGGGGAGCCCAGAACTGGACACAGTACTCCAGCTGTGGCCTCACCAGTCCATGGTAGAAGGGGAGGATGACCTCCCTTGACCTGCTGGCCACATTCTTTTTAATGTGCCCCAGGAGACCATTGACCTTCCTGGCCACAGGGGCACATTGCTGGCTCACGGGCAACTTGGTGTCCACCAGGATTCCCAGGTCCCTCTCTGCAGAATACTAGTATTTACCCTGTGTGTTTATGGTGTTCCTCAACAGAATTGCATTTGTGTTCTTTGCCGTGGTCTTGCAAGAGCAACACTTCTGGCTTTCACTCACTACACCAAATTCACACTCTTAACTTCATTCAATAAGGTTGTTCCTCTTGCAGCCCTTGCACATTATCAGGATGGGTCCTTATGAACAGCAGAAAATACTTCTCATTTGTCCTTGAGATATAATGTTCTTAGGCACAACTGCCTTATATTTAAAAGCTCTTGCAACACTTCACATCCCAGCTTTCCCCCACTGCCAACTAAAGAAACCAACAAATAATCTTTCTCAGGCAAGAGATATTTACATGGATTTGTGAAGATGTAAATATTTGCATATGGGAGGCCTCCATCCCCAGCACAAGCATCTTGTAGAGATTTTTGTCTTTTGCTGTAGCTCTTTTCTACAGTCCTTTCTGCTCTTCCCCTGTTAGTCTGGTTCAGTTCAAGAGTCACCTCCAGGTTCCTTTCACCAAAACAGTAACCACCTGTCCAGCTTGGAAGAGTTTAAAAGGAATAGTTTGGTGAAGCCAAGAAACAATTTCAGCTGTGATCTCTTCCCCAGAGGCAGGGCTCTCACCCGTACTAAAAGGGGGTTCCAACCAACAGACATGGCAGTTCCCCACACATGGGGGTGGCAATTTGTGGCAGCAACAGGATTTTCTTTTTCCTTCTTACCCTTGCTGTAAGAAATTACAGCCAGGGGGTTCCCAGGAGCACCAGGTGCCTCTGCCAGGAGGAAGCATGTGCAGGAATACCTCGGGATGAGTTCAGAGCAACTTGATTTTGAGTTTTGCAAAGGAGTTTCCAAACAAGTTTTTTTCAAGCACAAAGAGTAGAACGGCAAAGCTCTATAGACATTTTATAGTGCTTCTGTAGGAAGAATTGGTTCTGTTCATCCTTCATGTTGCCCATCAGCATCACTTAAAAGACAGTTCAGGAATTTAAGTCAGAGCAGACTGCATGCTTCATGTGTCAGTTCAAGATGCAATCTACAGAACAATTTGGAAAGCAGCATTTTGCTGCAATAAAGCTTCACTATCAAAATTTATTTCCATTATTTCATTCCCTGTTGTCAAATGCTTCCACCTCCCTTCAAAGGAGTTTGTCAATAATTACAAAGTAGGAATAGAATAAAAATATTAAGTCTTCAATAAAAGCTTCCTTTTCCTCTTCACCCAAAAAAGCTGATAGCAAAAACTTCACAAGTAATTACAGTAACTGAAAACCATCTTCAGTAAACTCCAATACAAACATATCATAGCTGGGTCAAGAGCCGACTTTGTTAGAGCCCTCTAAACCCCGTGCTGCCTGAAAGCGTTTCCACCGCTCACAACGGTTTACAGACAGCATCTGGAGTTTCTGCCTGACTCAGCATAAGGAGGCCCTTTCAAAGGCGAGCAGTTGTCTTTATTGTTTATAAAGAGCTTACCCAATGGAAAACCCTTGAAAGCGTTGTATGTGTGACCGATCGTACATTCATGTAACCCGGTGCAACACCACATTGGCTGAAAGGGAACACCAAATATCCAGAAGCTGATTTATCCCACCCGCTAGTGGATCTTTTTTTCTTTTTTTTTTTTTTTTTT
>VFFE01007256.1:940429-1002299 GCA_008921705.1 Burhinus oedicnemus
TCAGCATGAGCCGGCAATGTGCACTGGCAGCCCGGAAAGCCAACCGCATCCTCGGCTGCATCCCCAGCAGAGTGGCCAGCCGGGCGAGGGAGGGGATCCTGCTCCTCTGCTCCATGCTGGTGAGACCCTACCTGGAATACTGTATCCAGCTCTGGAGCCCCCAACATAAGAAGGACACGGACCTGTTGGAGCGGGTCTAGAGGAGGCCACGAAGATGATGCGAGGGCTGGAGCCCCTCTGCTGTGAGGACAGACTGAGAGAGTTGGGGTTGTTCAGCCTGGAGAAGAGAAGGCTCCGGGGAGACCTTATAGCAGTCTTTCAGTATCTGAAAGGGGCCTACAAGAAAGCCGGGGAGGGACTTTTTACAAGGGCATGTAGTGATAAGCTGAGGGGTAATGGCTTCAAACTGGAAGAGGGGAGATTTAGATGAGATCTCAGGAAGAAATTCTTGACTGTGAGGGTGGTGAGACCCTGGCCCAGGTTGCCCAGAGAAGCTGTGGCTGCCCCATCCCTGGAGGTGTTCAAGGCCAGGCTGGACGGGGCTTTGAGCAACCTGGTCTAGTGGGAGGTGTCCTTGCCCATGGCAGGGGGGTTGCAACTAGATGAGCTTTAAGGTCCCTACCATTTAAGAAAGAAGTTACAAGAAAAGTTTGAAAAACAGAAAACTACGTTATTTGTCAACATTTCTTCTTAGTCACTTCGACTTTTCATCACTTTACCTACTGACAATACTTTTATTAATGCATGCCTTTATTTCTTGAAATTGAATTTTTGTTGACTGGAATAAACTGGGATAATGAATTTAATGATAATACACTAATACAGAGTAAAATTTCCCATTGCTTTTAAGTCTTCATGCAAACATTTTCTGTTCAAAAGTTATATGACACACAGTCCACAGAATGGCTGCAGACCCAGATGTACCACTCTAAGTTATCTGCATTACAAGGCAGGAAATTAAAGTAAACTCACTATTCTACAGTGGTCCATAATTTCGCACCTGTAAGTTTACCAGGAATTGCATTAAAGCTCTGAGGCAAATAAAGTGAATTAACAACTCAGACTTCAGAGGATTTCATTTTATGCTAGATACAATGTAAATTTGCTTGGAAGGTGATATATTTCTTGTTGATTTACTCACGTCAGTTTAATGTCACTGAAATCTTTGGCTGCCAGAAATGGTAAATAAATGTGATAAACAACATGTGCAGTCTAGTCAAACATACTCTCATTGCAATGAAACAAGGGAAATATTATAAAATATGTTTGTGATCAAGCACAGAATATCAACCAGTTGCTGTGTTACTAAATTTTAGTGTATACTGTTATTTCATGTATTGACACAATTTTATCCGCAACATATCATTTTACCAATAATTTTTGTCACAACAGGTATTTCCTTCTTGCTAAAATTACATTTTTCTCAGGGATTTGATCTCTGACATAATATTTTGCATTTGAAAATATCCATTTGCTTTGGATTAAAGAAGTAAGGCCCAATGAACCTGGGCAAAAACTTGGGAAAAGGCAGAAACCATTATTGTCAAGTGGAGATAATCCACATCTGAAAGCTGCTAATCAAAACTGCTCAAGCATGGAAAATATATTGACTGCTCTTCCTATTATCTTGCAAAAATAAACAGATTCACAGCTCTGCTGAGGGCTTTGCGCATTAATTCCCTATGAGAGTTAAACTTGATAACTGAATATGTTACTCGTACATTATTTTGCTATCTTATAAAATTCTACAGTGAATTGGTCTAACAATGAAAAAGCTCTGACTAATAGAGTTCGAAAGCAAAATTCATGCTTCACATTTCTGTGGAAAAAACCAATAAAGTAAAAAAAATATTTTTTTAATCTGCTTATGATAAGGCAACAGGCCCTGTATTTGACCCTTGTTCACCCTCTTGAGTCTAACAGTTTCCATGGATTTACGCAAAACAGTAGACGTCACAATTTTGATATACTCAAAGGAAATAAAGGATAAGTGTTTCCTAAAAGGATTCTCATAGCTAGGAATGAATGGGGCTGAGCTCTACATGAAAATGCCTCAGACAGCTGGTGAAAGAATAGCTCCTGCCAAAAACCCCCATTCACCTGCCGTCAGGTGGGGCTTCTGTAAAAGAAATAGGAAGGAACAAGGAAAAAGAAAAAGAAACCTGTACATCGACAGCTTAACCATTCCAGCATTACCAGGTAAGCATATTCCTTTTCTGTAAGGCAGGTTTTAACCTGGGGAGGTGCTGCAGGTCACCCAGCAGCTCTGGCACAGGTTAACTACGAGCAGGCAGCAGAGGTTTAGCAGCCCAGAGGCTGGGGCTGCTTGCCAGCACCACACTCCTGCCCAGAGCAGTGTGTGATGGTCAGAGACAATAAACCCCTGAGCCATCCTCGCACTCCCTGGTTGCTCCTCTGGCAGGAACGCAAGTTACCCAGCATCGAGCAACCTCTTCAGGAAATTCGGGCATGGAAAGGCAAGTGGGGTGGAATCGCTGCTCCTGAAACTGCTGGTGGGAAACTCATACCGGGGTGGCAGCCAGACCCTTGGCGTGGGGACGCAGCACTAAATTACAGGCTCTTAACAGGCACAGTAAAGGGTAAGCTGTGAAGGAAGAAAGAAAATCAAAAAACCCCAGATCAATCCAGAAGTCTCTTCAGACTTTGCTGGAATGATAGCAGACTGAAAATCAGCAGAAGAGAAGCAGAACTTGGCTGAAGAAGGTTATCAGCTGGCATTGGAGTAGTGTAAAACGAGAGATATTCCAGGAACGCATGCTGGGTGACCCAGAAGCACATATGAACTCCAGAAAAATCTTGGACTGCAGGAGAAAGCTTTATGATGGAGATGATCAAGACTCACCAGAAAAGTTTTCCTGGCAGAAAACAGAAGAAAAATGAACGTACCACACAGATTTGATGTAGAAAATGCTAGGAGCTGCATACTATGGGCAAAACAAATTTAGAACCAGAAGAGAAGAGGAACAACTTTGTGCCACTGACAGTGGAAACCAGGCACTGCCCATCCACGTCATGACCCCACTCTTGGTTCTACAGGACTGTCACGATGTGAGGCTGTAAAAAATGTTTTCCATCCTGTCTTAAACCAAATGTACTTCTGCAGAATTAATGAATAGAGAATCAGCTGAGGGTTGTTCTGTGTAAGGCTCTACAACATGACCTTTTTGAAGCCACGTAGCTCCAAGATGTTCATTTTAATTGAAGAAAAAATCTTTAGTTCTGATTAAGAAGAAAAAATGAGGTGACTGGTAAATTCAATGTCCAAATGGGAAAAGAGACAAAACATGATCAGAGCATTGTTCTCTGTCTTGTAACAGTACACTCAGGCTTGTCTGATAAACTTTTTCCTCCTTTAGAAAAGCCCACACATTTTTGAATTGCACAGCCTATGACAACAAGATTCAAGAGAATAACGACATATTTGTTCTGAACAAGCTGAAAAATACACGATTCAAGGTTTCTCTGAAGCAGAAATCAATTTTCTGTAAACAAGCAAACAACCACACCTTGTTTTATCAGACAGGGTCTTCCTTTGATAGAAAGAAATACCAGTACCAGTATACTGATGTACATGTAATCAGTCTCAATGATGAGGTTCCCTGCTAAACCACATTCCTCTAACCTCAGCAGATAGCACAGCACAACATCAACAAAATGGAAATAAAAGGATACCCATTAATTAGCAGTCTCAGTTGCCACAAATCTCTAGGGACAGGTAAGGTATCCTTGAGATATTCTCACTCCACCATTGCCCTGTTCTTAGCCTCTTTCCCAAGCATCCTTTTTTGGATACCATCAAAAACCCCAGGATATTGGGCTAGATCAACCATGTGTGGTCAATTCTATGTAATTAAAAAAGATTTATTTTTTAAGTCTTAATCACAGAATCATAGAATGGTTTAGGTTGGAAGGGACCTTAAAGCTCATCTAGTTCCAACCCCCCTGCCATGGGCAAGGACACCTCCCACTAGACCAGGGTGCTCAAAGCCCCGTCCAGCCTGGCCTTGAACACCTCCAGGGATGGGGCAGCCACAGCTTCTCTGGGCAACCTGGGCCAGGGTCTCACCACCCTCACAGTCAAGAATTTCTTCCTGAGATCTCATCTAAATCTCCCCTCTTCCAGTTTGAAGCCATTACCCCTCAGCTTATCACTACATGCCCTTGTAAAAAGTCCCTCCCCGGCTTTCTTGTAGGCCCCTTTCAGATACTGAAAGACTGCTATAAGGTCTCCCCGGAGCCTTCTCTTCTCCAGGCTGAACAACCCCAACTCTCTCAGTCTGTCCTCACAGCAGAGGGGCTCCAGCCCTCGCATCATCTTCGTGGCCTCCTCTAGACCCGCTCCAACAGGTCCGTGTCCTTCTTATGTTGGGGGCTCCAGAGCTGGATACAGTATTCCAGGTGGGGTCTCACCAGCATGGAGCAGAGGAGCAGGATCCCCTCCCTCGCCCGGCTGGCCACTCTGCTGGGGATGCAGCCGAGGATGCGGTTGGCTTTCCGGGCTGCCAGTGCACATTGCCGGCTCATGCTGAGCTTCTCATCCACCAACACCCCCAAGTCCCTGTCCACATACATTATTTAATTTACATAAAACCAAAAAGATTTCTCTGCTTTGATGCACACTTACCAGACACAGCAGACCTGGAGTGCATATATCCAGAATGTACAACAGCCTGCAGCACGGCAAAAACTGGCTCATCTCTAGATTGCTGCTTGCTAGATGGCAGCACAGGCAGTAAGTGCAACACAGGAGGGGTCTGGGGGCTGCCAGGAGGGAGGGAAAGGGATGAGCAGCACATTCCAGTTGCTAGAGCGTCTGACAGAAGATGGCCTGTGCAAAGAGTAACAGCACTCTGGGAGACAGAAAGCAGGGAGACTCCTGTTGAAACATACCACAGTGACCACAACAGCGACTTATGTATTGTTTACTTCTTCTCAGGGCCACCACTGGGAACATCAGCATCCTCTGCTGCATAAAAATTCCAATTGTGAATCATACCTTAGTCAGGTTTCATTAGGTTTATCACTGAACTGAGCCATTAAGCACATGGGGGATTCAGATCACTCTCAAAGATCAGTTATTGGAAATACAAAGTGGCATATAATTAATTTTCTTCTTTTTTCCACACCAGACACTAATTCATCAATTGATGTTCATGAACAAGACCTATTGCACTGGTGTACAGACTGAGCTTCAAGTTTTCTCTCACAGTTGCTTGTGAGAAGACACATTGTTGTCTTCTCAAGCTCAGCCCTGTGTAAGCCAAGGGCAGGCATTTTTGTTCCGGTGCTCTAAAGTAAGCTCCATAGCCTACAGAAGGACCAGAAGTCCTTCAACCTCCATACATCCAGAGCTACCACTAAACCAACAGGAGAGCACAAACATCTTAGAAACTAGCCAACCTATACTCACCTGTTTATATATAGATTTAAGAGCCTGACTTTATCACCCACTTTAAAAGTGCTGGCCTCTTATCAAATCAGTAACTGTTCCTCAGCAGAAGCAGAGACAGATTGCAGGAAACATGTTGTGATTTGCAAAGTTCTGTAAATATAAGCTAAGAAGTATAAAAAATGTGCCTATGAAAAAATACACAGCCCAAAAAGTAATTAAAGTATGCATAACAAAACAAGTTAGATATAAATGCCAATGATGCTGCACAATTCAGGACATTGTATAAAATAAATATAATTTAACCAGTTTATGTAGGATACTAAGAAAAACTCACATTCTGTTATTGACAGATGAAGAGGATTTAATTAGCAGCAGGGGAAGAGTGGAAGGAAAACTATCCTCAGTTAGCTGAGAAAAAATTATTTTTAGTAATAAGAACATTTAAAACTTTGACGAGTGTAAGTTCTCCTGCTTCAAGTGTTTATTCAGCTTCTCACTGATGTAAGGAGGAAGCAAAATCCTCTGGGGCAAGCTATTCTTGTATTTCACCATCAATGTTTCTCACATTCTCCCTTCAAAAAGCTGGTCCTGACTATCACTACAGACAGAGTGCAGAGATAGGGGGACGTTGGTTTTCTCTCATGTGACAACTCCTATATTACAAAATCCTAAAAACAAGGAATCACGAGGCCTGTGTGTGCTCAAATGTAGGGATCCAAATCCAACAGGAAGCATTAACAAAAGTCTTTTTGTTGCTTTCTGTGGGCATTATGTGGGACCCTAGAGATCTCAGCACAGATGAGAACTGTAAAATATGTTCACAGTCCTGTCAAAACCTGAAGACTAATAACCTAATGCGAAGTTGCTAAATTGGAGATCCAAAGACATCCATCAAAATTTCATTGAGAGGCACGAACATTTCAAGTGACATCAGGGTAATACGAGCTTGTAACGCAGTAAAAGGGTATGTTTCCTTTTGCTTTTCAAGCCCAGTTAAACACTGTCATCCTCTACAGGAAGGTTACTCTGATAGGGGAGGAAATGAAATTCACAGGTGAAAAAAGGTATAAATCCACTGGAAGGTGAACCAGATAGAAACTTCTGCACAAGCCTGAGCAGTACAGGCTTGCTGAATTCTAGGAAGCATCATGCAGAAGCAGACACCTCCAGCCTGGCTCACCCTGCCCCAGGAGGACCATCTCCTAGGACAACGAGGAGGTCAGAGCATCTCCTAGGATGACAAGGAGGTCAACAGCTCCATGTGCACACCCCACTTGTAACACAGGTCCATACAGCAGCCCACCTTGCAGCAGTACTGCCTTCCCATGTTGCTACTGCTGTGCTCTCTAATAGCAAGCCCACAGTATGGAGTAATACTGGTAAGCATTGGGAAACATGTCTGTAAAATTCCAGATGGCATAAAAAGCAAAACACACAAGCATGGCTTAAAACAGGCTTTACAGTACACGGATGAAACAATTCATTCTCCAAAATAACTTTGCTACCCTTTGGTTTTGGGCACCTGTCTTGCAGTCCATGCAGGCAGACCCTGCATAGCAAACAAAGATCGGTAACCCCACTTAAGTTTTTATTGTCTGTCCTAAGGTAAATCCATCTACCAACACTTCACAGTTACAATAAAATTCCCCTTATTATGTTGGTTTAATATAGGATGTGAACCCCATCCTTGTTTTTATAGCATCGTTCATGAACCCTCATGAAATGCTAGGGTGAAATCAATTTTCCATCTTTGAATTTTCCAAAACAGGTAAAACAAACTTCAACTTAGCATCTCAGAAATAAACCCAGAATGATTACACTAAAATAGATCTAGAAAGTTTCCTAGATATTCAGATTTCTATGGACCTGCCAAACTGCCAGTGTAGAGACATACAGGTCTGAATTTAACATGCTGTCTTCTTTTCTTCAAGGCACCATCCTTAGTGCATGTTGCATTATGCAGATTTCCTATGGTTACGCTGACACATGACATGAAATTAAACTAGAGAACCTGACTCTCAAACTCAGGTGCATTTAAGGAAAAATAATAAGTCATTAACTTTAAGGTGTTAGACACAGGTTTTTTCTTAGCGTGACTAAGACGACTGACAGGTTTTGGTATATTCTTTAACAATTCCTGCATATTCTGTATTATCCTCAGTAATGGGATATTTGTTACAAGAATAGTTTGCCTCAACAGAGGTCCATGGAAAGAAAACAAGGAGGAAAAGATCAGGTTCAAGATAAACCACTCCGTAATAAACAGTTAATTTTTAAAGACTAATGCCAGGGCCACAATTTAAAAAAAAAAAAAAAAAAGTTAGTTTACCTTTCTGAGTTTGGTTAAAGCTCAGGAACAGGAACACAGAAGATTTGTTGCCAGGTTTTAAAGGACTTATCATCAAGAAAAAGTTGGCAGTGATGTGAGGGAAGATGAAACTGGCACAGAAATGTAGTGTGAGTGTCTAAGAACCTCAAGTCTGCAAGTGATCATCAGGCAAGGTTTCAGATACAAAAACATCATATGTTACTCGTAATTCATAAAGGTAATGAAAAATCCACAATACCTTGCATTTATGGCTTTTGAGAGGATCAGCTATTCTCTACTAGTCAAAATCTTTTCGAAAGATATAAGCAGGGAAGGCAAGATTTGGCTGAACTCCCACCTGCAACACAGGCTACCAAGGCCCTTGGCTCACACTAAGAGTATACGAATTGTAAAATTTTATCCCAAGAGAAAAAGGCACAAGGACTAAATGGTGGGAGCAAACACTGGGACAGAGGAATAAGAGGAGGGAGATGTAAGCTCGCCTGCAACACTGGGACTCAAACAGCAGATCAAGAGTCTGAAGACAACTCACCAAGGCTTCGAGAACTAATTTTTAGCCACATCAGTGGTAGAGTTAGTAGCAATGAATCCTCCTCTCTCTGTGTAGGGAAGACAAGCAGGTTTTCAGAAACTGTTTCAGGCTCTTATAAAGACTAACAGAATATTTTCTTTTCAACCAAAATGCACAAAGTGGGAACAGGTGGAAACGCTCCCTTTCCTGAAACTGGATAGAGTTAAAGAGAGGTTTTGCAGACACAGTTGTCATAGTTCTTCCACATTTAAACTACTTCACATATAGCAGATAACAGAAGCTCTTGCTTTCCTGTGAAATATCGCACCAGAGAACATGACTGCATGTGTCAGTAGTTTCCTCCTGTTTCCAGGACTGCATAACTATTAAAGTTTCAGTGCTGGCATAAACACTTTCTGAAAATATTTTTGCCACTCACATGTAGAACATCAGATTCCCCTGAGGAGCCCAATAACAACTCGCTGTGTATCTCAAGCCAAATTCCCACCAACAAGATGCTCACTTAAAACACCAAAAGTAAGTTTTGATCAGGAAACAAAATGCAGTTGTGGACTGGTTATGTTTCAGCTTTGTTTTCAAGTTAGCAAAACTGGTTCATCGGCAGCACTTCTGTTGCGGAGTCAGCGCGCCACGGTCCTCAGTCAGAAAGGCTGCTGGCTTTCTGATACACATCAAACAAGTTCAGTGAGTAGCGAAGCCTCTGTCAGATTAGGGGGACTGAACATTGCAGCTGCTTTCGTGGCTGGTTCAGAATGCGGATTTCTCAATAGGCTCAATCACAGATCTCAACATGCTCATTCTTACCCAGAGAAACATTGAGTTTCTGGTCTCAGGTGTAAACTGAGACCAAATCTACTCAATATCGTGTAAAACCAGATTAAGCAAGGTCAGAATTAAACCATCTGCAATACAGGCAAAAAACAAAACCAAAATAATATACTTACTGTCTGTAAAAAAGGAAAAGTTGATAAGGAAAACGGGAAATAATTCTTTCCTTAAAAAAAACAAAGCAGGAGATCTTAGTGTATCATCTAGACAGCTGTACCATTTTATAAAACAGATTTTCATGATGATTGCAAAAGCCTGACAATAATCCCTCTATTTCAGACAGGAATAACAATTCTTTTGTTCTGGTTGCTCTTTAGCTGATGCCTTTCAAGTAGGGAACAATCATTTTCAGTTTCAGAGGAAGCCAAAAGAGATTACCTGTATTTCATCTCATAATCAAAGCTGTCCTATTTGTAGTATGATCTATATTTGAATCTTATTTGCCTATGTGACGATACTTCATATGCATTTAGCTTTATACATTGTGTATTACTACAAAACAAACAAAGCAGAACCACATTCTGTTTCCTTGCAAGCAAACGCAATTTTTCACTTTGATTTCAGAGATAACAGCATTGGGTCCTGAATGAAGACAGGAGGCATCAGGAACAAACAACAAACACACTGTGGCTCACTAAGGCGCAGGGAGGTAGCACATGAACGTCTAAAGCCACTAACCACTCTGACAAACCTACAGAAAGGCTCTGGGAAGAGTTTCAGAAGTGAACAAAAAAAACCCACCCCAAACCAGCCAAACACCAGTGCCCCCCATCTGCGGACTCCCATTAGAGAAGGAACAAACAAACGCTTCTGTCCCGCACTTTGCTCAGTAGGTGTGTGCTGTGGTGCAGTTGGGTGTGATATTCCTTGTGTCCATTACAGCCTGCCAGTTCCAGTAAATCTTCATCTCACCTGCATTCCCTGATACAAACGTGTATCACTGATCTGCTTCTCAAATCATCACAACATTTTTAAAAATGGCATCATTTGGTATACTGACTACTACAACGAAGTATTTCTCTTAACTTTCTTGCACATAATATAAAAGAGAATCTATTTCTGTTTCTTCACTCACTGCAGACATAAAAATTTTATGGTTTTTTAAATATACTGTGTACAAACACTTCTGGATGATTATCCTCAAGGATTGTCTTGGGATTTAGATAAACTAGAAGAAAATGAGGTTGGAGCATTGCTCACTATAACACTATGTTTGACTTTTTCCTCCATAACTACATAAATTCTTGTCAATCAAGAGGGATTATTCATTCAAACCCAGAAGCACCTACAATGACTTCAGAGCTAGGGCTGAATTCAAACATTTCTTTCTCTCCATTTCAAATTTTGCTGACATCTTCAGCCGAAATTAAATAAAATGGCAAACATGTGGCAAAAAACATATATGTGCTATTCATCAAGCAAATACATTTTTAGTTCACTGCTGTATCTACAGCTCAGCAGATAAAATCTAAGCAGTCCTGGCAGTGTTCTCCACTATTCCACAGAAGTTTTTATACAACCACCAGGAACAGAGTAATTTCAATTGTGAGGAAAGCCATGTTAAGCAGGTGGCTAATCAGCAAATTCTATGAAATGATTTGGCAATTTCTACCTAGTTCTTGGTGGATAATCATGCATGTCACACAAGCTGCTGTGTGGCTGAGCATCCAGTTGGCAGGCTAGACCAATTAAGGAATGAGTAGATGAAGACATGAGAGAAATCTTAGATTAAACTCCGATTGCCTGGCACATTTTATAGGAGATATCAGGGACACAAGGCAAAGAACCCAGTCCTGAGGGGATTTTACTCACATCGCAACTGTGTGTTCACTTTGCTGCAGCAGTTTAAAAGATAGGGAAGAAAAAGAGTGGTCAGAGTAACTGCCTCTTGCCAGAGCAGCAGTGGAGCCAGAAGAATCTCTGCGTACTCTACTCACCTACTGCTCAAGCTCAGAAACTCAGTTCTGCCTGTCTGGCTTTAAGTGGCAAGTCCAACTGTTGTCACCAGCGCTGACAGTTCCTACACCTTGTCTTCCTTTTAACTAGTATAGAAAATACACAGGAAAAATGAGGTGATGAAAATGTAGCTAGATTTCGGTTCTGATCACCTCTGTTGGGCACTTGGAAAATCACCTCATAAGTCAAATGTACTGCTGGCTGCCCTCAGCATGTAGGGAAAGAATCACCTTGATCTGATCACATAAATATTCAAAAAACATATTCACATAAATATTCAAAAAACAGTTTTGGACTTTCCGCAGAGTGGTCATTACAGAGACCAACTTTTAGTCTGATTGCTTCAACCATGGCACTTTTCCTCTTAGCATAATTTATATCACGACACAAGCATTTTAGCTACCTCTAAATAAGCTACAAATTAAGCTACCTCCAAACAGCCAGAGAGATTAAATATGCTAAATAGCTTTTTGCAGGTATAGGCTGACTGAGTCATTCGTTGCATTTACAACATTGTGCTACAAAGCAAAGTTAAAATGAAAAATAAAATATAGTATTTCAAACAGAAGTAAACAATCTCTCATTTTTAACAAATTTAAGCAGAAGCTGAAATGCATGCTCAAACTGACATCAAAAGTTTATAACTTTCTAGTAAGTAATTATTGCTTTCTATTATGTCGTTGCTTTGCAAAAGGACATTTGATTGTAGGATGAATTGCTTTCTGAATAACAGCTCCACCTTATTTCAAGTGATTCTTTCATGGTTTCCATCAGTGTGATCTAAGGGACTGGGTGCCAGTCATACACTGCAGAGCCTCCGTGCTGCTCTCTCGGTGACCGCTGTGCCATCGCAGGCAATGTGTGTCTGTCTACACACGATGTCTTAGCGACATCTTAAGAAGGACTTTGTTTGCAGAAACAATTTATTTTTAGAAGCTATACTTGAAGTTCAGAGCTGTAGCACTCCTTGTGAGTCATCATCTTAGAAATTTAGACACTCCTGAAGGAAGCTGTGTCAGAGTGGGACAGGGACACTCTTACTGTAATGGCACCTTGCAGGACAGCCTCACCTGTTTGAGAGAGCAGAGCAGACGTCATTTTCTTGTTTGCCTCCTGCCAAATTCCTTTCCAAAGACTTAGCAGGACAGGAGTTACTCACAGAAGTAAGACTCAATAACCCACCAGCAGGTTGGTTATTCCTCACTTGCCCTGAATTAATACATGGAGCAGAGTTTTAAGCAAATATATAAGCAGCTCAGGACAAGGAGCAGAGCTTTCCGTTTGGGTTTGTAAGTGCCATCAGAAGAGAAATTGCAATACCCTTCCTTTCCCATTTCCAAGTGGAGACTTTAGTTAACGGCTTCTCTGAATCCCATTTTCCCAATATAAAACACTGCCCCGCTACTTAGGTTTCTGCCCAGCAGCTGCAGCTGCTCAGAATATCAGACTTGCTATCAAAACTAAAAGCTACCAGAGAGAAGACCTTGGCACAACAGTTATTACTCTCTGACCTTGGCCAGCAACATGACAAGGAGTCACAGTTCAGGATGAGAACCCTTTTCACTGAGACAGCCAAGTAGATATATATGCTATTTCACTTCAAGGGTGTATGTGTTTTGAAAAACTGAAGCCTTTCAAGACTTATGCTCCCTAAAAGTTGAATATAATGCAAGACAGGACAAGGGGCGCCAGGGCACCAAAAAGCCTGCTTATGTAAGGTAGTTGCTGTTCATTGAAGTCACAGCAGTAGAACTGGTCAAAAAATGAAAGTAGTCACAAGCGATTTTTCCATACATTTTGCTAAGGCTTCCAGGCAGGTACATGTTTCGATTTTTTAAGTGTATTGGGCAGTTCTCTACAAATCCCAGAATGCTCACTGGTATCAGCTGTTCTGACCAAACTTAACTTGCTCTTCAGTCTGTCCTACAGCCAGAAAATTGCTTACCTAGGGAAACGAAAATAAGCAAATTAAATCCTTTCGAACTCCAAAACTGGTCAAAACAATTAGCCAAGTTCATACTTCTCATTGCCTTCAGTTTTATACCACTACCACATCTGGCTACTATCAGTCCAGATGCACACAACTCCTTGGCATCCAAGGAGGAATATTAAAATTCTCAGCACCGTTCACTTTTGTTCTTCTAGAGTCCAAACTGATATACATCCACCATTCCCACTTGTATAACATCAACTTTGCCTTCTTCTGCTACTATCAATATAGCACTGGCACAGCAACTGGGGTTCTTAACCCCACAGAGAAAGATTACAGAAGCACTCAGTGAGGTTTGGCACAGATTCATCCTCTGGGAAATGCCCATGTCTCAGATGTAAGTAAGCCCTAACCCTTCAAAGATGCAGCATATTCCTCAGAACACACAGTGACATCATTTTCTGTGCCTTGTCACAAAATCCCAAAACCACAAGGAGAATCAATCTCTGCCTTAGGTCCCTTGGTCATCAGTTTTGCCTCCTATAAATGCAGGAAACCCTGTCTGGGACCCCCAATGAAATAGCACAGCAGGACTGAAGGGCAGCAGAGAGGAATGTATGGGCAATCCCTCACATCACAAAGTATACACCCTAGCAGGTCACCTCCATAAAGCATACAAAGCCCAGATCCCAGTTCCTCATACAAAACTCAGAGTTCATTTTGGGGCAGCACATTAACTTAAGAGACAGTTTAAAAGGCACATCAGCATGACTGCAAGCAGTGTGCATTTAAAGTCTACGATACTAGTATTTTAGAGCAAATCCTCTTCCAGGGATGACTTCAAAAGACTAAATTGAAAATATCACAGGAAGTGATTAATATGCTAGCAGTCATTCAAAACACAACGGGATTCTTTCCACACAACGGAATTGGTTTGATTTCCCTTTCTAGATGCAGAAGTAATATATTGTTATAAACATAGATAAGGCTAATTTTAGAACATATGGATTCTGCCATGTGGTTGTTTACTTAGATAGGGTGCTTTAATTTGTCTTGGCACTTTCTAGTGTTTAGGGTGTCTTTCAGGATAAGGATGAGATGTATGGACACATTGTGGGCTAAGATAGGATATAATTAGAAAGTAAAAGCTTTACAGGATCCTTCTTTATTATATCCACAACACTGAACACATTATCTAGCTCTGTACCCTATAATAGAACACTCACATATACTAAAAGACAAACCAAGAATTAAAATAGCATCATGAACAGTCCTCCATATGTGTTTCCAGTGAGAAGTACCATGCAAAGTAGTCAGCTACAAAGAAACCAAATGAGTGCGTATTTTTCATATATAAAATCTGTTTTATCTGTTTAGAAAAAATATTAAACAGATCCCTTAGGAGCTCCCAGCAGCATTCTTGCTCATGAAAAATAAACAAATACATGCTAAATATAGCATTTATAAAACTGTTTATTCACTAAATATAGGTCTACAGACTATTTTACCCAAAGACTCCCCTAGAAAATGAGTTAGGACTTAGGCATAATTGAGCCAAACCAGTCAAGATGAAGGCCTGCAGAATGCAGATCACCGCTATACATCCTGGGACCATGACAGCTGTGGAAGAGGAAAGGGAGGGCAAATACCTGAAAAATACTCAGGTTTGACGTTAGCAGATGCTCTGCAGAATATTTAAAAAAGGTTTTCTAAACAAACCTACGTGTTACTGTCTTGCTATGCCAAGACCTACGGGCATATCTATACACTTGGATTAAAGGCATGTACTTTTTACCCAATTAGGCAGCCGAAGAAAGTGCACCAACACTCAAGCCACCACTGCAACCTGCGCAGCGGCAGAAGGAATTGCTCAAGGCTCCAATCCACAGATATGCAGCCTGAGGGGCCACTTGAGGAGCACCATCTCTCCGTTCAGTGTACAAGCGCTTTTCACTTCTTCAGGCTTGCAGACTTCCACAAACTCAAATCACTGTCGGTGCCAGGCACTTCTCTGCTGCACCAGCACTGGCCTCCGCCAGCAGTTTCTGGCTCCAGTGCAAAACATGGATGTTTAAGTTAAACTGGCTTTGCCTTATCTGAGTGCTGAATGGGAGACTCCTATGACAGGTAAGAGTACCCCGTGGGCAGCGCAAAAATCTGTGTCCCTCTTAGCTGTGTCTGTCACCAGAACAGTGCACCAGAGCACAGTTCAAGGTACAAGAAGAAACGCAAGAGACTTCAAAAAAGGAAGCAGACCTATTCCTGTAACAGCAGCAAGATGGATATGGGGCCAAAAATGGCACAGCAGTATTTTAATGAATTAAAAGACAGCTGCCATCAGGGAGAAACCCTGCCACACTGATTGAGCAGAACTGCAGTTAAAGTCAGTACAGATGAAACCTACACACACCATTTTCAAGTACTGTTTCCTGAGGTTATAATAAAAATTCAGACTGGGATTCCAGTAAGTCTGTAAATAAAAGCATGAACTACACACAACCAGGAGGACCGAAGAAATAAAATACTCTGAACTCAGTGCCGTGGTTTGGGGTATGCTCCCTTGGAGCTGCAGAAAGCTGCATAAAAAATAACTGTCCAGACAGCCAGCAAAGCGCAGATCTCTGTTCCAGGAGAGATGTCCCTCAAAGGTATAAACCTGGGAAAAATTGTTGCATACTGAATTCTTCCCCATGCTTCTACTTTGTTCATTTAATACTTCATTACTGTTTCAGAACATTTTAGCTCATGGCAGAACACAAGTTACCTTAGTCTCAAAGGTGTCCATGAAGTAATATTACTATAAGACAAGACTAGTATCATTCATCAGTTAACTTCTCAGTTACTTAAATGTACTCTGTGTTTAAGATGAATCCAGGACCACATTGGTCACCTGTTTTACTAATATACATCATAGGTAGACTTGTAGAAAATAAGATAAATTCCTGATATTGCTAGACTAACACGAACAGTGTTCAGATAACTGCTGCAACATGGAATTTGTACACAATTATGGAACCATGAAAAACATGAGCAATGGAAGTCACATCTTCCGTGCAGAGAGGAGTCAGATGGAATTGTAATTCAATGGCCTTCCCAAAGAGGAAGGTAATCGTGGTAATGAAAATCAGCATATCAAATTGTGTTTGCATATCAAAAGATAACTCAGCCCCAGATAAACAATGTTTCATTTGCATTCTTACAAATTCCCAGAATTAATCAAGGCATGATATAAAATTTCCCTAACTTAATTAGCATGAACAAAAGGGAAGTGGAAGTCCCTACATACTGCTTTGAAGACTCATTAGTGCTCAACAGCATCCTGATAACATTCAAGTGCAATTAGAGAGGGGTACCGGAGCAGAATCCATTTTCAAAGGCAGCGCCACAGAGCCAGAGGACTGAGATACTGCCAAGAGATGCCGCAGAGAAACACAGTGTGAGGTAACAGCTTAATCCCAGGCTTACTCTCTGCAGAACTGCTGCTTTTATTTCACGCTTTGTTTTTCTTTAAATTTGTAACCACTTCACTAGAATAAAAGTTACCGCTCTGATTTTTAAATTGTCAGCAAGAAGAACTCCTCCGTACTTTTTTGAAATGAATCCTAATTATATGGCGATGTCAGGATATCCTGTAGCTGTCTGAAACTTGAGACAAGTTTGGAAAGTCAATTTAAAGTGCATCTCCGATTAAGCTGAAAGGGTCAGTGACAACTCTAAGGCTTCACTATGCGGTATCTCATAACAGAAGACAGTGAAAGCTGCATCATCAAAAGTAGGACAAAGTTTAAACACAAAAAACATTTGTTTGTAAAATTCTTTCAAAAATCCATGACTGTGAAACCGTGAAAGGAAAAACAGCATCACCGATTCAAAACCCTTTCCTCAGGAAGATTTTCCTTTGCCTAAAGGGTGCGGGAAGTACCAACATGATAAGAAACCTGACTTAGAAGTGCACAACATTCAAGCTATTGGACATTTTCAAGAGAGAAGAATCTGCCCTGTTATTTATATTGGATAAAGGACTTTGGATTTTTCATATTTGGGTTAGGATTATATGATGTAGTTAATTTAAAACTTTGGCAAACTATTAAGAATGTTGATAGGCTCAGCCTCCAATTCTTCAAGAAAATAGTCTATATTCCATCATTTCCACCAATGAAGAAGCAAAAATACCTCTTGGATTAAACAAAAACTTTGTTAGAGCCTTACCAGTAGGAGAGTCCTTACTTCATCACTTTTGTTTTCATTGCTGGTTTTGCAATCAATGGGAACAAGTATTTCAACAGCTTGCCGAGCATCCTATCCAATGTCATCACAAAGATTTGCAGCATACACCTATTTTTTGTTTAAATCAGGTAGCAACTGATCTTAGTTTTTATTATTTAAATCCATGTTATGATTTAGTAGAGCTATTTTCTCCCTGTCCTAATTTTGCTGTCACTGACCTCAATTGTTTCTTTTGCATTTCTCTTTCAATTTTTATTTTTTTTTTGCCTTATAAATTTGCAACATTATTATGTTGGTCAGGCTACCCCAACTGCGCATTTAGCTCTTAAAAAGTAAGCTTGTTTGGGGTGACTATAGCAACATGTTGATGATATTTTTTTCATATTGAAGATATATCACACTATCTGAAAATAAGTTGGGATGCTGGCAGAGATACTGAATTTAGTCTTCTCTGGCAAAGGATGTTTTCTCTTCTCCCTCTAAAATCCCATAGGAATTTAAAGCTATGCATGGCACAATCCAACTTCTGAAACAAACTGCAGAAAACTGGAAATTCATTTCATTTTTTATTAAACCTCATTCAAAAAAGACATCAATTTCTGATGTAACATTTTGACAAAGTTGACACTGCTACAGAAACTAAACTGACTTTTAGAAGTCAGCCAAGTGGGATAATTCTCTCAGCACTTGCATTCCATAAATTTTTCCTTGTTAACCAGTTCCCTAGCCAGCCAGGGTCGTTTTACATTTTACAGAAATTAAAGAGGGAAGGGACTAGATCTCATCTTCCATCAAAGTACAGATAACTTCAATTATCATTAAAGCTAATTCTGTTATAACTTGCCTGCTGTATTTTTATTTAAAACAATCACTTAGGTCCACAAGCACCGTTAAAGAGAAATATTTCCAAAACAAAACATCCTATTACAGAGATCCTAATATTGAAATGCAGCCACGTTTGGGGCAAAAATGGGTATTTAACACCCCAGTAACACTGCACAATAACTTTAGCAGAAAGTGAAGCAACTGTCACATTCAGCTGAGACTGAAAGCTGGGGAATTAGGTAGGCAGGAAATGAATATTCAAGATGGACTTTGTACTGAGGCTACCAGCTTCTTTTGAAAAAGAGTCACAAGCACATTATTTACAAAAATCTGGCACTTCACAGAAAAAAAGCTAACACTTAGTGCCATGCCAAAATATTCACTTAAAAAGAGAAACCGCACCTACTAAATCAAATCGTTCCTTCTGCAGTGTGTTAGCAATCAGGAATTCCCAGTCTGGGCAAAAGCTGCTTTCTTTATGAGCGTGGAGAGACAACATCACAAGGAAGCATAACTAATCCTCAGCTGATTAAAAATAAATTAAATACAAATCAGTATTCTTCTCATCCACCCATCAGATTTAGGAATTCACAAACCAAGCCCTGCGAGGAGTCAGGAGAGAAATGTGGCCTCATTTGAGGATTATTTGTACGTAGATTTAGGCAGGTCCATGTGGGCATGTTACTGGGGAGGGAGGGGTTCAAGCACGGTGTTAGAAATAAAACAAAAAGCACATAAAGCACATGGGTTTGGTCAGCCCTGAGGATAGATGTGATTCGAATGACAAAGCCTGCATCAACAAAAGTGCAAGATGCTCCTCCCCTCAAGGGGTTTCTCCGACGACCACAGATATTTCTCATCTGTATTGGGTTTACGTGGCAAGGTTTTGGTAGCAAGGGTGTGAGTAGTGTGCCCCCATGTCAGACATAGTTTCAGTTGGCTCCAAGATGGACCCACCACTGGCCAAAGCTGAGCCCATCAGCAAAGCTGGTGGCACCTCTGTGATAACGTATTTAAGAAAGCGTAAAAAACGCTGTGCAGCAGCTGAGAGAGGGAAAAAAATGTGAAAGCACGAGCTCTGCAGACACCAAGGTCAGTGCAGAACGCGGGGAGGAGGTGCTCCAGGCACCAGAGCAGAGATTCCCCTGTAGTCCATGAAGGAGACCATGGTGACACAGGTTGTCCCGCTGCAGTCCATAGTGGACCATGTTGGAGCAGATATCCACCCTACAGCCCCATTGTGCTGGAGCAGGCAGATGTGCCCTGAAGGAAGCTGCAGCTGTGGAGAGCCCACACTGGAGCAGGCTTCTGGCAGGACCTGTGGCCCATGGAGAGGAGCCCACGCTGGAGCAGGTTTTCTTGCAGGACCTGTGGCCCCTGGGGGACCCACACTGGAGCAGTCTGTTCCTGAAGGACTGCACCCCACAGAAAGGATCCACACTGGAGCAGTTTGTGAAGAATTGCAGCCCGTGGGAAGGACCCACATTGAAGAAGTTTGTGAAGGACTGTATCCCAGGGGAGGGATCCCATGCTGGAGCAGGGGAATGGCATAAGGAGGAAGAAGCAGCAGAGATGAAGCATTACGAACTGACCGCAACCTTCTTTCCATCCTTCTGTGCAACTCAGGGTGGGAGGAGGTAAAAGAGTCAGGAATGAAGGAGTGCAATTGAGGCTGGGAAGATATGGGGAGTGAGTGGTAGTAAGGTGGTTTTAGGTTTGTATTTATTTCTCACTATCCTACTGTATTTTTAATTGGCAATAAATTAAATTAATTTTCCCCAAGTCAAGTCCGTTTTGCCTGTGATGGTAATTGGGGAGTGATCTACCTGTCCTTATCTCAACCCACGAACTTCTTCATCTTATTTCCTCCCCCCTGCCCTGTTGAGGAGGGTCAGCTAGAGAGTGGCTGGGTGGATGTCTGCCAGCCAGCCAAGGTTAATCCACCACACCGTCCCAACCCAGGTCTCATGGTACGTTTATAGCAGAATGGCAGTGCTGACAATGAAGCATAGGGCTCAGCCAGTCTCAGATTAAGGCCTCTGTTACTTTCCAATTTATTGCAAAATAACCACTGCCTGCCTGCATACAGTTCTCCACATTCTTGAAAGCGAGGACTCATTTACGATGGAAAAGCAAACAAGAAATAACATTTGCGTAAAGGATCCATTGCATCCTCAGCTATATATGCTTATACAATTATTCTCCCTGTGAATAATGCCATTACTTAGCGTGCATGGCTGCAAGCTAAGGTATACTATAAAAGGAGAACATTAGATATCATGCTCTACAGGAGTAGAACTGAGAATAATATATATATGAGATATCTGTAAAGCAAATATATTTTTAAGCAGATTAATTGTCATGGGCTTAGATTATTATTATAAACTGGAGGAACCTTCACCCAATGCCCAAATACTTATGTTCCTGCAATTTGGTTTTATGAACTTGTCCTGGTTTCAGCTGAGAGTTAACTTTCTTTCTAGTGGTTGCTGTGTTTTCAGATTTGGTATGAAAGGAATGTCAATAATGCACATTGTTTTAGTTGTTGCTAAGTGATGTTTATACCAGTCAAGGACTTTTTTCAGCTTCCCATAGAAGCTGGGAAGGAGCACAGACAGAACAATAGAATGGCCAATGGAATGTTCCATACCATAGACCTCATGCTCAGTATATAAATGGGGGTTGGCTGGGGGCAGGGGGAATCCACGATCTCTGCTCTGGTTGGGCTGGGCAACCAACTCACTGGTAGGTGAGAGTGATTTGTGTCTTGTATATTCTTTTACCAGTATTATTTTTATTATTATTATTGTTATTTTCTTTTTTGTTATTGTTCTGTTAAACTGTCTTTATCTCAACCCACGAGGGTTTTCTTCCCTTTCCCCTCCTTTTCCCCCTCTTCTCCCTACCCTGCTGGGGGAGGTAGGAGGGATGAGCAAGAGGCTCTGTGGTCCTAGCTGCTGGCTGGAGTTAAACCACAACAGAACTCAAACAATAACAACCAAATACAAACTCCAATTTAACTTGGGCCTGACAGAAAAACCTTCAGAGCAGTCTCAGTGCTGCGCTGTAATTGCCACACAGGGGTACTACAGAAATCTATTATAGCCTGAGAAATTAGTCCCAGTAACCATTCATGCTGCAGCAGTGCCAAGGAGCTTTACTGAGCATACCTATGTGCTCTGCTTGACTCACGAGTGCACTTTTGAGCTGAACCTCACGAGCATCCCCACTTAGAGTGCTCTGAAGCACACTGTGCCATGTCAGAGCATGTGAACTGACTCCTTTTCAGCTAACATAGCCTAGAAATCCACTCCAGCTGCAACACAAATGCAGGCTAGTTAAAAAAAAAAACCCACAACCTGAAATTCATATAGCATGGACATCGAGGCCTCAGCAGCAGTTGTTTCACACTGCATATCCGTTCCTACTGGCCTGTGAATGCAGACTAGCCACTATGCCCTGTGTTCCCACAGGACTCTCTTGCCCATTCTGTACCACATCAAACAGATACATACCTGGGAGCCCACTGGAGCTATTGCCACGACTCACACAGACCTTTCCAAGTCTGTGCCAGGCATCTTCCTGCTGGCCTGCAATGCCGTGATTTTGCATGCTGCCCGGCAGCACCACACAGCCCACCCAGGGAAACCCACAGCTGCCACTGCACAGCTGTGGTGGAGTCCCACCGTGCTCACGGAGCTGGGTGCATTTATGGACACAGCAAGCCCTGCAGATGGTGAATGCCCAGCACCTTGCTGCAGTTAACAGTGAGAGCCTGGAAGAGTTAAATGGGTTAGCCATCTCACAGAGGAAAAGCTGCTCTGCTGTGGAATGACTGGCAAGCAGCTGGAGCAGAGGGCGCTCCTGAGCAGCCAGCATGAAGGAGGAAAAAGCAACAGAAATTTGAGCTGGCCAAGACAGAAAGAATCGTATTCACAGCCTGGGAAGAGACCAAAGGTTCATTCTAGAACATACATGTAATTCAATAATTATTCAAAGTATCCTGTATTGAGCCGCACGCTGTGGGCTGACCAGTGTACCACAGAGAAGACAGGGTTTTGTAGCATATTAAATATTGTACAAACGGTGCCAGTATTCAGGCATAACTTGATGAAGCCACTAACTGGCTTTTCAGCAACAATGGCTCCAAGCTATTTAGCTAGATTTGCTAACAAAAACACAGTCAAGACAAAACCCTATGAAATAATTTAGTCTCCTTCTTTATCAAGTTTATCCTTGCCGATTGCAACAAATCCTAATTACTTCAGCTAAGCCATTTTAATTGAAAGCACAATCCTAGCCTGCTGGGTTAGTAAAAGAAAAAAATAAATCACATGTCTGTGCAAGAGAGATAATTTTCTTTAGGACAGCTGAGCAGTTTTGTTGTGGATATTCAGTATTTTTCTGCAGTGCATTAATAGTCATTTATTTGCCTTAAAAGGGCACCCCAAAAATAGAAGATGGGTCAGAAAGCCATGAATACACCAATGTAAAAAGACAGAAACTGGCAACTCAATCTTTCTGTTCAAAGAGGATGTTAAAACAGCAAAGAAAACATGAAAACCTACTAAGTATGGCGGAACGAGAAAGCTAATGGTGCCAAATAAAAGTTATGAGTTCAAGCATATGTAACCAATACGGGAAATAAAAGCAAACCAATAAGATATCACTAGCCAAAATAGTTAGAGAAAATGAAACTGGTGCACTTAAGGGAAAGAAAGCATTTTAAAATACAGTGACAACAAAAGGAATCTCAAGTCAGACCCAGCTTATTGCTAAATGCAGTTGATAAAATCCTAAACAGGGATATAGACTAAGGAAAAGTACAGCAGATACCTGTGAACTGGTTTTTTTTAAACAGAGACATGAGTATCCTGCCTATCACATTCACAATACAAAGATTACTGTCTGTAACAGAAGGAAGAACCCACTTAGACTATGCATTTTCAAATTGGTGCATCCAAAAGATTTGTATCTATGAATCTGTAAAGCACCACTCAGATGAACAGAGAAGCCTTCTAAACTCCTATGTTTAATAAATCCTATAAACTGAGGAATTTCACAAGTCCGGAAGGACTCCCCAGGTAGTATCAAGATGTAAAAATGGCAAGATGGACACCCAGGGAGTTACGGTCTGGATAACATGATATTACTCCCACAGAACAGTTACTGAATTAGAAGCTAAAATGCAATTAATGACAGTCAATATGGTTTCATAGTCTTTCTTGCGCCTTTCTAAGTCTTCTCAAACAAGCCTGTTCAGCTGACAAGATTACTCATCTGGTAGATCAAGGTAGCTATTTTGACATATTATATTTGAATTCCTTCAAGCTGTTAGATTCAATTCCATATAATGCAAGTTTTCTGGGTTTGGGATTTTTTCAACAAAGATACCAAGTAGTACTAAAAGGATACATAAAATAGATTAAAAATTGACAGTATCAGGTCTTCAACTAAGTTGCGAATGGGAAAGCTTCAGTTAACGTGAACATCACTGGTGACTGTCCCAGAGATCAGTGCTTGATCAAGAGCTGTTCAATATTGTTACAAGTGACGTAAAATCTTTGCTGACAAAGTTTGCGGTTAACACAAAATTCAGTAGGGTAATAAATGAAGACAGGTCACTGATACAGGACCCTCTGAATTGCCTACTGAATAGTCACAATCCAACCAAAGCTGTTTTAACACAGCCAAGCACCAGGCAATGGTGGCAGGATTACAGTGCACAGACACAGTAACTGCCTCAGCTGATCTCAGGGTACATCTGGAGAACCCTTCATGAACTGGAAAATAGCCTTTAAAAGCTGGGTAATGACAGCGCTTATGTATGCAGCACCGGTAAAATGTTGCTAGAAAACCACATCCTTTCAAAAAATGAGTTACAGAAGGGACAGAGGAACACAGGAATGAGTTCAAAGGACAAATATAAAAATTAGCCAGAAAAGCAAATTTCATGGTAAGGGACAAAAAAGCTTAAGACATGTAAAAAGTATATGTGATTACCCTATGATAATTTCACAATGAAGTAAATGGTAAGGAATTTTTCCTTCAGATGCAAATAGTAACAAAATTCATTGGCTTAAAGTTTAAGCTTGCCAAATTTAGCTTTGAAATTAAGATTTCATTTGCTAATGTAGAATGTAAACAGTGGCATAGATAAATGGGAAATGCAATGGAGGAGATCTTTGAGGCAGGCAGTTCATTTGAATTCATCTTCACAGACGTATGTAAATGAACCAAACTGGTGTTTGAGTTGGGGAATCCTGAACACAGACTGTGAATGTAAGGGAAGACACCAAATGCCAGGAGACAGAGGATGGACAGTAGACAAGGCTCTGCACTACAGTTTTATAAATTCCTGCTCATTTTGTAAAATCTTGCACCTACTGATATTTGCAGTAGCATCATTAGGACATGTAACAAAGAGACTTGGAGAGTTTTAGGTTGCTCTAAAAAGGATAATCGCAGCTGAGAGAAATAAGCACATAACATCTGATCCCTCAAAAAAATCTTTGAGCAATTAACTTACAATGCAAATGAATCGCTGCAGAAATGCTGCCACCCAGCTGTAGAAGAGCATAGGAAGAGCCTCAGCTCCCAACACAACTCAGCTAAGTGGAAAGTGCCTTTTCCTCCTTGCTGGAGCACATTCCCTTTCCCTGCCCCACTTTGGTTTCCAGATTTGGCTACTCTCTGTTGCATTCTCTGTCTTAGCTCCTTGTGCTTCAGTGGATACTGAAAGAAATACCGTGGAGCCTAATTTGGAGGCAAAGATCACACACAGCTGTGAATAGATAGCCAAATCTTGTAACACATGACAAGATCTGTATCCCTACTGAAGCAGTGACCAAAACCAGGCTTTCCTGCTATGTTGTATCATCAGACAGTACCAGGTTACACCCCTGGTTAGAAGGAAGGTCTCCACATCCAGCGTTAAGTCTGGCCTTACTGAGGCCAATTCTCCAAGGCAGCGAGGAGGGATGGTAGCAATCTTGTGAGCACATTAATTCATCCCTAAATCCTCTCCCAGTGAATGTGGTTGTTGTAACATCTGTGTGATCATCCAGATGAACTGTAGTGGAGCAGCGCCCAGGTCCGGCACCTGCACCAAACCAAAGGAGCATGAAGATGATGTGACACACGTTTCTTCACCAAGCTCATTTCCTAGTTTTCCTCCAGCGTGACAAAGTACAGTAGATGATGCATTACTCAGCCACACATCAAATTCTGCCTAAGGAATCGAGGCTTAAGATTTGCCACTAAATTAAAATAGTTAAATGCCTCTCTTTTGGAAGTTTTTGAAAACAAATTCAAAACTTTTTGGAAGTTATTAATTAGATAAGCTTACCATTACATTTTTCAATGTTAAGAGTTTTCTCTCATATCACCATTAACTGGAACTTTCTAAGCTGGATGGCAGCTTGCTTCTCTTTTTGAGGCATTTAGCAAACTTTTTCACTAAAGTTCACTGACTTTTCAATTATTTCAGATTTTGCTAAGAATAGCAGTAAAGATTCATAAAAAGTTGGGTTAAAATCAGTTCTGCCAAAAAAGGTGAGCATATGTATTTACTTACAATACATCAACTATGTAATCTTACAGACTTTGTGAAAACTTCTGAATGTACTTAAAATGTACACCTAATGTACTTCCCCATTGTTTATTATATGCAGTAAAATACCCTTTTCATCCAGCCACTATGTTAAAACAAAATTTTTAAAAGCCAATGTAATTTGGATGGTGGCAATGTACCTCACTTAAGAGAGATGAAAAGGTCCTTTTAATGGGGGGAGAAAGAAAGAAAGTTCAGACCCAAGCTTCAAATCTCTACTGATATTTAGCACACAGCAAAACCAATTTCATTAGCATTACTTAAAAACCTCTACTGAGGAGGCAATTTCCAGATGAAATTAATGACTCAGAGATGACTGTGAATGCCTGAGTAGCGATTGGAGAGTCAGATGTTTTACTTCTATGTCATTCCAAGATAATTTAGAGAACAACAAATAACAAAGTCTCCATCTAGCATATTTAAATCCTAAATCTGAATTATGTATTCAAACCTGGCATCAAACGAATTAAGAAATGGAAGAAATTAAGATAATGGAAGAGGGATTAAAGGCAACCTTTGTATTGATCCCCCACAAGACCCCTTCTGGAACAGCGTACGCCAGCCTGTTCAGTCTAGCAAAAGCTTGCCATGTAAACCCCATACACTTCCCTCTAAATTCATCAGGAGATAAGCACAAGGAAGGGAAATGCAGTGGCTAAGCAGTGTTCTGCTAATGAACAGCACCAAAGACATCTATGCAAACACAAACTCACTAGATTTAGCCTAAAAGTTGCAGAGTTCCCCAGACACCTGCAGTGGAGGTCCGGAGGACCAGAGAGCTTCATGACAGCAAGACACACATTCTACAAAGCAGCTTGGCAGCACAGGTGCAAACTGCTGCAGCAGCTTTAAGTAATCCAAGAGATCTCATCTAGCCTAGTGCTCCTGCAACACTTGAGCCTAATTTAATAAGAAATAACCCATTAATGCACAAGTGCTTCCTAGTGGAAAGCGCTGCAGATTCATCACGTCCAGCCTGCTCCAGTGTCTTGTGCTCCCACGCAGGCAATTACAATCACAACCAGACGACCAGGAACATGTGGTAGCTCCTTCCTCACCATGCACAAAGCCCTTGAAAAATTCTTCACTAGCACAGAAAAACGTGCGATTACTAATAAAAAAAAGTAGAGGAGGTTGTATCAACCAGCAATTTAATATCTTATTACTTTATTCTAAAAGAAAGCAAGAAGAATAAATGCAATTCCAAGAGTCATTAACACAGTAATTCAAAGGGGTTGGGTTGCAGCTACAGTTCCCTCCATGCCATGCCTATCTCAGGAAATTCTTATTTTGCATGCTCGCTGCAATTGTATATTGCAGATAATGAAACTATCCTCCTTTCTGCTAGAAGTGGTCTAATTGCAATGCTCATTAACTGGTAACCAATTAAATACGTTTCATAGCTTCCTACCAAGTGGAAATGATTAGCAATAGGATAACAGGCTAATGTCACTTAGGAACATAAAGGGCTACAAATCTAAGTGGAAATGATTACTCACTGTAACACAGGATTATTAGAGCTGTTAGTACACCTACTTGATTGCTACTTTTTGCAGGAGATTTTAGGCACATGGCTGTACCCAGGCAGAGAGGATCGCAGAAGCACAGAATGGCTGAGGCACCTCTGGACCCTCTGCACAGACAGTGTCAACCAGAGCAGATGGCTCATGACTTTGTTCAGGTGGGTTTTGTGTATCTCCAAGGATGGAGACTCCACAGCCTCTTTGGGCAACCAGCTCCAGTGTTCAATTACCCTCGCAGGGAGAAGGAAAAAAAAAGAAAAAATTTTATGCTTAAACATAATTCTTGTATTCCAATTTGTGTTTATTGCCTCTTGTCCTTTCACTGGGCACCACCGAGAAGAGTCTGCCTCCATCACCTTTACTTCCCCATGCATCAGGCATTCATTATGCACATGGATAAGATCACTCTGAGCCTTCTCTTTTCCAGGCCGAATAGTCCCAGGTCTCTCAGCCTCTCTCCTATGTCAGATGCTTCAATCCTTTCATCATCTTCATGGACTCTTTCCAGTATGTCCATGTCTCTCTTGTACTAGGGACACCAGTCCTGGACACAGTGCTCCAGATGAGGCCTCAGCAGTGCTGAATAAAGGGGAAGGGTCACCTCCCCTGGTATGCTGGCAGCGCTTTTCCCAGTGCAGCCCAGGAGGCTGTTGGCCGCCTTTCCCACAAAGGCACATTGCTTGCTCATGGTCAACCTGGTGTCCACCAGGAACCCTGGGTCTTTTATCTGCAAAGCTGCTTTCCAGCTGATACTGGTACATGGGGTTACTCCTGCCCAGGTACAGGACTTTGCATTTCCCTTTGTTGAATTTAATGAGATTCCAGTCAGCCCATTTCTCCAGCCTGTCCCAGTCCCTCTGAGTGGCAGCGCAACCATCTGGTGTACCAGCCACTTCTCTCCATTTTGTATCCTCTGCGAACTTGCTGAGGGCGCACTCTGGCGTATTATCCAGCTCATTAATGGAGATACTAAACTCTACTGGCCCCATTATTGACCCCTGAGGTACACCACTACTAATTGGCCTCCAGCTGGACTTTCTGCTGCTCATCACAACTCTTTCAGACTGAACTGCTGTTCAGCTCGCATTGCAAACTACTTTGTTTACTTTTTGAAAGGCACTCTTTTCAGCAAGGCAGATGACAAATGTGTTTCACCTTCTTGTAGATGAGCCTCACAAATACTGACTCAAGGCAGCACTACTCACTACAGTGCTGTTGATATTTCAATTGCTTCCCAGCAGTTAAGAAGCAACCCATAAGCATCAGACACAGCTTTGAGCCGTTCTTGCATAAGAAGCTGCATTATCTATTTCACCAAAACACCAGGTATTTATGACTGGTGACAGCCTCTGTTCCATGAACATAATTATCCAGACACAGCAGTTCAGTGCAGAATCAGTGGGATGTTAATGACAGGTAATGACACTCATGCACAGCACGTAAGAGATGGATTCAGCCCCCCAGAACGTGTGCAATTCCTCCGCACTCAACAGCGCTCCAAGGAACAGCGAGAAATCCCACAGCAGCTTCATGCAAGTAGAGAGGAAGGGGCACATTCAGAGGCCACACAGTCACTGTGGATGTGTCTGTGGAATTTCATCATTTCATCTTATACATATATACTTTCCCTGACTGAAAACCACAAGATTTCTCTTCTGGAGAAGCCTTTTTCTCCTACTAGGCAAAACTGATTAGGACTTAACTGTCTAGTTAGGAGCTCAGAATTATGCAGTCCCTTTTGGGAGACTTAAATGGTATTCATACAGCATCAGGTTTTCTTATGGCAAGCATTGTTTTGATAGCAAAGTAGAATGAAGCAGGGTTAAAAACATACAGACAGAAGACGAGCATTTTAGTTTAAAAAAAAATGCAATGGCAAAACCCAGGAAAGTTTGCCTAGTTTTCCTAGTATTCTTACAATTCAGATGATAAGCCACAGGTCCATCACATTTCACACTCATTGCTTTGGGCAGTCAGCAACTCATGTACTCAATTAAGGAACTGTCAGGAGCACAACTGAATGATCCCCGCACAGAAGCACAAAGAACAGAACACGCATCAGGGCACACACCAGCCGAGGTGTCACACAGTTCATTATCCAGAGGCAAAATTGTCAGGGGCACTCTGGGAATTTTGCATGATTTTCAGTGAGCTCTCACAAGCCACATCACAGACTACGCATTTTAAGCAACATTTCCATAAAAGATGAGCTTTTCCCCAGTTCCAGGACTATATGTTTGAACCATAAAATCCCATAACAGAAATATCTTTAATAATCTAAGTACTAAATACATGGATTCTAACCATGGGGCTCAACCACTTTGCCCACACAAAACCCAAGCCACTTAACAGAGTAGCCCAATATGCACCGATAACCTTAAATTTCCCTGTATGTGAAGCAGAAAGATGTAGCCATAGAAGAGAAGGTATTGCAAAAAGTACAAATACAATTACAAGAATGTTTCAGAGAATAACCAAAAGGTTTGCTGATTTTTCTAACCAAGCTGTGTTGCAATCCTGTCCATTTTCTGAACTTGTTTTCGTCATAACTGAACCCACTTAGCCAAAGGAAATAAAGGTCAACTGACATATGGTCCCACATGGCATGATCCAGATGAGCTAGGAGGAAAGTTCTTTTTCACAATTCTGTTTACAAATGACATATTTTTCACTTCATTTGTTGATCCCATTTCCTTTGACACATGCAATAGTTTTAACTACTACCAGCTATGTTGAAATAGAATTTCAGCTGTGTTCCCATGAAGCTAGAGGACTACATAGAGATCTGCAATGTATTCAAGCTTAGAGTTAAGAGAGAACTGCTGTTTTTAGGAGCCCTGCAGTACAGTATCTTAATCTATTTAAGCAATAACAACCCTCCAGTACACTGATCAAAAAGCACCACATCATGCTGCTACTGCAGCTGGTTTACTCAATCAAAAGATATCCAGTAAGTGCTGGAAAAAGAACCATCCGCTGCCCAAGGGGTGTATCATTACTAGGAGCTACGACAGAGTGCGTTATCACAGTGGGACCTTTTACAGCACATACCTGGCAGCTCAAAGCATGAGGATCTGTTCAGCCAAGTGAATCCAGCCCTTTGCACAATGGCTTAAAGCTTCTAAAGCAGCCTGCCTTGTGCAAACCCCATGACAATGTTCTTTCCACTTACATTTGAGCAGCTAGCTACCCTATTATACTTAGTCTGTCACAACTTTCAGGCTAATAATGACAATTCTTTCATTGACAGGTTTTTCAGATTTTCATTTACGTGACTGGCAACAAACCAAAAGAATCCATCAATTTCTACCTACTGTTCCGTTCAGAAATTCTGCAATTGTGGTGCAAAATTTCTATTCCTTGTTATTTCATTAATTGTTCCTACCAGATATGTACAAAGTTATTTTGCACAACAGCTGTGGAATTGTTAGGCTCCCACTGCTGATTACTAATTATTTTCTGCTATTCTCAGTGAGAAAGTTAGAGTTGTTAGAATGCACAAAAACACACTGTAGCTTTAAAACTGCGATTTCTTTAGCACAAAATTCACTACGGACACACTTCTATTAGAAAAATGTTAGCCACATTTGAAAACAAAAATTGGATGAAGAATAAATGAAAGCTCATGTCCTTGGCATTGTACACAAATCCTGGCAAAGCATTTTGAAGTGTTCTTAACACAAGTGGTGTACCTGCCAAGAGAGGAGTGTGTGAGCCCAAATAGTTTCAGCAGTGAAACAACATTCCTATTACATGAAGTATTTTTACTGATACTGCAATAGTATGAGAAGCAAAAGCCATAAACAGTAAATATATCTCTTTGTATTCAATGGAACAGAAAAGACCTCACTACTGGGCAGCTTGCTATACCCTGGGAGCTTGGGGCCCTTTGGAAGAACCTGAAAAAACCTGCTGTGAAAAAAAAAGCAACAATCTTCCAGGGAGAAGCAGCACACTGTCGTATGGGATAAGCACAGATACTATACATTAAGAAATTATTTTGTGTGGATGAACCTGAAATTTTGTTAGCAAAATTTTATGTATCAATATAGTATTCTTATTCCCTCTGTGTTTGTTTGAACAGGTTTTGTGACTGTGAAAGGGAGGAGGTGTATGAATATATGTATGTATATTCAATTTATTATTTTTTTAAACAGCAGCAGCTTCTAGTCTTGAAGAAAAGACTGATCACTGTAATCAGAGAACCTGCATGTTTGCAGGCAGCAAAAACATTTCACTAGTAAAGTAGGATCTGCAGTCTTTAAATATTTAAATGCCGTTTAAATGCAATTAATGGCTAAGATACAATTGAGCTATAAAACCCGGAAATTTCATGTCACACATGCCCTTGAAGGACAGGAATGACTTAATGTCATCACTAATTATGTAGAATTAAGTAATTGAATCAAAAATAAGCCTGTAAGCAGATTTAAAACATGACAAAGTCCTTCAATAACAAATAAATAATTCAGCTCCTAAAATCAGCAGGGCCAAAAGTAGCTGAAAGATGTTCCCCTCTGAGACCACGCCGCACATTCAGCGTAGCCATGTTCTTGGTATTGACGCTGTGCAGAAGTCACTGCTTGGACCATAGGAATGCTTTTTAGCTTTTTACATTGATTAAATGTCTTCCCACTCTAAAACTCCCACTTTTTAATTAGGAACCTAAGCTAACCAAAGTCTTTGTATTTGTCTTTTTGTCATAGAGTAACTGGGAAGTGCATTAAGCAGTGGCACCTCCCAGCCAACTTCTGCTGAATGATGATGCTCCCGTGCTGCGCAGCACAGCAATCTTCCAAAAATCCTGCCTTCCCGTCAGTGTTGCAGGTGTCAGCACAGCTACAGACTAACTGAACTCAAGCACTGCAAGTCACTTCAGGACAAAGCTGCTTCTCCACTTAAGACCACAGGATCAGGCCAAATGATGTTTGTCAGTAGTGAGAAGGATCCTGTATAAGGTTTGCTAGCTTGTAGATCAATACTTTCCTTTCACTTTTAGATTACTTTCTGCTTGATTTTTGTTACATAAGGAAATTCAGAGATCTGGGATAGGAGTGAGAATCTTTGTTTTCTGAAGAATGAGTTAATTAGACAGTGGCAAACATAGCCAAAAGGTGATTGCTGTGGAGCCAACCAGGAGATCCACAATGAAGGACACTCCCCATCAGTGCTTATTTGTCTAAAAGCCATGCACAAATGGGTGGGCAGGGAGCACCCAAAACCACTTTTAAGTGTAGTTTCCTCATCCTGGCTGACAAAAGCTAAAATTTTCAACATTTCAGTTCTCCATGCAGGAAGCCATGTCCTTGGAGAGCACAACTTTGTGGTCAGAAGCTACTGGAGCTTTCACCCTTAACACACTGCTCTGAGAAAACATTATTAGCCATAGCCAATCCAGAATTAGCCATTTCCAGTCCAGAGCTGTTGGCACTTGGGCCATTCCCCTTTGCCTCTGTGCACGTTGAACCAATTTCTAACCAGCATACATGAAGCCTGCGAGTACTTCTTCCCTGGGACTCCTGGCCTTCCTTTGCTGCATGCACTAGGACCAGTGCTTTTCTTGTGATCATTTCAACATCCAACCATAAAATTTTGGGGGTAACCTCTCGCTCACAGGCCATCTTCAACATCACAGCCCCTGAACAATCAATGACAGCACGGTTGTCCCGAGGCTGCAGTAAGCACACTTGGCCAAGTCACCACGTTCCCCTTGGTCCTCACAGCCCACACGGTGCTGGTGTCAGATGCTCAGAGAGCACGTGTGAGCCTGGGGAGCATATTAGAATCTGTATCTATCTCTTCCACCGAAACTTCGGAAAGGGCCATCACACAACAAGCCTTATTGGCTCCAAAGCAACTCTTCAGCTGGTTCCAGCTGTGTTTAATGAGGGAGGAATAACGCGGTTCCAAGTACTGCTATTCTGTGTTGGTATTTCAAAAAATACTGGGAATGAGAAAGATATTAGCATCTCTCACAGTTGCTGTGGCCAGATGCAGCTGACAATAAGCTTTTACTGCCTCTTTTACTTTTAATAGTAACTGAAGCATTTGCAAGGCACTTAAATCTTCACATTTTTCTCCCAGCTGAAGAGTTCAATTCATCTCTGATCCAAAGATCAAGAAATAAGAGAGAGCATTTTAGCTTATGGATCCCAAACAGATACTAGCTGTCACAGTAAACAGCCACAGAATTTCCCAGACCTTGAGAATCAGTCCCCGCTATTGCAGGCACCATATCGTACTCTCCGTTTCATGAACTATCCAAATACCATCTCAAAAGCAGTTAAAATTTATGTCCCCATTGCCTTTAGCAGAAGTCTTTTCCAGACCTTCTTGGGCTAATCTATTTGTAGGCTGATTATTAGGGGAAGAAGATTTAATCATGCCTTACTTATTTGTACCCACCTGTACTTGTGGAAATGCTGCCTTCTAATTTGACTTTTTTCTTTCTCTGGTACTTAACTCCTTGATGTATCAAAGAAAGCAACTATATTCTTCACCTTTCTTTTTGCTAAATTTTACAGGCCAAGCTTTTCCAGTCACTTATGAAACAGGCAATCCACTCCCTTAGTCATCTTTCTCTGTACCTGTTAAAGTTTAGAGTTTATCAGCCTTTTGTATAGTGTACTGGAAATACCTCACCTGATGGACTGCGGCTGTTTACTTGCGTAGCCACTTTGTGCTAAGTTAAGAAACCTTGTTCTTGATAAACGCACCCAGACCTCACTGTCCTGTTCAGCCATCACCTGGGGAATTTCCATAGGTAGAAGGGGCAGGTAAGCAGCCTGTGCTCTCTGCTTTTGAAATGTCTCCCTCAGGCACATATCACATCAAATAAAAATGGAGTTATGCACATGGCTAGTGCAAAGCACATGCTCAAGTGCTTTGAGGAGTAAAAGCTTTAATGAATATGTCCCTAATTTTACAACAGGTTTCAAGTAAGCAAAAGATCTGCCCATGAAGCTCACGCTGTGAGGTCACAGCCAACATGAGTGCTGCTATTAACTTAAGCACTGAGTAAGCATGTTCACAACAATGTTTTAATTACAAATGAAAATTGACACCAGCTCTGTCCTTGACTACAGCCTGATATGTTTGGTGAATGTTTAACTAGCAAGTTTGCCAGCTGCAATGTTGCTCCTCCTGAGAGGAGGTTGTAGGGGGGTGGGGGGGTGGGGGGGTGGTGTCAGTCTCTTCTCCCAAGTAGCAAGCAATAGGACAAGAGAAAATGGCCTCAAGTTGCACCAGGGGAGGTTTAGATTGGATATTAGGGAAAAATTTCTTCACCAAAAGGGTTATCAAGCATTGGAACAGGCTGCCCAGGGCAGTGGTGGAGTTGCCATCCCTGGAGGCATTTAAAAGCCAGGCAGACATGGTGCTGAGGGACATGGGTTAGTGGTGGGTTTGGCAGTGTTAGGTTGATGGTTGGACTCGATGATCTTAAAGGTCTCTTCCAACCTCGGTGATTCTGTGATTCTACGGTTCTATGATTTGCTGTTACAGTGAGTCACAGAATGCTCTATTCATACCTCACTACATGAAATCATGTGGGAATCCATTTCTGAGCCTAGCATTGATTTAAACAAGATTACAAAAATGTGCCAAGTGATTTCTGCATCTCAACAAAACTGTTCAACTATTGAGTACTTCTCTCACAAAAAGTTGACGTAGTCACGCAGTCTGAAGATAGACTACAGAGGGGTTTTAACAGAGAGGTATCCAAGAACCCAGAGGAGTGGAGGCTGTATTTACTGTGCTGAGTTTCTTCACTGACATCAGCAAGGGCAAGATTTTCACTCTTACAGGGAACTTGCCAACATCCCTGCACATCAAAAACTATTAGTGTGCACTGTAGGAAACTATACTACTGAGAATTCACTGTGAGAAATGAAAAAAATTCATATACTTCAAAATTATAGGAAAGTAGCAACATTGATCCAATGGACATAGATAAGAAAGGTTTCTTAAATCTTCTCCATCATTTAATATCAGGTAGCTTCTGTCTGAAGTTTTGGCTATTCTACTGATTTTATAATATATCTGAAAAGCCTTCCAAACAAATTCCTCTCTCCTTTATATTCTTACTATGAAATTCTAGGCACAAAGTAGTAAAATTTTCCCTTGTAGGGACAAAATATGTACCCAAGCCTTTGTTCAGCCCTTTGTTCAATCACTTATACAGGATACCTAAGGAATTAAACACCCTATAAAGCAACTAAATGTAATTGAAAGGAAAAAGCACTGGCGTGCACATCAGCCAACAGAAATTCTGTTGCTTGGAATTATGATAAATAGTGAGAGTATTAAAAAACCCACATTGTTATTCACTACACTGAGTTTGAACATCCATATGGACCTCCCCTCTAAGCTCTGTAAAAGACACTTTCTGCAGATTATAGAATTTGCATTTTATATTTATAAATCTGATTCTCATTTGGTGATATGGGAGGTTTTGGTTGTGACCTAGCCATGTTTCCCAGTTCACTATACATTGTGATTTCATCTTTTTAAAAACACAAGTTTTGAAATACAGTTTGAGAAGTGTTAGTCATGAAGCTTTTCTAAGTGGAAGATATATGACCAAACCAAAGCACAGCTGCAGATTCACCGCACATTTCAGGATCAGAAAGAGCCAACTTGAATAACCAACACTGCTAAGAGGAGCTATGTTTGGCTTCACCTGAACAATTAACCTCAGAGTGGACCAGCAAGTCAAGAGGAGGAGCAGAAAGTCAAGGAGCCAGGCAGAGGAAGAAAATTTAGAATGAACCTGAAAAATTGGGGGGGAGGGGTGTGCATGTTTTGAAATGAAAATAAAAAAAGGATGATGCAAAGAGGCACTAACTGGGCCTAGCAAAAGTACAACAAAGAAGAAACTGCAAAGTGGCATTTAGAGATGTCCTAACTGTGCAGAGCCAGCTCTCTTCTACCATTTGCACAAATACGAATGTATGTTGATTACTGGCACCTTGTCATCCTTGCAACCTCAGTGCACACATAAGCTGAGCTGACACATCCACCAGCAGCTGCCCCACTGGATCACAGCATTTTCCCAAGACACTGATGTGGGCCATTTGTATTTTTCTTTCAATTTCCTGATTGGGCTCTCCATTTATTTTTTTTCTCTTGCTTGTGTGATTTACAAGCTTTGCATGAAAAACTGTAAAAGAATTAATCTTTCAGGTGATATGCAGTACAAAAAGTTTCATAGAGAGAATTGGGTCCCCAAAGAGAAAAGTGTTCCAAGCTGTAATTGGCAAAACTGCTGATTAGACAAGATAGGTATCTTTTGTGAGAGATGTCTTCTGTTGAAACATACATTAGCCTTAGCTACAGAAAGACTTTTGTTTGTCTCCACTGAATCCACATGGAAGGATGCTCAAACCGTAAGTTTTCCCTTAACTTCCCACTGAAGCCATAGATTAGCTAACTCCTTTCCTCCCTGCCCTTAGCCATTTTTTTCAGACCCCAGTTAATTCAGGTTAGAAATTGCACACTTTTGAACACAAACTAATCAACAGAAAGCTGTCATCACCATGTAGGTAAAGACACGCCTGGACTGACTTAACTTTCTCACTTTTCCCCCACATGGTGCATAACAGCAAGGTGGCTAAACAGGCTGCCGGACATGGCACTGCATCTCCCACACGGCGAAGGCATGTGCCTACCAGGATAACCCAGTGCACTTATTACAAGGACTACACTCCCACTTGACCAATGTTATGTTCCTTAGGAGGCTACTCTGTTCATCACCCCACTCTGGGTTCCCCAGGTGTGGAGAGAGGCTTAGAGACCCTCAAAGGAGCTGGCAGGGAATCTGCCCTGGTCTGTAACATAGCAATGCAGAGGGGCAAGGGACCAGCCAGGGGTCCAACTCCTAGCCCACTCCAGCAGCCGAGAGGACAGACAGAACAGTAAGGAGTTTCTGCTTGTTCTTTTTCAGGACCAAGGCTTTGCTCAAAGTTTGTAGTTTCTCATAGTCCTGTTCATCTTTCCCAACCCTCTGCAAAGACTGTGAGAATTATGTGTTTACAGACACTTCTTATAGAGATAGGTATGTGCTCAGTTTCTCTAAGCAGGGAAAGAAGCAGACATATGCAGCAAGAAGCCACTGCTTCTCACAGAGACAAGATCCTCTGAGACACAGAATTTGTGCTGACTTCACATCCAGATGGAGCTGTAAGCCAGACACAGGATATTGCTTAATAGCTGATCGCTGGTATTTTACCTTGTAAGAAGCACAGCTTGTTCAGTAGTGCCTGCAAGGATTCCAGGGAGAGCAGCTCTAGCCTACAGTCGTGACTGTATCTGTACAGCACAATGTAGCATACCAGATGTCAGGTGTCCTGATACAGCCCAGGCACTTGAAGCATTGCTTACAGGTTAGAGCAAAGCAGTTGGAAGAAGCAAAGCATAGACTAATTTCTTACAGAGGTTGCTAGGCAGACAGGCCACAACAACTGCCCTTGCTTTGACCTCCTCATACAGCCACCCTTCACTCCAGCTTTTTCATTACATAGAATTTATACAAGTGAAAAAACTAGAAGAAACAAGTGTAAGAATGGCCAACTCCCCTGCACTGTCCTGGAAGTGCCATTTCCCTACTGTATTGTGTGAGCAGCTACCCACTCAGCCATTCCCTCAAGAGTCCACGCACTTGCGGCATGAGAACACGCTATGCTATACACTATGCTATGCTAATACTCCACTATCACCAGCTTCTAGACACTCACAGAATCACAGAATGACAGGGGTTGGAAGGGACCTCTGGAGATCATCTAGTCCAACCCCCCTGCCAGAGCAGGGTCACCTAGAGCAGGTTGCACAGGATGGCGTCCAGGTGGGTTTGGAATATCTCCAGAGTCGGAGACTCCACCACCTCTCTGGGCAGCCTCTTCCAGGGCTCTGCCACCCTCAAAGGAAAGAAGTTCCTCCTCGTGTTCAGGTGGAACTTCCTACGTTCAAGTTTGTGCCCATTACCTCTTGTCCTATCACTGGGCACCACTGCAAAAAGACTGGTCCCATCCTCCTGGCACCCTCCCCTTAAGTATTCATAAGCATTGATGAGATCCCCCCTCAGCCTTCTCTTCTCCAGACTCAAAAGACCCAAGTCCCTCAGCCTTTCCTTGTAAGAAAGATGTTCCAGCCCTCAAATCATCTTCATATTCCTTCATGTCCTGTCTGTAATGACAGGGTGATAATTCCTCCTCTGCTTATTTCTCATGCTCTTAGTTTGTAAGCTCTACAGGGAGATAATGGCTTCTTGCTTTGCATCAATATCAGAGCAGGGTTTTGGTCTCACCTGTGACCCTGGCAGCCTTTCCTCATAAGAAAGATGTTCCAGTCCCCTAATCATCTTCGTAGCCCTTTGCTGTACCCTCTCCAGCAGTTCCCTGTCCTTCTTGAACCAGGGAGCCCAGAACTGGACACAGTACTCCAGATAGGGCAGAGTAGAGGGGGAGGATAACTGCCTGTGACCTGCTTGCCACACTCTTTTTAATGTACCCCAGAAGACCATTAGCCCTCTTGGCCAGAAGGGCACATTGCTGGCTCATGGTCATCCTGTTGTCCACCAGGACTCCCAGGTCCCTTTCCACAGAGCTGCTTTCCAGCAGGTCAGCCCTTCAGAGAGAAAAAGAAAAAGATTAATAGGACAGAATTTGTTTATCCTGAGGGGTATCTTGAACCTCTGGAAGACACCTCCTAGTAACTCTGAAGAGCAACATTTCAAATACAAATGAAATGCACGCTTGAAATCCCTCCTTATCCAATCTAATGGCACATAGTAGCATTTCTTTCAGGGGATGCACGTTCTCTACCAGCTGTTAGACTTCTTGATGCAGAGCTATGATCAATAATGATAGTCCATCACTATGTTCTCAGACTAGCTACTCCAAGTTATATATCGCCGTAGGACTAAAACAAAAACCTGTGCAATCTTGCAAAATTCCCCGATAAGGAAATGTTAATTTTACATGCAACTCACCTTGGGAAGATGCAGTCTGCAATAAAAACAACAGGTGGCCTGATGCTCAAAACTGTCATAAAGCTCAGCACCATGGGGGACCACCCAGTCAGTGATAAAATGGTTTATTATAGCAGCTAGAGCTGAGAAATGTAAAAGCAGTTCTGTAAATTTAATCACTGGATGTTGGAAGAGCTGAAGAAAACGTCTCCATTTCTTATCCTATGTTTCAAGAGGAAAAAAGTCTGGCTTGTAAATTACAATGCTACAACACTGTATAACTAGTTCTGTAAATTCAGCACCTTTCATCAAATTTCCATTATCATTTCATGACTCAGAGCCACTCACCATCTCAAGTGGGAGCAGTCCAGTGACTGCTAGCAAAAGTAGTACATTATTTTTTACTCCAGGATTTTTGAATTAGCACAGTATGGTGCAGTATAAACAGACATTAAAGTACAAGGAAGGACAAATAAGTAAATGCTCCCAAATCTCCTGCTAATCCTAATAAAAATATCAAAGTAGCACATAGATAAGCTTTTTTTTTATTCAGTAGTCCAGCAGCACAGTGTAAGAATGCAATTTATTCAACAATTTACTCAAGAGACTCCAGTGACAACAATATATTTGGAAACTCCTGACTTTCTCACCAGTGGTGTTTGAAGATTGTCCGTGATATTTTACAACGGCTTAATAGAACAGAAGTTAAAATCCCTGGCTGTGTCTTCCCTGGCTTGCAAACGGGGAAAAGCATACCAATACTGCCCTGAACCTGGCTCCCCATTGCAAGCCAGAGAGCAGCTTGCACTGCTGAAGAGCTGAGAAACAACACAGGGGTTTTGCTGAACAATTTCAACATAATTCAAAACATTTTGCAGAAAATGAGGTAAATAGAACAGCAGTTTAGCAACAGTGCATAACAGCAGGTGTAAAGTGTAAGGTTAAGAGGCAAATCAACTAAAAGCCAAAAGAAAGGAAAATAAAACAGCGGGGAATCTCAGATGGGCCCGATGTCTCTGGCAAAACAGTAAGTACCAGCCCTGATGCTTCACCACAACCCCAACAGCAAATCCAAGGAGAGGAACAAGTAGGGCCTGCTCCTCTTACTGTTTATTACTTTTCCTCTGCTGCCTCTTTATGAGCTTTAGTACGTTGCAGGTACTTTTAGCCTTTATACTGTCATCGCATTAATACACAGTGTATTTCACCACTATGTTCTGACGTCAGCGTAACACAGCGACTGTTGCACTGGGTTCAGGGCTCAGCTACTTTCAAAGTACTTTATGTTATTAATAATCCACTTAGGTCATTCTCCTAATGACAGGTGGATCACAAGCTCCAGGAACGGGGCCCATGTTGCAGGAAAACTTATGTGTGGGTGGCTTGCCTCCTATGTACACTCAAGGAATAGGGATATACAGGGAACTTAAGGAGACAAGAGGTATTCTTACCCTCAATACTCTCATATCTATACAGAAAGCAATGCTAATTGGTGCGTAAGATATACGGGTATTAGAAAGGTGCTCTTTTAGTATGAAAGCAACTAGTGCTGGCAGCTGTCTCCCCTCTAGTGGATGATATGGATGATCTTAAGGACCTTTACTCAGCCAAAGGGAAGGAACCCAGCTACAGAGCCCTGTTCCTAGGGACGTGCTTCTAGGACCATGCTACCTACAGGAACCAGGAAAGTGGAAGAGAGACAGCTAAGGAGATGAATGGAGCAAACCAGGAAAACTAGGAAAACCCTCCAGGCAGCATACCCTTCAGCTTCCATTTCTGGCCCTGTGTCTTCACATTTCCCAGAAACAGTGTGAAACAGCTTCAATCTTTTGCTATCTCAGGGTGAGTTTCCACAAGAGGAGCTCGCTCCTAGGTAGTGTGGATAGAGATATTCAGTGGAGAAGCTTTTCCATGCATATGGAAGAGCTCTGATGCAAGAGCCCAGCCAAGCATGATCATTCTACGGCTTGGCTGTCACAGCACATGCAGAAGAGGAGGATGCATGCTGTAGAGCTGCAGTAGTACTTTCAGAGATGCTGTAATGCTTGCTAGCTAGATTGGCACTGGTGCAACATTCAGCTCGTACGCTTATTCTGGCTCACTCCGGGTTTCCACGCTCACACCATTCTAGTGGGAGAAAAAGAATGACAGCCCCTAACAAGGAAAAGAGTATCAAGAACCACCACTTTGTTTCAAAGAGAGATCATGGGAAAGGAGCAGAGTACTGTGCTAAAAGCACAGCCTAAGGACTAAGACTAAGTACCAAAAGGTACTGGTCTCATTGGTTTCAGTGACTAAGAAATTCACACTGTTCTTAAGTGCTTTTTTAAAATCCCATTAGAGAGACTTGATCTTTAGGTATTTAAACAGATTTAAAGATCAGATGCTTGGTCATTTGCTGGCATGTAAATCCCAGATAATGCCTGTATCCCCAACAGTTGCTTCAAGCTGTGAAGTGAATCACTACCATCTGTCCACTGCAGCAGGACACTCGGCTGCACCTGCCAGGAGTATCCTTCCCAAAAGGAAAAGTATCCTTCACCTGGCACTGCAGTTTCCATACAGACATACTACCAGCAATAGCTTGTACTCCCAAGCAGGTCTCCGCAGTCCAGGACCCTCTAGATTGCATGCACATTTGTTTAATTACACGTTGCTGAGGCTTATCTCACCTGAAGTCTTTATGCATAGATACTTGCTTATCACAGGAAAGGCACCTATCTGCTTTCAGTAAAGACCACACACTGAATTGGTGTTAAGACACCAGACTCTGGAATAGAAAAATTCCTTGATGAGGTCTCCAACACAGCAGCTCCCTACCACAAACTCTATCTCCATTTTGGGGATCCTTTCATTAGTATGATTCACGTTTAAGGGTCTTAAGGTGCACTTACTGCTTGTCCTGGTTCTGGCGGGGATAGGGTTAATCTTCTGGCCCGGGACACAGGTATTCCATACCACGTGACGCCATGCCCAGTCCATAAAAGGGAGCTGGCCGGGAGGGGGAGGAAGGCGCGGTTCGGGAGCGGGATGGGGCTGCGCGGTCCGGTCGGTGAGCGTCGGTACAGTAACCCTGTGTGTGCATCCCTCCGTCACTGTTGTTGTTGTTGTTCTCCTCTTTCGTTTGCTGTTATGTTAAACTGCCTTTTATCTCAACCCACGAGTTTTGCCTTTTTCTTCCGATTTTCCCCACCGCCCTCGGGGGTTGAGCAGGCAACTGCGTGGTTCTCTGTTGCCGGCTGAGGCCAAACCACGACACTGCTGTGAAAATTTTTAGGAAGTATGAGAGTTAGATCCCCAATGTGATGATGATGCTTCATGACTCAGAAGAGGTTGCATCTCACAAAGTTCCTAAGAAGAATTGCTCAGAGTACATAGGATTACCAAGACCAGCCAGAGTTTGACTGAAGAAGAGTCCATCTGAGCTAGCAGCAAGAGCTCTCCACTGTTCTGAGTCTGGCTCAGAGCTCCTACTCCTGCCTCCCTGGCCCTGGGGTATGAGGCAAACCATCTCATTCTTACACTTTTCCCCAGGAGCCTGCTCTTTGCTGCATGAAGGCCACTCCAGCCTTTTGGAGAACAGTTTCAGTCTCACCCGACTTCTGCTTCTCCAGCAGCATCGGCTGGGACACACATGTATCTCCGTAGAGAGTGGCTTTCCACCAGGCCCGACCTGCCAACTGCGATGGCACAACACATCCATATGCAGGGATGGGGCGGGAAGGCATAGGAAGATTGTAACTTGTGTGAGGAGACTATCAAATACCTCTGCAATTACTCATGCTTATTTATTTCAAAAAAGCCACCACACCGAAACACAACTGAATTCACGAGCCTATCACGCACTGTGAAAAAAAACCATTAATTTGATACAGCATTATTTTTAATACAAAATACTCTGATCCTTCACATATTAATGATGGAGCTGAACAAGTATCCACCTTAGCATGTATCATTTTAAATGGTTTCATCCTGTTAATTTCCAAGCAAGTGCAATCAAGTGATAATGTAAGCAATAATGCATGCTGCTCCTTGAAGTACAGAACCTTTGAATAAAAAAAACCCCCAACATTTCATCATTAAAAGCAAATGTTTTCTCAAAGTCAGAAGAATCGATATAATCTGTCTTTTGATGCTGTACAGATGCTTAGGGAATAAGTATCTCATCAGTCTTAGTTCTTTAATTTCTTTAATTTAAGGCCCTGGCAGCTTTCCAAAATTAGTTACATTTCTTTCTAGTTATGTATGTCTGAAATTTTCTATCCATGTTTGTTTAGAGGGCTTCTATTCATGTAGAGTAGACCGGAGTTCCAACTTCCTTCAAATAAGGGCTTGAGTTATTATTCTTATTGCTTAATGATGAATTGAAAAATTAAATAACCAAGGACAAAAGTTTTGTCAAGACTTGAGATGTTGGCACCTCCCTCTGGCAGTGATATATTGGCCTGGAATCTATTATTTGTTTATGAATATTCTATTACTGTAAAAGAATGCATTATAAGTATTTCTGCTTGTTGTTGACTTTCACTGCAAAAAGTGTCATTTATTTTGCTAGGATCTGTGCAAGTTTGTCTCGTGCCATCTGGCAACCTTATTTGCATGTATCACATTGTATACAGAAGCATCACTAACTATCCATTAAGTTTCCTCAATATGGTGCTTTATTTTTATTATCAGAAACTCTTCTCATTCTGATCACTGGCTGTAAATCCATGTATTTCCCAGCTAAACATTATTTCACATTCCATTTAAGCTCAGGCGAGCATCTTCCAATATGCTCAAACAGATTGAAATTTAGACTGCGGATGTCATTGCTTTTTAGGGCCCTGGCCTTCAAGCCTTCAAGCACACACACAACTTTATACACACAGAGGCAAAAACCAACTGCCTCACAGATCCGAGGTGCCTGCGGCACAAACAGGATCCATACCACACACTGCAAGAGGCAGCAAGGGGAGATTTACTGCCAACACAGGCTGGCAAAAACACTCCCTTGACTTGGAACATCACCAGGAATGGCCTACGCTCTTGCACAAAAAAGCACCTCAGTTCTCAACAATCCCATTCATAGGGTTCCCTTCAAGGTCTGTAAAAGGGCTAGCCAGGCCCTTCTCCAAAGGGAACAGGAAAGGACAATTCTGGTACTTCAGAAACACAAGACACTGGGGTAGAAAATAACAAAGAGCCAGAAAGAACCATCTGGGTTACAGGTCCCCTGCCATTTAGGAAGATACTCCAAATGCTTCATCCCTCTGTGACTGAATGCAACTGTTTTCTTGAAATGAAAAAAATCATCTGATTTGCAGTCAGATTGTCACCTGCTACCTCTGCTTAGGTCACAACAGATTTCGAGCAAGACCCTACAGTAGGAATAGTCAAGTGTTTTCTTTTTTCTATTTTCTTTCCCACATACATATAGAGACACAATATGCTCGCAGAAGCCTTGCTCTTCCTGCAAGAAAAAAGGATTGCTGATTATAAATGGTGAATAAAAGGCTATAATGACCTCAGCTTATTTGATGTAATATTGATGTATAAATATTACAGCCAATCAGCAATATAAATCAACATTACCAATCTTTCGTAGAATCATAGACTCGTTTAGGTTGGAAAAGACCTTTAAGATCATCTAGTCCAACCACTGACCCTACTCTGCCAGGTGTGCCACTAAACCATGTCTCTAAGCACCACATCTACACAACTTATAAACACATCTAGGGATGGTGAGTCAACCACCTCCCTGGGCAGCCTGTTCCAATGTTTGATAACTCTTTCAGTGAAAAATTTTTTCCTAATGTCCAGCCTAAACCTCCCCTGGCACAACTTGAACCCGTTCCTCTTGTCCTTTCATTGGCAGCAATGCTGTAACAGATTAAACAAAAGCTCAGCGTGCATTTTGAAATAACCCTGGTTATACCCTATTTCTCACAATACACATCTCCCATCTGCTTATCTCAAAAGCACAGGTATAAGAATACTGAAATATAACATATACTCCTTCCTACTAACAATATCTATCCAGAGATTTTTATTTTTTTTTACAGAAAGTGCAACACAATTATCTAGGCCTCGCACAAAGGAAAAAACCTTCAGAAACAAGGCATTAGAATATTTCACAGAATTAAACGTCATGTTAACTTTAACTAACTCTGTTAACTCAGTGATTAACATCCTGAGAGGCTCATTCAGAATTTAACGTAATACATAACACCTACATAATGCACAAAGTAGTTAAACATACATTATTAATTAAGTAAATCCCCCTAAACAGCTTAAAATATATGCATTAGCCAAGAGTCTTGATCTGAGGAGTTAAAGGGTTCCTTGGCAAACACCCTCAACACTAAAACAAAACTTCTTGCTGGATTCAGCAGACTCCTTTGTATATTTGCAATTAGTTCTTTCACTTCAGAAATGTAGGAGGAAGGAACTCCAAAAGCACAATGGATAGAGAAGGAGAGTTTGTTTGTTTTTTTAATTATTTTCAGTCCTTTCATTCTCAGAGGTATACTAGAGTAGGCAGAGGCAGGAACAGATTTACTCCCTCTACTGAGGGAAACTATTCAAGACTGTCCCAGCATATCTTCTTTTCTAAGCTTCAAGAGATACTTGGCTAGCGATAACCAATAGAAGCCGAATTCCCAACAGTTTGCCTCAGTTGGAATCCTAATCCTTTATTTCAAATTTGGATAAATTTTACGTGAACTTTCAAAGCACTTTATGTAAGGAACACCATAAAGAGTACATATTCAAAATAAATAGCTTGGCCCATAAGTCACAGTTCCTAAATATTTATGATCTTTAACTCCTTGAACGTGCCAACCTACAGAACATCACAGATAAGCAAAGCTCCATGGCCTGACTCAAAGATCATGTATGACCTCTAATCTCTGGTCTCCGAAATTAAGAGGGCCCTAGCTGGCTTCCATAGCTTCACCTCTTACACGGTGGTTCCTACCCTTAAAGGAGTCAAGGCAGAAATAGCCCATTTGATCATTTTATACACCTCCCTTCAAGTAGGGTAATTTACTCACTACAGTAATTGCTTAATACCGACATTTGCATGTACTTGAAATCCTGTAACTGATCGGCTGAACAGATTCATGTTGAGTGTTACCTTTACTCTGGGGACATTGGAAATGCAAAGTAATTCCACAGTGTATGTGCTTACCTCTTAGCATCCAAGAACCATCATACTCTCTCTGGCCACATCAAGAACTGCTTTTCCTACGAGATACAACCATGTGTCCTAGGTCACACACAGCATGATCACACTGGCTCTGGCAGAGGTATTTCAATCAAAGGTTTACCAAATTGCGTCAAGTGACAAAATTAATATACAGAGGATTTTTTTCAAATATTTAAGTTTGGAAGACAGTAATACCACACCACATGCTTTTACAAGAATTTCAGTTCTGAAGCTCTTCCTTTGCCTTCAATCAACTATGTCAATCATTCAAATTAATCCACACAATCACAGCTGACACTAGGCATTGAATCATTCACAGGTCTTCATTTCAGTTTTCTGTAAAATGAGATTCTATAAGCACGTATGTACAGAATATTTTTGCATTTCCACTATTCCAATGTTACCCTCAACACTGAAGTCCTAGTTCCATGTTAGTCATTTCTTTACCAGTTATGTCAACATCAACTAATTTGAACTTCAGATCAGGAGGGAAGGGGCAGGGGAAGGGGCAGGGGAAGGGGATCAGTACACAAAGCCTGAATGCCCAAACTGATACTACTGCTGTGTTTGAGGTACTGGATGACTACCTTCCCCAGCCGTGGGACAGAAGCTTACCCTTCATGCCAAAGAGGAACATTTATCAGTGCCAGCTGGGCCACTGTACCACTGGATTCAGACTGTTCAACAGATTGGCCAGTTCTGAAGGCTTTTATTACTACACTGAAAGTCAGGAAAGTCCACTAAAGATGAGGTTACCCTAAAAACTTGCTGCACCTCTGCCTGCCTAAATTGGCCGTATCATTTAATTGTTCTCCCACAATCTTTGCCATCAGGAAAGAGAAGGTAAAGAAGGGAACGGATCCTATTTAGCATACGGGTATTAGCTATTTAGATTAACAAGCACTACATTTTATTTAGCTCAAAAGGAAAATAATTTATCCAACTGGACAACCATCCATCATTTCTAGCTTTCATACTGCAATGCCCCCTAAGTACAATCCAGTTGGCAACACTAAAACAAGAAGTGGGATTTCACCTTGTTGATAGTAGGTTCTGGGAAAATTTGAATGTTGGACTCTTTTCTGCTCTAAATACAGACACTTTCAAATCCAGGCAATAACTAGTTTGCTCTCCAAAAGAAACATACTTTAGCATTAAAGAGACACTTTTCTACACAGTTTGGAAAAACATGTTGGAACCTTCTACTGTAAATATTACCTTGCCAATTTTTTTTATTAGGTCATGTGAGATTATTCCCTACTAGATAACACTTCAGGCTTCCAGCATGATGTGGGAAGGTAAACAATACATCAACAAGATATATGGTATTCATCAGTATAGTAGAATCAAACCTATTTAGAGAATTCTGGCACGTTTTTGCTTCTTGGGCATAAAAGCCATATTAATAAATAATTTTAGGCAGCATTACTAACTACTTCATATAAACTACTGTATCATATATAGTAAGAACAACCCTATGAAAGAAGCCTCTCAAGACTCCTCCTTCCATAAAACGATGCACAGAAAATTTCAGCTGTAATATGGCACCACTGCAATAGCAGAATACTTTAATGCAAAACATCTCACAGCCTGGACTTCAAAAGTGCAGGGCTGGATTCACAGACTGCAGAAACTTCTGCTGAGAAAGACATATTTTTAGTTTGATGGGGTCCATGAGATGAAAAGCAACATTTTTTTAGCTTTGCTCCTTATCCAGTCAAAACCACTTTCCAAGTGGCTCGGCCATGTTTGAAGGTGAGTACTTAGGCCATGTAAAATCCATTTCCCACAGAGGTCACTGAGAAACTAAACTAGATGTCCTCTGCCAGAAAGCAGAGCAGAGCAAGGAAGAGAACCTAAGAATGCTGGGTCTCTATTTTGTACCTTAGGGGTAGGAGCAAGACCTACTGGCATCACCTCTGTGCATGAGCAGCTTTGTAGGGTGAAGAGATGCTCAGGTTATTTAAAGTCTGTGCACATTCACCTTCACTAGCATCTCCTGCATTAGTTAGTATCAGCCTAAAAGAGTAGAGTATCAACGGCTTTTCAACACTCTACAGATGCTCTTGAATGGGAACTATTCAGTCTAATTCAATTTCATACTCAACATGCTCTCCCAAAGCGCAAGAGAAGTACAAGGAAACCTGCATATCACCAGCATGCCGAAAAGTAATGCATCATGCCAGATGGGATGGCAGTGCCATTTTTTGCCTGATTCAAGCAAATGTGCCAAATAATCTTAAAACTAAGAATGTAACATGCAAAAAACATCACATTGCTGCATAGCCCACTGTTCTAGGCAGCAGGTAAATAAAATATTTTCTGCAGAAAGGTCTTTATTTCAAACAGTTTCTTCCTTCCTTATACGTATGTGGATACACACATAGAGAGAATGAGAGATCTGGCATTCTTAATGGAATCTTTTTTTAATTACTACTTAAACTTATTAGAGAAACAAGAAAAATGCAACTGGGACAGTTATTTTTGTGCAGTAAAGCTTAGTACAGCCTAGCAGTTGTTAGAGCACTTACAGTTATTTATTTCTAATGTTGGCAATAGAACTTGTCTGCTCTTCAGGACTCTTCACTTACACCTTTGGCAATTTCAGTGACAGCAAAGGTAGGGAAAGCGAGTTGCACAGATGGGCATTTAAAAAAAAATTTATTCATTGCTCTAGACCATATGAAAAGCTTCACTTTGAAACACTACAAATCTAAACAGATAATTTAGAGAAAGTCTTTGTATAGTTTTCCGAGTACAAAGCAGCCTTGCTATGCCCCACCGGCAGTTTAGGCACAATGCCTTCAGCTGGAATAGAGACCTATCAGCTATCTGTCAAAGCAAATAACTGAATAAAACAAGCATGGGGATAGGACAACCAAGGTCAGTTACTCAAATCAGCCTATTTACAAACAGCCCACAGTCACCCAGCAATGGATTACCCACTGGATCATGGACACTGAGGTTCCTTTCTTACAGCAGCAGCTCAGACAAGTCCAATGCTCTTATCCTTCCGTCTTTAGTATAGCCCTCATTGGTTTTGTTACTGCCTTTTCTGTTTACAAGTTAGCATTGTAAACTGTGTTGTTCTTCTTACTTAGGAAGTTACTCATATCCTTGCTGCATGTGTGGATTACTGGACAGGCCTCTAGCCACTTCCTCATCTGCTGACCTTGCTGGTTTGACCTGCTGAATCTGCTGCTGTGTACAGCTAGCCATAATCTAACCAAAGAACCCAAATGCCTTCCTCCAAGAGTTCTACAATTCTCATTTCACACTGACATGCACAGCTAATATCTACATCATTTATCCCTCCTAAGTGCAGGATCCTAAGATCTTTTCTTTGGACAGCATAACCATTTATGCCAGTTAAATTGAGATTAAGACCATAATGTTACTCCAAGGCTTTATAATGTGCTAAAGAGTAGCTTTCCCCACCACCAGCCAGGACATGACAGTACTGCTTGCCAAAGAAATGATACTTGCAGACTGGGCAATGAGATGTTGATAACTTCCACTCACTCCTCTGACCTTTTTGTTCCAGTGAATTGACTGTTCCTGTGCCAGGTAGTGCTCTTTTGAAAAGCCTCTTCTGTCCCTCATTTTTAATTATTAAATACTTTAACTTGTGCTTTTGCAGCAAAACCCATTCTCTCAAATAACACTGTTGAGTTCTGGTAATGCCTACTGGAATTCAACATGGGTTGAATTTCTCACCTGCTACTCTTTTTGCAAAGTCTGTGTTTCTCAATATTTAGAGTAGGACTGATGTGATAACATGCTTGTACTTAGGAAAAAGGTTTCGTTAACAGCATTTAGCAGTCCAGCTGTTGATGTCATTAGAACAGAGTTATTGAGTAACTCAAGGAAATACACATTTCTGGTAGCAGTATTCTCATTAGACTAAAGCATTTCTAATCAGGATACTTGTAGTATTTACTTAGGCATCTGAAAGTGTAGTTTATATATTGCAGAAGTGACTGGCAAAACAATGCAAATTAGCACAAGTATTTGCACAACAGAGCAGAACAGGAATAAGTCAGAGCTTGCAGTTAGCACTGTTTAAGTGATTCTTAGCCTAATCTGGCTAACACTCCCCAAAGTTTATTCAGCTGTCCAGTTCAAACATAGCAATTCATGATCACAAAAGTGAACGACGATGATACGGAGAACCTAGCAAGCACCCCTGTAGCACCACAAAGCATGGGAGGGACAGTTTGGACTACACTGCAGTGGGAACCACACAGTAGCCTCTGCTACCCACAGACTAGATCACAGCTGCATCTAACCCTGGGTTTCCCAAAGTCCCCAGGAGGACTGTAAAGTACCCCAAACCCAAAAGCTTTCTGCAAGCTTTCCACTGTTTTTTCAAACCACTGATTACCAACAGCATTCAGGAGCAGAATGCAAGTGTCACACACAACTCAGTCTGGACACAAGGCCCCAGCAATATCCATCTACATTTTGCAGGTTTATTCTTAACATTTTATCACACAGCTAGAAGTCTCAGCTTAAGCTTCAGTCACTGCTGCATCCCTATTTTTGGCTTGTTCCATTCATAGTCATCCTGAATGCATTCTCCTATACTCTCCTCACCACTTCTTTTGTTTTGCAAACAAACATGTTTTGTTTTCTCCCATGCTATGCCATGTTTTGTTTTCTCACATGTGGGGACTGTCTCAAATACAGGAAGTACTCACTCAGCTTCTGTGTAATTCTGCAGAACCTAGAAACAAAGCTTGACAGTGACAAAACAGCTAGAGTGCCAAGAAAATGCCCTTCATGCTGAGCTATGCAGATTCTCAGTCCCTCATAACCATCTGTCTGTAACTGTATCTGGCAAGGCAAGCAAGTGCAAGTACCTGAGGCAATGATCACCTTCATCCTATAGCTGTATGTCTAATGCAATGAGGTACAATCTGTGATGGTAGCTCCAAGTATGACAGCTGCAAACTTAGAGAGTGCCATTTTTCATCTCAATATCCCTTCCAACCATTGAAGGTCCTCTCAGGACTTGCTCTTAAGACTTTTTTCAGGTGTGCTTCTTTCCTTCCCAGTGCTGGAGATACGGACTTTAAGCAACAGATCCTTCCACGTCAGCATCCCCCTGCAGTGATCAAGAAGGCAGAACACCCTCTTCAAACTTCACAAATTCTAAACCCACTGTGCACTTGTAAATCATGGACCAGAGCAGTTCTGCCAAAGAAGAACAGAACCTCTTCTGAGCACTCAAGCACCTTATTAAAATAAAGGTAAGTTCTGTGAATAGACGTTAGATCTCTGTATAAGTATCTTACCTAGTGAGTGTTTCACAGGGATGCCTAGAAGTTCTTAGTGACTGCATGTCTGCTGCAACATAGGAGGCAAGAATTACAAGTCTGTTTTCATTTCCTAATGCAAATTACATTCTGTTCTGGACACAGGATCAAATACTTAATTTAACCGCAAAACCCAAGAATAACTCAGCAAAAAGCATAAAAGTGAATTAAGATTTTATCATAAGCTATATTTTGGGGGAAAGCAATTGGCATATCCTTTAACTGCCCAAGGTAGTTAACTGCATAAGCTTTGCATTTGAGTGAAATATAGGCAAGCTGGGGAAAAAAGGACCAGACAAAGTAACAACTGTGTTTGAAGAGGTACAAGTGCAGAACAATGAGTAGTTGTTTGGCAATCATCCAGAAGTTCTTCAAAACCATGTCTGGATGCAAGCTGATCCATAGTAAGCCATCAATTAACACTAACAAAAGAAAGCAAAACCAGTTAGGCAAATGACCACCTAATAAACAGACAGCTAGCCAATGCACAACTAAAAGCTAGTGACACTTCAGAAAGCTCAAAGAACACCTTGAAGAGATATGCAAATGGTAAATTAATTGCTTATAATACTGCAACCTATCGAAGTAGCTAAGGAAAAAAAAAATTAAGCATAAAGTTCATTATAGGTAGGCATTAGTGTCATAATCCTGCCTATATATCCTACCCACCTGAATCCACTGAGTCCCAAAGATATACACATGCTGTTTTAAGTACCGCTACCTCCAGAGTTACTATTTATCTGGTCTTAGTAACATCTCAATCTGTGATGCTTTAACTGACTCAAAATCAGAAAAACCTAGAAGTATGACTTTTTTCATTCATTTCCAATCATCAATTAAAACTTAGCAGGAACAAGCTGGTGGGCTTCCAGATAAGCTGGGAGCTAATAAGCTTAAAAGAAAGGATCATGTACGTGCCTACTTGAAAATCATTTCCCAAGCAGCTAAGAATGCACCTCCAACAGAGATAGCCCATACATACACCTATTCAAGATAGTCCAGTACAAGTCATTTAAGCTGTTAATACATTCCCACAGTACATTCTCTTTGCTCATCGGAAAGGGTATTTAACTATTCTAAAGGTTCAAACAGGCGCAGCCACTTCAAGCTAACAGCAGAGAAACACTGATTCTGGATGGTATTTACCTGCACGAACTACAAGACCTAGCTCTAATTTGCCAGAACCAGTCATTTGCAGTAGGTCTCTCAGGTAGAAGGCAAAGCACAGTCGTAGAAGGGGCTTTGGCAGCCTAAGGTTTAGATTTTGAAGTTCTGCCTTACAGTTGAGCCTCTCCACCACCACAGGAAATTCAGTTTTCCATTGTTAGAAAACTAACAACAAAAAATCAAATAGCTTTCTGCTATATTTTCTAGTATAGCTGTTCTGACTTCATCAGAACAGCTCAGCCATGATGTCAAGCCTCTCCATGCTGTCAACCGCTCCATCTAAAAAAGCAGTGTCTCTTGCAGCCTACGTCACAGAGAAGGTCTCACAGGAGGCAAGACAAAAAAGGTTACACTTGCACTTTCCTAACTTCAAAGCAAAACAAGCCTTTTTTTCTCCCCAACCAACATGTGATGTCAAGAAAACGTTATCTTCACAACTGCACAAACACCTCCTGCAGTCTGAGGCAGAAGCTTTTTCTCCCCAAACATAAGCATTTTGTCCATAAACACTGAACACGAGAAACCACAGGCAGCTAGACACCAAGCCCCAGAGATACTGATTACAGAGTAGCTCTGAGAAAACACAGAGAAAAAAATATAAATGCAGACCACTAGCTAGAAATCCCCCACAACCCTTTGCACTAGTTAAAGGCTCAGAAGAAAATTCAGATAGAATTTACCAAAACAGAGCCCTTACAGACACCCATAGTAGCTATCTGTAACAGCGCACTGGTTTGGGCTGGGGTAGAGTTAATTTTCTTCGGAGTAGCTAGTACGGGGCAGTGTTTTGGATTTGTGCTGGAAACAGTGTTGATAACACAGGGATGTTTTAGTTATTGTTGAGCAGCGCTTACGCAGAATCAAGGCCTTTTCTGCTCCTCACACCAGTGAGCAGTCTAGGGGTGCACGGTAAGTTAGGAGGAGACACAACCAGGACAGCTGACCAAAGGGCTATTCCATGCCATGTGATGTTATGCTCAGCATATAAAGCTGGGGGAAGAAGAAGAAAGGGGGGAGGACATTCGCAGTTACAGCATTTGTCTTCCCAAGTAACCATTACGCATGATGGAGCTCTGCTTTCCTGGAGGTGGCTGAACACCTGCCTGCCAATGGGAAGCAGGCAATGAATGTTTTGCTTCGCTTATTAAACTGTCTTTACCTCAACCCAGAACTTTTCTCATTTTTACTCTTCCGATTCTTTCCCCCATCCCACCAGGGCAGAGTGAGCAAGTGGCTGTGTAGTGCTTATTTGCTGGCTGGAGTTAAACTACAACAGCCCATTTTGGCACAGAACACAGGGCTCAAAGGGTTTGAGATAACAATAGATTTGATTGGAATGTGTTAGATCACATTTATAGCTGTTATTGCTGTTTAGCTATTAATTGGCAGGTTCCTATGCTTGCCTTACTGTAAATTACAGTCTTACTCTTGTTAGTGACTGTTTTTTGCTTTTGCTGTTCGCTGTCCTGCTTATCATCTTACTCTGCTGTGCCTGGGAACATTCTGATAACAGCAATGGCAATGGACCTGGACTGGCAGATGGCCAGGGCATCACTGCTGTTTCTGTACTGCTGTGCTGGAACTCCAGTGTGAACTCAAGTTGAAACAACTCAGCAGACACCAAGGCCAGTGAAGGAAAGGGAGGAGGTGCTCCAGGTGCCAGAGCAGAGATTCCCCTGCAGCCTGTGGTGAAGACCAAGGTGAGGCAGGCTGTGCCCTTGCAGCCCATGGAGGTTAACAGTACAGCAGATTTTTATTTTAGATAAAAACAGTTTAATAGGACAACAAAGGAAAAGAAAATAATAACAATAATGATAAAAGAATATACAAAAGTGTTGCACAATGCTTACCATCCACTGATACCCAGCCTGTTCTCAAGCAGCAGTCACCAATTCCTGCCCCCCCACCAAGCCCCATTCATATAATGAGCATACATATCCAAAATATATACTGAGCACAAATCCAGAACATAGCCCTATACTAGCTACTATGAAGAAAGTTAACTCTATCCTAACCAAGACCAGCACAGTCAAATAAAAGATCAGATAATAAACAATACTAAAGACTTTTTCCTTTAACTACTACAATACTTAAGCTAGAGCCTTTACCTAAATACACTTATAACTGAAAAGACCTTAAATAGGTACAAGAAAATAAGACATAAATGAACCTAGTCAGGAAATTATACTTACAGGGAACAAAAAAGTTAAACTAAGTACTCTAGACCCAATATGTGTTGTGAGGTTTTTTTAATAAAAACTACTCCTCTGTTAATATTTCTATATACTGACTACACTACAAAACAACTATACCCCAGCCACCTAAGGACATACATACAGACAGCAACAGCACCCACACCAGATTACTCACCACTCCCTAGCAAGGGCCCTTTATATAAACCTACCCTCAATGCAGTGCTCTAGGGGCTGCTCCTATAAATTTGGCAATGGCAAACAGCTGCTGCTTATGTATACTAAAGAGCTTGAAACAAGAAGCTGTTTCTGTCTGGTAAGTGTACTAACTTTGGACCTTTGCTTGGGTTTTTTGATAACTTTTTTTAGTATTTAATAGCTTATAGCAATTGTAAAACATGGGATGCAGACAAGTTATATGTATGGGAAAGTTGTTTTTATAGAAGTGTCTAATACAATCATCTCCCTTAAAGCAACAAGAAGGACTCCAGTAGTTCTGTGAAACTACCTGATAACAGCTTGTAGGTATTAGAAGGAAAAATGTAATGGCACTGCATGTACAATGGGAGTATTACTGGCTGCAGCACATCATGACTCTCAAAAGTGTTATTTATTCTCAAATAACCCATCTGATAATAAGGAAGTGATAGTAAAATAGATGTGCAGGAGGGCTTTGTTCTCTCTGCCTAGATTTATAGAGTAAAGAGGATAGAATCCTATGAGTGAAAAGGCTAGTAGGGGAGCAGAAGTGGTATTCCTTGAGCAAGAACCGACTTGAACCACTGTCTGTATTGATACTTGAATACAAAGCAAGCACTTAGAAGTTAGGTGCTTAGGAGTTAATAAATAAAAAAAGGCTAAATACAAAAGTTTCTGTAGTTCAATAACAGAAGTAAGTGGCAGATAAGATGTTTCATACTTACAGACATGGGAAGTATTGCATTTTTTCTGGAAAAGACACAAATACTGGTCAGAAAATAACACAAACCACTGGTACTGCTCAAGTATGTTTTTCAATGCAGAGCAAGTGGAACCAGATCTGCAGGGTATCAGCATTGCCCCATTCAGTAAGTTATGCCTACAATTTAACTCCAGTAAAGCTAATTATCCCTATAAAGGAAACAGACTAACTAGAAAAAAACAGTTCTGCTATAATTAAATTAGTCAGTTTCCTTTGTAGATGATACAAAACCCAAAAATATGTAGTTTAAGATGCAAAGTTGCATGTGAGTATACCCTGTCTGCATCCTTTCTATCATATCTTAAAAGGAATACTTAAGATTTGGCTTCAGTTTGTTATTGTGTGGCTTCAGTTAAGTATGCAATAAGGCAATTAAGAAATGACAAATGATAAACATCTTCAAATTCTGAACTAGTTCAAGTTCCAAAAAGGAAAAGCTACATCTGAACAAAAAAAGTTATTTCAGTCCTTGAAATCATCAATGAAGCATGTAAACCTCACAGGACAGATCTCTGACAGAAATACCAGAATCTGGTAACTAATTTTTTTAAATGAAAGTAAGACTTGCCTGTTTGAATGCCTCTTTTTTCAGGGAGCCCAAGAAAAGTCATCTTCACCTTATTACTGACTTTAGGTATGCCATGACAGTATGCCTAAAAAATAATTTCCTAACTCTATATATACAGTATAATGCTTACTGAACAGATTATCTTCTGCTTGTCTACTGTGCTCTTGTAAAAGTCAGTGTTCTCTGTACATTAACAAATGTATCTCCAGAAACCCTTGAGGGGTGTTAAATTCCTATGAAAACAGTGGGGCTGAATGCTGCACTTGGTACAGTGGGAGCTGCTGTTACTGTGCAGCTTGAACTCAGCGCTCATTAGCATCTGATCCTCAGAGCTCCTATCATTCATCTCAATTACAACAATGAATGATTAGCACTCCTGAAAATCAGCCCCATGCTGTTTTCAAGTACTTAGGAAATGAAAACTATAAGGACCACCCATGAAAAGTTTGCGTCAAGTGATTTGCCTTGTATCATACAAACTCAGTGGTTAAGAACTGAAATAAATACAGTTCTCCACAGCAATTTTTCTCATGCTGAAAAATACTCTCACGATCTGCATTCCTGATCTCCTTAACTAGCCTACTTCTGGGGGGAAATAAAATCTCTGATCCAAAGGTTGTTCACCACAGACTTTAATTCCTTATAAGCTTCAGGCCTTTAGGAAAAAGTAAACCTAACCACTGAGGCTAGTGCCATGATCCATATGCCCTCCCTTAAGTAGGCATTTTACCTTCTGAGTAGTTCTTTCTAACAACTTAATTTTTTAATGTGCCTATGCAAGATAGCTTAAAAATGCAGCAAGCTCTTTACTACTGCAGATTATCAGCAAGTCGGGATCTTTAGATTCATGACAGAGAGATCTTTGCCTTGGCCTATCACTTTATGTAGGGCAGCTGCTACCTGGGGTGGAAGCATAGTCTGTGCCACTGGCTTTTAAAGTGTTGACAGCAGAGGAATGGTGATACAGTGAATTTTTTTTGTCTGTTACGAGCTAACACTGTGAAATAATGGTTACAGAAACTTGTGTTGCCTTACCCCTTTATCCCAGGTCTTGAGTCCTATGGGAGATTACTTGAAGGGAAAACACTCCCTAAAACAGTCAAAATTAAAAGCCTTATTTCCTGTAGATTACGTGCAGTATAGTGAAAAACAGAAGTAATTGAAACAGTGGCTTCCATCTTTTTCTGAAAAGACTGGTTTGTGACCGGTTCAGTTGACAAACAAGAACCTAACATAAAGCCATTAAGTCACTTCTGTATGTTGAAAATACCTTCTCTGCTCCCCAAGTAAAAGTCTAGTAAGATAACTGCAGCTGAACTGTAATATACCAACATAAGTTTCCCTGCTCCCTTAAACCCTTCCTCTGTGCATTTTTTTTATAACCTTACTAGAATTTAAAAGAACACTTATGGATCACACTGTTCACAAGTGAAGGCAGGGCACAAACCCTACTTACAGCAATGCAGCACTTGATGTTGTGCATGAGCTGATTCAACTGTGCTGACAGGGACATTATTTTCTGTTGTCTTCCCAACTAATTCTGGCACTTCTGACTTCATGATGAGATAGCTGCAGAGCTAAGCTAGCTTGGCTATGCATTCTGGTTGTGGGCTTTAACTGTTCAACTGTGACTTGTCTCCTGGAGATCAGACAAGCAGGGTGTGCCTAGGATGCCTCTCTGTATGGCAGTCTGATGGACTCAGCCATGAAAATTCTCTAAGTTCAGTTCCTTCCTTTTGGTAAAGCCCTGACCTGCGCTCCTGTGCGGTAGCAGGCTCAGGCAGCCGGGACCCGCTCCTCCAGTGAGGCTCACTTTGAACGGAGGCAGCACAAGGCAGACGTCCCTGATCACGCAGCAACAGTTCAGCTCTGTGAGTTGCTGAGTCCTGTTGTGTGAACATCAACCGCAGGAAGACCTCAAATGCAGACGGAGGCAAACTAGGTGTCACTGTGTGTCACGTCCACTGGCCTTTTACAACATAAAAGCAATCCCAGCCCGAGACACCTGAGGCGGCAGGCAGCTCCTGGCGAGGGCTGTGCTCTGGGGGCCTGCAGCCGTGCGAGTTCTGTGGAAGGGGGAGCCCGAGGAGCCTCCCAGGCGAGGGGCCAGCGGCGACCTGCCCTGAGGGCCCTCCCGGAGGCCGGGCCCCTCTGCGGGGGCGGCCGCTCCGGAGGCGGCTGGGCCGGGACGCGGCGGCAGCGCGTGCCGAGCGCGCCCCCTGGCGGCTGCCGTCCGCCGCGCGTGCCAGTACCCAACATGGCTTCCGCCCCCTACCGGCACCAATGCGACGCCGCTGCCCTCGCTCAATACGGCTGCCTCCCGCCGTCCAGCGGCGGGGATCAAAAATGATTGCCGCTCCCTAGGGTTCAGCCGGGGGCTCACGCGGGAAGAGCGGGCCTGCCGCCGCCGCTCCCCTTCTCTGTAGCTGCCCGTGCGCGGGCGCCGCCGGGCAGGGCCGTGAGCCGAGAGCGCGGCGGGAGGGGCGTCGCGACCATAGAGTGCGGGGCGGCAGCGCCACCGCGCCGGCGGCAGCGTCCTCTGGCGGGCAGAAGCGGCGGGGGCTGCGCGCACGTCTGTGCCGGGGCCGCCCCGGCGAGGGCCCGGCCTGGCGAGGGCGCCGTAGGCCTCGCTGGCTGCGCAGCGCTGGGGTTGTCACAGTCCGGCCTTCGAGAGGGAAGGGGGCTCCCGTCCGGCGCGGTCAGGCAGCGGCCGGTACCCGGGGGGATCCCTGGGGGAGCCGCTGGTCCCGCTGCTCTGTCTGCCTGTGGTTGAGGGATGCCCTTCCTGTCAGCTTTGCCTCCCACCCCTAAAATCCACAGGCTTTTGGGTCTCCGGGAGCTCTGCTGGAACCTCCCCTCTTCCAGCATCACCTATCACTCTTTATTCATGCTGGGTTTTCCCCTCCCCGCTGCCTTACCTGTTTCTTGGCCTCGGTGGTCCTTCACACCCCACAGCCCCATGCTCACTTCTTAATCTCATAGTCTGCAAGCCTGTCTCCAACACTAAAAAAAAAAAAAAAATAATCTGGCAAAATGGGCTCTCTGCATCCCGGGGCTCGTGGGGGGCACAGTTCCACTGGGAAGACCCCCGCTGGCAGATTTGCTCTGCCCCGTGGCACCGCAGTTGGTCTCTGCCGGAGCTGGCAGCACGTGCGGGAGGTGAACCTTGCCGCTAGCTGCTCACAGCTGGCAAGGTTTGGGGTGCAGAGCTGCTTGCTCGTCCTGGGGACATTCCTGGCTATTGCAAAGCTTTCAGCTTACTCCTTCTGGTGCGGAGCGATGGATGTTACTACACAACCCCTCCTGCACTGCTCCCGACCCTCTGCTGGTAAAGCCTCACAGATGTGCTTGATCAGCACATTTCATGGAGCTGTTCAGATTTGTGCCAAAGCTGTTAATAATGGTGCGCATCAGCTGCAAGGGTGAGTGCTGAGGCTTCTGCCTGGTCTGGCAGTTGCTGTGTCACTGCAGGATGCCATCAGCTTTCTCAGCTCCTTTGCAAGAGGTAGGAGGTCACAGAGGTCCCCCAAGATCCAAGGCAATGATGGAGCAAGTCACTGACACGGAAAGGTCCAAGCATCCATCCTGCACCCTGGCTCACCAGGGGCTGTGCCTCTGCTGGGACTTGGAGCGGAGGGTGGGGGCTGTGCCGGGGGTATAGAGGGCACCAGCAGGTGGCACTGGGGCCTTGTCTCAGAGCCTGCTTTCATCTGCTGCTTTAGCGAAGTTTGGATGTGTTGGCTCTGAAGCATTTCTCTTGGCTCAAGAAACCACTTTTATCTCTGTGCTCCCGCCTTCAAAGCATGCCCCAGTGAGTGTCAGCTGGGCCAGCTGTGGTGGCCCGGGATGCGTCTGTCCCAGGCTTCCTCTGCAAGGAAGGGAAAAGTCGCCCTTTGACAGACGGGTTCCCACAGCCCCTTGCTCAAAGGCCCAGAGATGCACGAAGCTCTGCCTCCATCTGCCTTCCCTGCTCCCGGAGCTCTACCCCGAGCCTTAATCTGTCTGGAGCGTGGGCTGCCTGCAAACTCCTCTGTGCTGCGCATGACGCCCCCCTGGGCCCCTTCTCCACTTTCCTGGTGGCCTTGAAGCAGAGACTGCGTTGGGGTCGGTAGGGCACAAAGCCACTGGCGGGGGGCCCCCCCTGACCCCCAGCCCTGCCTGCTGGGCCTGCTGCGGGCAGCCCGCCTCTGCCAGCCTGTGCAGACCTGCAGGTGGCATCGGCAGCCCTGCCGGGCCACAAACACACCCAGGAGGGTGTGAGCAGGCAGCAGAGCAGGGCTCTGCTGCGCAGGGACACCCAGCTCCAGCACTCACCTGGCCTGCCGGCATCCCAGCTGCAGGAACCCGAAGTCTGCAGGGAGCAGGTATTTTGCCCGCCTGGCTCGCTGCCCCGGGGTGGCAGCCCGTGCCATGGGGAAGCCATTCCGCCCTGCTATGGGAGCTGCAGGAGAGCTGGCAGAGTGGCACAGGGGGTGATCATCCTGGCCCTGTGGGCAGCTGAGGTGGGGAAGGAAAGGGGCTGCCTGTGCTGTTCCTGTGCTCCAGAGAGCAGGGACGGGGAGCCCAGGGCTGACTGCATTGGGAGTTGTGGGGCATGAGGCTGGGAGTGAGGGATATGGGCCAGGCTATGCTGTTCTTGCTGTTTTGGGGTCATCCTGTTCCCCAAGCTGATCCAGGAGCTATGCCCTCCCTCCTGTGAGGTCAGGAGACAGCGGGGCTGGATGTCAGCTCCAGCTAACTTGCCTGGTGGTATGTAGCCTGGGCTGGCTCGGCTCCACGAGGGCAAGGGGTTCTTGCCCTGCCCATGGCCACCTTGTTGTCTTATGCCAGCACCCTTGGGGCACAAAGGTCTCTGTGAGGCTGCGAGGGCACACTGCTGTGTCAGTGACTGTAGCAATGGGTTCGTCACCCCTTCAAGCCCCCTGTGCCCCACGTATTATGGGTGGAGATGGGTTGTGGGGGTTGTTTGGTGGGAGCTGAAGGAGGGCTCCTTCTGGCCCTGATGGACCTCCAGATTCCCCCTTGGAGTGGGAGCAGAAGCTCAGCAGGGTCTGCTCTGTGCCCAGTCCAGCACTGTTTGGGACTTGTGCCCAATTCAGATGTGTTGCACAATAACTACTAGTGCTGCTGCTGCGGTCCTGCTCTGAGCTGGGGAACAGGGTGACGTTTCCCCCCTGTGAACCTTCCAGATAGCACCACTGGCATAGATTTGTGGCCAGTCCTGTGCCACTGCTCTGCCAAGCTCCAGTCCTGGCAGCGACAGCCTTTCGGAGCAGCTGAGTGCTGAAGTTCTGCCCACAGCCACTCCTCCTGTACTTTGCACGCTGTGTGGGAG
>VFFE01007256.1:1011325-1036834 GCA_008921705.1 Burhinus oedicnemus
CGCTGAGCCGCTGCGGTAGCCCGGCAGGCTGCGAGCGGGTGCGCGCGGGGTGCCGGGGCACTCCCGGAGGCGGTGCCCGTTGGGGGCGGGCGGGGGGGCGGCTCCTCGGCCGCTTCCCGCGGGGCGGGCGGTGGCTCGGCTGCTCGCGGGCTGGCACCGACTGGAGCGGCCGCCGACCACGGCGGAGCGATGATCCGCCGGGAAGGTAAGAAGTGCCCTGCCCTGCCCTGCCTGCAGCGCCGGGCACCGCGGCCCGCTGCGCTCAACAAGTGTCTGCCCTGCCGGTTACCGGCACCAGGATTGCGCCCGGTGCCCCGCGCTCCTGCCGGGCAGCTCCCGCCTTCCCTCTTTCCCCGCCACGGGCTGAGCGGCCCTGCCTGGTGGACCTACGGGGTTGAGACCTGAGGACCGATTGCCCCAGCTACACGCCCTTCCCGGGCCGTAGGACACGTCCTGGTGCCACTGTGGCTCAGAGCGGGTGGCCGTAGGATGCTGTGCTTGCAGCACCCTTGGGTGCTGTGGGGAGGGCGGGTGTGGGCCCGGCGGGGAAGGACCTCCTGTAAGTGGGACTTGTACCTTGAGATGGGCCCCGGACATCACGTGCTCTTTCCTGAGTGCAGCAGGAAGGGTGCTCTGGTCTCTGCCCTGTGCTGGGGGCACAGCATTTCCCTGCATGTGGTGGTCCGGGGCCAGAGCTCCCCTGTCACCCGCTGCTGGTGGCCGTCAGCCTGGGGTGCATGCCGCTCTTTCTGTGCAGCCTGGACTGGGGTGGGATGTTCACACCAGGTTCAGTCTTTGTGTCCTGGTGTGGTGGCCCCCGTTCTTAGCAGCTTCTGCTGCTAAGGTCAGGAATGACCAGGTGAAGATGACTCAACCCTGCTCGCGGGATGCTGGGCAGTGTCTGAAGCCACTGGCTGAACTTGCAGAAAAGGAAGCCCTTAGTGATAACACAGGGCTGGGATGCCCATAAAGCCCACTAAATCTGGAGCTTGGGGTTGTCCCTGTTTTTCCTGGAGCCAGCGTGAAGCCCAGCTCTGAAGCAGGAGCTATTCATGCTTCCCCAGGCTCCTTTCTCTGTTCTGCTCCCACGATGAGTCAGTGTGGGCTGGTGACACAGGCAGGACCTCCTTCCCCTTTCGGCTGAGGAAGAGACGGGAAGGGAGCTGGCTGCACGAGCTGGGATGACAGGTGGCACGCACCCTAGCAGACACAGGCCCCCTTGTTCGATGACCTGAATTCCCTGCCAAGAGCCCTGGGATGAGCAGGGTCATCCTTTCTGCATGAGTTCCTGGGTTAAAAGATGAGTCCCCAGCAGTGGCGGGACAGCTTCCCTGCCTCCTCACACAGACACTCTTTGTCTGTGGGCTGCCTGGGTGACAAAGGGAAATATTCACTGATAGGGCTGGGACAGGCTCAAGGTCCATGGGAGCTCCTCACCTGCCTGAGAGATGGGTCACATCTGAGGTGGAGCTGGACTGGTAGCTCTGGGTGTCAGCCCAGAGAAGCATGGAGATGTCCTGGCACAGAGAGATCATAGCTCTGCTATTTGAGGTCCAAGGTTGTCTCACAGCTATGGTGAGCCCAGTCTTTAACCAAGGCATTTCTTCATGGCAGCCTCCAGCTCCCCTGCTGGCTAGCGTCCCTCCTTCCCTGACCACAAGGCATCATGGTCCTTTCCCACTGTGTCTGCTGCTGACCCCAGGCTGCTTGCTACGGGGAGCAATTCTTATGCTTCGCCCTGTAGAAACCCAAGTTTTGCCGCTTCTGTAGCTGAGCTGTTGGCAGTGTCTTGTGCTACGCAAGTGGGGCTACGCTCAGCTTTGCTGCAGCCATCTAGCCCCGCGTGGGAGACTGCAGCTCATAGCCCTGTGCAACTGGGATGCCTCCAGCTCCTGGACAGCTTCTCTACCTGGGAGGTGGCAGAGGTGCTCAGGCTGCCCAGTGCCATGGGGTTCAGAGGTGAGTCAACCTAGGTTTAGCCCCTGATTTTCAGGGTTGAGGAGGGCCAGCAGGCAGAACCACCTCCCCTCCAGCCCCTGCCTGGTTCTCCACCGTGGCCCCTCTGCACCTCGCAGCAGGGTTAGCTCTTCCAGGTAGGTGTAAGGAGGCTGCTTTTGCAGCTGGCTGACTCTTAAAAAATCTAGAGCTGGAAGGCAACTTGAGGCATTCTCCCTCTGCACCGCTCCAAGGCTGCACTGAAGTCTGCCCTGAAGACATCTGTCCATCCTTCAGTGTTAATGCCTTGTTACTCCTGTGTTGTCTCTGCAGACACTGAACGGGCAGTGGAAATTCTGACCAGATACCAAAGCACCCTGCGGTCCCCGGAGGAGCAGGAGCTAAAAGCCTCCATTGGAAAGGTCTCGCACATCTTTCAAAGTGAACTCTTCCAGGCTCTGCTGGGTAAGCCCCTGCCTTGCGGTTCCTGGGGCTTTGTGGTCAGTGGGCTCTCCTGGAGGCCTGATCCTGCACAGGTGCCTGGTACTGACCAAGCTGAGCACATCCTGGGCAAACACATGGGTGCCTGTAGCACCAGTGAGCTGGGGTACCTGTCCACTCCAGGGCTTGGGCAGGAGATATGGGGGTTGGGGCTGCAGTCACTGGATGTTCGTGATGTGAACAGGATTCCTCTGTCGGGTGATTGTGGCCTTCTTCATCAGGCCGTGCCAGATCTAGCCAGCACCCACTAAAGGATGCTGCAATGCCGTGAGCACCCTCTGCGCAGTGCCACCGTGGTGTGGCCGCAGCCACTGCTGGGTCTCCAGCTCTGCTGCCATACCAAGGACACCCTGCCACGGCGCCTTGCTCCTCCCTGCACCCCTCGGCCTCATCACAACCTGCTACTTTCCATTCCTGCTGCCGACCCGAAGGGAAACTAAATTTTTTCTGGCTTTGAGAGAGAATCCATGCATACTCAGCTGCTTTTGGGGTATTCTGGTCTTTCGTGCACTGAGACCTATGAGCACTTGCGAGTAACACACTGTGCAAGTGGCTCCATTTCACACAAGAAACAGACTTGGCAGTGAGGATCATCCTGGGGCTGGGCACCAGAAAAACGCTGTTTTGAGCGCAGCATAAAGCCCCCCATGTGGATTTAGACAAACACAGCTGGAGTCTCGCCGGACTACGCAGCTTCTCCAGGCAGGACACATGGCTATCTAGCTGAACAAGGTCATCTGAAAATGCATTTTCTTTGCAAAGTGTTTTGGGGTTTTTTTTTTGTTTTTTTGTTTTGTTTTGGCTTGGTTTTTTTGTTTTGTTTTTTTTTTTAAAAACAAAATTTGATAGTTTTGGACTCTGAAGTTGCTCGGCTCTATTCCCTGCCACAGCAGACCAGATCCTGGCTGTACAGGTTCACTTAGGGCACTGATTTTGGAGGCAATCCCAGAAAACCATTTGCAGAAGCTGCAGTGTGCCGAGAGGGGCAGGAGCTCCTGCTCAGCTCCTCTCCTTAAGTCTTGCTTGCTGTGGGCCTCAGGGAAGCACATACAGCCCTGGCGGTTTCTGTTCCCAGGTCTCCTGGGAGAGAAGCTGAGTTTCCCTGCTGGCAAGGAAGGGAAAGCACCCCAGAAGCTCTGTGTCCCAGGGGCCCCGGGATGCAGAGCTCCATGCATGGTCTGTGCCTCATTCTTGGTGTGTCTTGACTCAAAGCTGTCTCAGCCCTGGTGCTCCCCCTCACCATCGCTCTTCTCTCTCACCTTTCCTCTCACCTTTCCTGCACACCTCTGCAGCCAGAGACCCATTTCTGTGCCCACAGAGCCCCGAGTTGCCAGCAGCTCCTCTCTGCTTCAGGTTATCCATTGAAAATGAAATACAACTATGGGATAAGTGGTGTGTCCTGAGCTATTTTATTCCCTCCTTTCTTTGTTCTTGCTGTTGGAGCATCACCTGGAGGCTTTCGGCCCCAGCATGTCCTTGTGCAGGGCTTGCGCTGGGACATCTGTGCCCATCAGCAGCAGAGACATGCGGCAAGGGAGGGCTCCCCAGGGCTGTGGGCAGAGGACCAACGTGCAGCTCTTTTCTTGCCTCTTCATTTATATCCCCTCCCAAAATCGTCCCCAGCCTACAATTAGCCCCAAGCTGGAGGCAGCGGTCCCTAGCAGAGCTGTGATCACCTTGGCAAATCTGATACAAGCCCAACACCCCTGGCTGCGTTTGTGTGCTCTCCCTGGGGCTGCGTGAAGGCAGCAAAGCAGCTTTCCCAAAGCCCGGGGCTGTTCGTATTAGTACAAAAGTGTTATGGAGAGAGTGTAGCTGGAGAGAGCCCGTCTGCACAGACTGAGCTGGCTGCAGTTGGCACACCAACGCTGCACAGACTTCCCAGCTCTCTGCTTTAAACTGTCTGTCTTGGTGTCCTGTCAACGCTGGCACGAGGGAGTGTCGCTTGATTGCTGGTGACCTTTTCAACTGGTTTAACAGGATATTAGTTCCCCATGCCAGAGCGAGCTTTCTCGAGATATGTTTACCTAACTAGGAATTTACAATCATTACTTACACACACACACACACACACCCCTGGAGTGTGGGTTTGTGAATTCCTCCATCCCTGTGTGGACACGTATGATGCTGTGTCTGGCTGCGTGCTTGCTCTGCCTGTGCACAGCTGGCATGCACTAGGGACACTAGGTGTCCACAGTCCAGCCTCACTGGAGTGCAGTGACAGCTCTAGGAGGGTGGTGGAGCATTTCTATTTTATTTATTTTTCACCCCCTCTTTTCCCAGTGGGTTGCTGTGTCTCTGTCTGAAGTTTGCTCAGAGTCATGGAGCTGGTTCAGAGTTTATCTGAGGGAAGAGGATTTGCAGGAGAGCCGTGGGGATGCCTCCCAGTGCAGAGGCTCCCATCGCACTGCCCCTCACTGTGCCAGATGCTTCTGGCTCAGGAAAGGTCTCAGCCTGCAGAGGTCCATCCTCTTGCAGCCTTCCAGCAACATGGGCTTGCTTTTTTTCAGCCCCTGGGGAACATGAATGCACGAGCATAGTACACCCCTGCCCTCAGATCGCCTGCTCCTACAGGTGATGCTCTCCTAAGACGTGTGTTGGCTGGCTTCAGTTTGAACACCAAATGCCTTATGCCATAGTAGAGCTACCAGAAGCACCAAACATCATGGAATTTTCCAAGTGGGGCCACATGAGAAATGCCAGGGATATGGCTTTCCATATGCTTTTTTTTTTTAGAATAAGCTGTTTTGTGGACTCCAGAAGCCCCAGTTTGCCCAGCTCCGGGGGCGGGGGGAGGGGGACGGGAACAGGGATCTGCTTCATCCCAGATAAAGCCTGTGTGGTGTCCAGGGCTGGATGTATCTGTTGCCGGGAACGTGCCCAGTGTTGCTGTGTGCATGCACTGTTTTCTGCCAGACTGTGAGCACAGCACAGCCCCTTAAATCCTTGTGACCACCATGCCAGGCTCAACTCCCTCTCCCAGGAGCTGCCCGTGCCCCGGGGCACGCTGACCCTGCCAGGATGGCTCCTGGCCTGCGGCAGCTGGCTCGGCACTGCGCAGCGATGAGGGGGCTGCTCCATGCTGGAATGCGCCAGCCCCTGCTCCGCACACGTGAAATTCCTTAGCGGCGCAGAAGGGAAAACAGACTGTGCTGGCTCCCTCCTCCCTGCCCCTCTCTCCCTGCTCTGAGGCCACAGAACCAAGCGTGTGACTTGCAGGGAAACAGCCCAGCAAAAGGGCGTGTGAGGAGCCTGGGCTTGGGGACGCTGGGGCAATGGTGGCCCTGCTTTCCCTCTGCTCCCCAGACCCCCTTGGGGAGATGCTTGGGCCCATCTGGTGCCGCTGGAGAGGACAAGGCTCGCACACAGAAGCAGGTCCCTGGCCTTTCCTTCCCGGAGCCAGGGCTGAAAGGGGCCGTTGTGCCCATCACGGCGGGCGCAGCCGGGTGGACAGGCAGGGTTTGTGTGCACTCGGCCACCCCGGCTGCCAGCAGCCCGAAGGGAAGCACTCCTCCCGAGAGCTCTCTGGCGCTTGGCTCTTCTCCCATGCCTGAACGGTGGCTGGCGCAGACCCCAATGAGGTCCTGTCGGCTGCTCGGCCCCCCCAACCCTCCCCTCTGGCCCCTTTTACCCCCCTTGTGCCCTGCTGCTGCGGAGGCACAAGGAGAGACAGGCTCTTGCTGACCCATGGTGCTTCCCTGAGTGCAAAACTCCAGCCAGGCACTCGGCTTGCCAGCAGCACTGCTGGGGATGGCGGCTGCAGCTTAACACGCTGGCTGCAGGAGGCAGGGTGAAAAAGTGGAGGAATCTGGAGGATTCCCAGCCCTGTGGACTCCTCGTTTTGTAAATTAGCCCATAGCCAAGGATGGAAAATCATAGCTTGCTTGAAAGCACTGCTGTGGCAGCCAGAGGTGTGAAACCTCCTGGCAGCAGTGGGGCTGAGGCTGGGAGCCTGGTGCGAGGCTGGAGTTTCTGCTTGAGGTAAATGCGGTGACACTGCTGGTGACAGTGCATGCGTCGGGGAAGCAATGTAATTTTCTGGAAGTGTGCATGCTGGCTGGCATAAGGGCACTGCATCAGCCCTTGGATGTTGGTGCTATAGAAATACTTAATGACACTTACTTGATGTATTGACCCCAGGAGGAAATTGTTGGACAAATTCTAATCTCTGTAAATCTTAAGTTACTCTTCCTTATTAGATCCAGAGTGGATTTACGCTGTCATCAAACAGAAATTCAGCTGTAAGACAGAATATGGAGTGTCATCTTTTGCTACCCCAACATCCTTTTACTGAGGCTTTTCAGGTAGCATCGCTCTTAAAGCGTGCAGGTGAGGCAGGCTTGTGTGCAACTTTTGATGCCCATAAGAAAAGAAGGAAACTGGCATATATTTAAATTATCTTTAATGCCACATGCACGTGTGTCGTAAAATGTACTCCTGTCAGGGCCGTGCCCTTCGCTGCCTGAACCCCATCCCCAAGTCGTGAAACTCCGCTAATCCCTGGTGCCAGCAATGATTCCCTCTCCTGGCAAGTGTCTAAAACGGGCTGAGGGATTTGGAGGTGGAGAGTGGAGGCTTCGGTGGACAAGATTCCTGCTCCACAGGCACCTTACCAGCTTGGCTGCCCCAGGCTGTGTTCCTGTAGCAGATGGGTGACAAACGGGGATGCCAGCAGTGGTGCACCCCCGTGACAGGGCCGCTCAAATCCTGTTTTCATTTGTGCAAAGTTTTGTGCGTTCCCAGCGTAATCCACGCAGCCAGGAGCCCCTGCTATCTCGTTATGCAATGGCTATTTTTATAACCAGAAGGGAGAGATGTTTTTGCATGAAAACAAAGTCCCGTTTGTCTGGCTGCATGATGACTGCTTGCTGTGACCTCATGTCTGATTTGGGAGGGCTTTAGGGGCTGCCAGCAGCACACTCGGCACCTGGGGGGCTGCAGAGGGGATGCCCCAGGCACGGTGGCTGGATCTGGGGACTCCCACTCCTCCTGTCATTGCCAGCTGCCCCATTTCTCCCAGGGCACAGGACAGAGCCTGGTAATGATGCAGCGTGAAGCAGCAGCTCCAAAAGCGGCATCGATGCCAGGCAGTGGCACGGTGCTCCCTGGACTTGGGCGGCTGCAGTGCCTGACTGGGCTCCCTGTGGGCACAAAGTCGTTCTGCTGGCAGACGAGATTTATAGCAGCTTTTTCCCTGTGGCTGGGAGGTCACCAGGCAGCCCTGGGAACTGGGGATGAGGGATGATTCTGCTCCCTGTCCCGTCTGCAACATGGATGTGCTGCCACCATGCATGGGCATGTGGTTGAGCATGGGGAGAGGATGGGGACTTAGGTCTGGGGGCACAATCCTGCTCTGTGAAAACCTCCCTGGGAAACAGCCTTGGGCAGTGCTCAGCACGTCCCTGCTTACACTGCCCGGCGCTCACCAGATTTCCTTTGGAAATCTTTATAAAGTAGGCATTTAATATCCCGTGGTGCCTCGGTGTGGCATAGTTTCAGGTAAGAAATCACACACTGAAGGGCTGGCGCAGCCACTTCATCCCCAGCTCCCCAGGGAGCGCCGGGGGAACGGCCACAGCCCCCTCTCGCCGAGACCCACTGCTTGCCTTTGGGGTTGCTCACAGGAGAGGGGCTCTGCAGCCTTCTCTGCAGCGTACACAGGTACAGAAAATGAACTCAGGTTTCTGCTGCGGCTTTCGCCACTCCGAGTGCTTAGTTATGCTGCCGTGACTTTTTGGCCCTGCCGACTCCACCAGGCTTCCTGTTTCCCAGGTGCTTGAAGGGATTTATTACTTTTTTATGCGTTTTGCAAGGTGTTTACCAAACTCTTTTGGCTGACCTTTTGGAGTTTTACCTTTAACCTGGCAGCATTTACCATCCTTTCTGTTTTTCTCATTTGGATACAGCTTTAGCTGTTTAGATGAACATCCTCTCGCTTTTAATAGTCTCCCTTCCCCTGCAGTCCAGCCTTGCTTTCCTCCCTTTTGCCTTTCCAGTATCCTCCAGCCAGGCACTGTGGCGTTTGCTCTGATGTCCCAGTGGGGTCTCTCTAAATAGGCTCAGTGCCTCCCATAAATGTTTTACCCTCTGTTTTTTGATGTAGTTCCCTTTCTGAAGTTAAATGCTTCTGCAATGGATACATTGGCTTCCGTTGCTCCTATAGAGGTGCTGGATCTGGAGGTCTGTGCCTGACCTGGCTCTGGAGATGAGCTGGGGGTGGCTGGGGGCCGGCAGCTGCCTGAGTGCATGGTAGTGGGGGCTTCCCTAGGGAGGAGCAAAGCCCACTGCAGCCCTGCTGCTCCCTGCAATCCTCTGCATGTGACCGGGAGAGGGTAAAATGCTCCTGGCAAGGGTAGGAGAAGGTCTGGGCTCCCATGGCCCCTCTGGAGCTACACCTAAGTGGCAGCTGCCATCAGGTCCTGGCTGTCATCCTGTAACTGTCTCTGGAGCAGCGAGGGCTGGGATATCCCATTCTCGCACATTTCTCTTGAGCCACTAGGACTCACCGCAGTGGACTCAGGTCCTTGGAGCCCAGAGTGAAGATACCTGGCATCTGCTTGTGGCAGTGTGCAGGCTGCCAAGCGGGAAGAGGGAATTTATTGAGGAAGGAGCTGGAGATAACACAGCTGTAGCCATCGGCTTTAGAGCTTGCACACTGTGAGCCTGCTGTCCTAGTGCCCTGTGCCCTCTCTGCCTGTCCCGGTGGGAAGAGAGCCCCGCCGTGGCCCAGGGGAACTGGGGAGCTGTCATGGGGAGGGAAAAACCTGGCAGTGTCAGGGCAGGCAGGGGCTGCCTGGCGCAGGAGGCTTCTCGAAGCAAAAGGGACACGGGACCATGCATGGGGCTGGCACAGCCTGGGGGAGAGCGGGATGGGGTGTGTTTATGATTGATGTTGCTGAGGATGGTTTGCTCTTAGTCCCCATGAAGCGTTTGGTCACTGCTCCATGGAAATCCTGTGGCTTCCGCAGGCACGGGGCACTGTGTGCTGAGCCAGGCACCCCATTGCACCTCTTGCCTTGCAGGGCGGGCACAGTGGGGAGCCAGCAGAGCCCTGTCCCAGCCCATCACTCAGGGGCAAGCCTCTCGCAGAGGGCTCAGACCGATGATGGGGGCAGAGCGGGCGGGCACAAGTGCTGCACCCCATGCAGGATGCCGGCACTGGGCTGCCTCCCTGGTCCTGTGGATGTTTCTCCTGCTGTTTTTGCAGATATTCATGAATTCTACGATTTCACACTGCGCTCCTCACCCGTGCAGCCTCCCAGCCCAGACGCACGTCACGGCACAGCCAGGCAGCACCATAGTGCCAGCGAGCCCTGCTCCACAGTCACACCCGGAGTGCCCCAAAACCTCCCCAAGGTAAGAGCCATTCTGGCATGATGCTGCAGGGCCAGACCCCGCACACTCCTGCACCAAGCAGGAGGCAAGGGGCACGGGAGGCAAGGGGCACGGCAGCCCAGCCAGCTCACACCCGGAGTGTTTCCACATCTCCTCTGTCATAGCTTGGCTCATTAATGAGGCAACTTCTCTGGTTCACAAGTGTTAATTGAATTACTCCTAATACAAATAGCTTCAGCTTCAGCTCTGGTTCCTGCTCTGCTGTTGCAGCTGGATTAGTTGCTCCTGTCTGACGCTGTCTCCCATGGAGACATTTCGGCTTCTCTGATCTAGCCACATTGCAGGCTGCTTTTGATAAGTGAAGTAGGTTGAGTCTTTTAAGTTTCCCTTTTCAGGAATTTTTTCCAACTCTCAGATAACTTCTGTCTCTCTTATTTGCATTCTCTTTAATTTTCAATGGCCTTTTAAAAGATATGGCACCAGGTGGGGGAGGCAGGAGTTGAGCAGTAGGGTCTCAGTTATCTCAAAGGCACCAAGCTAAACAAAATTGCCTTGTGCCTTTGCAGGCCCCCTTCCCATCCCTCTCTCACTGCCTTGTGCCCTGCCAAGGGATGCTGTGGAATCCCCCTGAACTGGGGATACAGGAACATTTGGGCAGAAATGCAAAAATTTGGGGATTCCTCCTTTCAGTGAAATAATCCTATCAGATAAACACCATATTTCTGCCTCACGGACTGAACTGGCTTCCTGTCATATACCTGTGGGGACACCAAATTTGAGTGGCACACGGGGACAATGGAGCTGAACGATGTCACCTAAGAAGGAACACTTCAAAGGAGTTTGATGATCAAGAACAGGGGGGACAAAACTGTCCACCATCAGTGCAGGAGATATGTGTCCCCCTCTGACTCAGGAACCATTTTAGTCCCAGTTTTTCTTGACCCCCCTTCACATTGACAGTCCCTCTATTCAAAGGCAAACCTGCATATCTGGTCTGTGTTTATGAATGAATTTTTAGCAATGTTATACTATAGGCAGTGGGATCCCACTTTGGTTTTTTGGGTCTCCTGTAGTCTCGATCCTCCCACCGGCGAGCTCTGCTGGCAACAGCCACCGGTCTCTGCAGCCAGGCCAGTCCGCAGGGGCCCGAGGAGATATGACAGTCAATAAGGATATTTAAACATCAATGTGGAAGCAAGCAGGGAAGCAGCCATGGGCCTGGCGCAGCCAGCCTGAGGGGCACTCCTGCTTCCCCCGCAGTGCCCTGTGCCCAGTGGGGATGAGCAAAGCAGCTGGTCTTGGGGCTTCCCTGCACCGAACACGGCCCAAGCCCATCGACGCCATCAAATCCCTCCTCCTTTCTCCAAAAAAAGTGTTTGAGGCACTTTGTGTTGCTGAAACATGAAATGCAACAGGGAGCTGCCTCCGCCCGGCAGTGGGACAGCCCCGGAGTCCCCTGCCTGCAAGCCTCCATCCCAGTGGAGCAGTGACCCCGCTGCCCATGGGCCAGTGCCAGGGCAGGCAGTCATGGGCAGTGGGATGCTCACTGAAGGCTGTATGAGCCCCCTGCATAGGGGAAAGCTCATTTTGGCCCTTCCAGAAGCGGGGGGGGGCCTGGAGGCAGCTTGCCTGCCCTACCTGCATGTACCCCCTGTCTCGTTTCAGGATCTGTCCGGGGATGGTGAGCGGAGGCTTCCCGAAGGGGCTGGGGACAGCGCGCCGGGAACACCACCTCGGCTAGTGAGGGTGACGGCACGGAGGACAGAGGCACCGGCCAGCATCTGCAGCCTGGTACTCGGGTCTCACAGCACCCTGCCCCAGGTGAGCCTCCGTGCACCCCACGCTGCATCCCACCCTGCCAGCCCGGCCGGCAGCTGGCACTGAGGGGACAGCACCAGGGCTGTGTGCCCGAAGCACTGCAGGGACGGTGCTGGGGAGGCATTTTCCTCCCCTGGGGCTGGCAGTGTTTCCTCATGGCTATTCTGGTGATACTCAGGCTAGGAAATCTAGCAGTCATCTGTGCCAGGGGCTGGAGGACACTGAAATCATCCCCTTGCATTAGCATTTACCATGGCCCGGTGTCACCGCCGGGGCTGGGAGGGCAGGTGGGTACGGTGCAGAAATAAAGATGCTGCGTGGAGCTGGAAATCCTCCCAGCCCTGTCCCTCTCATCCCCAGCTCTGGCACACTCCCACGTTGCAGATTTCCGTATTTTTTTCTCTGAGCTCTTAAATGGCAGGTCCATTCCTCAGCTTACTGGGAGCTTTTCTCTGCTGTCTCATTTACCTGGAAACGCCATTTATTTGGATGTGCATCGTAAATCGCAGCTGCCTCCTGGTGCGAGTGCATCGTTTGGGCTACACATTTGAGGGGAGTTTTAGGGACAAACAAAGGGCAAAATGCACTTTTGGGAGGGCTGAAGTGGCCAGGATGGATGGAGCTCACCACAGATTTAAAATTATATGAAAACGTTGTTTTCCTTGGCACAGTTTGAAATAATGCTTATTTGCTAAGTCAAAGTCTTCTTCCAAAATATTTTAAATACAAAAATTGCTCTGCTTCTTTTCTCTCCTTTTTAAATGTTTCCCTTCTTATTCTGGACTGCAATAAAATGGGTAACACCCCATTTTTTTTCCCCTTACTGTTTAATTTCTCCTTTTCTTCTTGCTACTTTCTATGTTTTCAAACATTCACCAAACCTTTAACCAGTTTTGGAAGGGCGGGATGGTGGTTTTGTGGACACGCCAGGAGGATGAGCTCAGCTTCCGTCTCTGTTTGCCAGTGGGAGGAAACCATATCCGCAGATGGGGGAGTCACGGGGCAAAACCCATGAGGGGTGAGAGCCTGATCGGTTGGGAAGAGTCAGATTTTAAGGGATTTTCTTCCTAAGTGTCCCAGGCTGTGGAGTGTCGTGGCTCTTGTGTCCAGCCCCAGATGTCTGGCTGAGTTGCAATGGCTCCTTTAGCAGCAGCCACCTAGCTTTGATGTTCAGAGTTCCTGCGATGGGGAATCTGCTGTGTCCCTAGCCTGATGGTTATTTGTCCTTCCCATTAAAAATCTGCGCTTTGCTGTTAGCCTGGATTTCTCTCGCTTTAGCTCCCAGCCCCAGGAAATTTTGCTGCCTTTGTTTGCTAGGATAAAGGACTGTGGCAATCAGAAATGTTCCCAACATGTAGGTATTTATAGATGCGTCTAAGTTCCCTCTCAACTTTCCCTTAGATAAACTAAACAGATTGGCTTCTTCACTCGCTCAGTGTGAGGCAGGTTGTTCCAGCCCTGAAATAATTCCTGTCATTCTTTTCTGAAGCTTTTTTTATTTTCAGCCTCCTCCTTTCCTGGCCTGTGTTGGTGCGGGTCAGGAGCCACTCCTCAGTGCCAGGCGCTGGCGCTTTTGGGGTTGCCCATCCATGGGGACTGCAGGTGCCGGCCCGGAGCTGGGGATCGCTGCTGGTGGGGACCCAGGTGGGCAGGACAGGGCTGTGGGAGGGCTGGGCTCCATCAGGGCTCTCTCATCTGAAGCCTCTTTCATCCCAGAGGATGGCCACTTCACAGCCCAGCAGCAGGCAAAGCAGAGACCTGGAGGGGAAAAACCATTGGGATGGCAGTGTTCAGTGCTGGGCTCAGCCGTGCCCGCAGTCCTGCCTGAAACTTGGCTTTCTGTGGAGACCCAGCAGCTTTCCTGGAGGCTGAGACCAAGCGGTACTGGAGAGCTACAGGCTCAAGTGCTGCTCCTCTGCGGCAGCCCCTGGGCTGGGATACGGGGCCTTTGACACAGCGGTGAGCCTGTTCCCTGGGATGTCATCTTCATCGCTGAACACGGGCCTTGCCCCAGCAGAGCCGGAGCATTTCCAGCAGTCCCCCATGTCAGCGATCCGGACCGTGACATGGGATTGGCCGTGCCTGGGGGTAGGCTGTGCCAATGGGCCGCAGCACGGGCCCTGCTTCGCATCCCTCACTCCTGCATTAAGGCAGTGAGGACACCTCAGCTCCTGCCCACCATCACCTCCCATGTCAGTTCTCAACAGCCCTAGCGTGCAGGACAGCATCCAGGCTGGATAACACCTACAGACCCAGCTCCTGCCCACCTCCACGGTGACTTCTTGCTCCCCAGCCTTCGGTGTGTGCCTTTTGCCACAGGCGTTTCCAAAGTGGGTTTCAGGAAAACACCTGAGATAGCAAATGGCTCTTGGAAGAACTGGGGAAGCTTTTACAATAGGTGATATCTAATGCTAGGGCAGGAGGGCACCAGCTGCAGAGCAGAGCAACTGCCCCCCTGGTGCTATCAGCCCAGGAACAAGAGCCCTAGAGGACACCCTGCCACTGATAAAAGGCAAGATGATGAACTGGCTTGTCCTGCCTGCACTAACTGTAATTCTCTTATCATGTCCATCAATGTAAATAAGTTTTCTGTTGTCCTGGCTTTGTCCTCTCCCCTGCCTGCAGCTCTCCCCGGCAGTGAGAGCAAAGCAAAAGCCACCATAAGCTGCTGTAGCCAGGAAGATGCATGAGAAATAAATTGCCTCTCCGCACAAATGCTTCCAGGAACAGGAAATTTTCTGTCTGCTGGCAAGGATGCGTGTGCACTCCAAGTAGCCCTGCAGTGTGCAAATGGCTGCTGCAAAGGAAGTGGGACCAGTAAATACAGCAGCAACATGGGCTTCCTGACAGCGAGGCTTCGTGGGCTGAAACCATCCCTCCATGGGAAAGTGGATGTTCAGCCCTCAACAGGGCAAGAACAAAGGGACTTGGCCAGCTGAAATGGTCTGTTGAGGCGCTCAGAGGCACAATCCTGCCTGAGCTCTGGGGCTTGTGGGGTTTCATTTGCCGAATCCTCCATTTCAACCTTTCCCTGAGCCCCTTGGTTGCCCCAGAAGGGCTGCTCAGGGCTTGTGTGCATCTGCAGTGGGAAGACCCACGAGGATGCTCCCGTGGCCAGTGCCGCTCGCCTGCACTCACAGGCTGGAAGGAAAGCTACTTCTCTCAGTAAACGCCGTTCTCATCCTCCGTGCAGGGAGCAGAGAGCAGCCAGCTGTAAAGATAAATGCAAGAGGAACAACGCTGTTGATGAGCAGAAACTCTGCACCTGTGAGGAAGTGCTGCTCTTCCCCTGCCACCCTCTCCTGCCTCCCAGCACAGCTCTGCAGCCACTCTGACTTCATCCCTGTCATCGCACCAGTGCCGTGCTACCCCTCCCACCGTCACCTGCCCCTGCATCCCTCCCTCCCTCCTGCCTGCCAAGGGTTTCGTTGGTCCGCTGCCCAATGATGCCAGTGCCACAGCTCTGTCCTTGCTCAGCCCAACAGCTGCCACTGAGCAACAGCAGGTCTTAACGTGATGGAGAGAGTGAGCGAGACTGCTGCAGAGGACAGACATTCCATGCGTGCTCTGAAATCACCAGTGAATAGGAAACCTCGCTGGCAGAGGGTGCTGCCACTCTCACAGGCTGTGGGTGCATGGGGTGCTGCTGAGCATGCCCACAGCATGCCAGGTGCAGGCTGTGCTTTAGCCCTGCTGGCCCTGCTGGCCAAAAATGTCCCCTTCCCTCCCTGCGTCCTGGGGAGGACCCAGACCAGCTCTACAGAAACGCCCTGGTGGGGTGTTAGGAGCCCTCCCTGCTGCACCTGCCACTGAAGAAGATGCGTCCGTCTGTCTTGTAACCCATAGCTCAAGTGTCAAAAAGGTTCGCAGAGCTCCCCAGGGGATTTGGCAGAGAAAGGCAGGCTGTGCCGCCAGCGTGGCGACTGGCTGTCTGCTTTGTCCATCCTTCGCTCAAGTGCTTTTTCCTCTTTCCCGATCTGCCTTTGACCAAAAAGAAGGGCGTTCCCATGTTCTGCACCTTTGTCTGGTGGAAGCGGTGCTGGGCACCCGCAGCAGGTCGGGATGAGACTGGTGTGTGGTGGCTGCTGCAGCTGCAGAGCTCCCCACTCTCCCCTGCCCCGCTGGCAGCCCCATCGCTCTTCATTTTCTCTGCAAGATGTGTGAGAGGGGAAGCACCAAGTAGCTGTTTGCTGTTGCAAGGAGCGTCAGGGAAATTAAGCAGGTCCCTGACACAGGCAGATGTCTGACAATGAATGCAGATCCCCCAAGAAGCCCCCCATGAGGTCACTTTGTTGCGCCCCGTGTCCTCTCTGTGGGTTCGCTGGGCAGGCAGCCGAAGGCATCGCTGCAGGCCAGACTGGCTACTGCTTTTATCTCAGCTTGAGCCCGGCAGCATCAGCCCTGCAACCCCAAAATCCTGGGAAGTGGCTAATGCTCAAGCAATGGGAGCAGAGGAGCAACCAGCTCCTGGAGGGACCCCCCCCTTCCCCATTGCATCCCCATGCACCTTTGAGAGCTTGTTTAATTTTAGGAGAAGCGGAGAAGAAAAGCAGCAACCCACAGCCCAGAGGCCCCAGCTGCTGCCCTGGTGTCACTTGAGCCACTTTGTGCCTGGAGGTCACTTCAGGGTTCTGCATTCAGATGCTCTCCGCAGTTTTGTGTTTTGGCATTGCAGACACAGGCTCTAAAGCCAAAGCGCTGAAGCCAAGAGGGTGTCTGTCTGCAGCAACGTGCTCAGACAAACCACACGTCAGCTCTGCACAGCAGGGACACCCGGCTGGGCAGCCGCCTGCCCGTGTCCCAAGGATGCCGCTGCTCAAAGAGGGGTCAGCACAGGCTGTGTCAGTAAGAGCTGTCACTTCAGTGGACGTTTTGGGGTTGAATGGCCTCAGCTGTACTAGAGGCTCTTGCTATTCCTGCTGTGGAGATGAACGAGGAGATGCTTAGACCTCAGTTCTCCAAGCTCAATATACACCTCCAGCAAAGGATGAAGAAGTCAGTAGAGCCACCAGGTTGTCAAACCAAAGGCTCATGTGTGGCCACCTGTTCCTATTCTATTTCTGTCTAAAACCAGTGGTAAAAGGAAGATCCTCGGCAGACCCCAAGGCTTTTCTGGCTGCGCAGCATAGGAAAGCCCTGCTGGACGTAGGGTTGTTGATCCATCCATTCATCCAAGTCATCGTCCCTGTTTTGAAATTATTCCATGATGGTGCAAGTGTGTGCAGCGCTCCCCGTGCAGAAAGGGGACGGTGAGGGGGAGGCTTTGGGGAGTGTCCCACAGACGGCCACGCTCCAGAGTCATCCAGTCAAGCCTGGAGTCTGTCTATCCTCCTTCCGGATTCCTGCTCCAGCTTTCATTTGCCTCCATCTAGTGCATATGTCTGCCTGTCCGCAGGGGAGCACAGCTGCTGGGGCGACTCACATGCTGATGGGTTTCATGCGTAGCTCTCAGTGCAAGAACTGAGACCATTCACAGGTATCTCATCAGGACAAGAAATGAACAGAGACCAGCCCCACCAGTGCCTTGCCCAGGAACTCCCTGAGCCGCCACACTGTCCCTGCGAGGTCTCTGTCTGCCTTGTTCATTAAGTTTCCAAAATGAGCTGGTGCAGCCTCAGTGCAGCACCCTCCCAGCAGCACCCAGGTCCCTCCTTTCCTGCTTCACCTTGTCAGGTGACTGACCACATTCCTGCTGCAACCCAAGTGAAGTGCTGGAGCCCATCTCCCACAGCACAAACCAACCAGGGGCTGTCAAAGCGTGAAGCCTCCATGCCCACAGCATGGGACGTGCCACCCCAACCTCTGCCCATCCGCTCCCCCTCGCAGCCACCCCAGCATCTCAGGAGGCTGAGGACAAATCTCCTGGGTGCGTTACTGCAAAACAAACGGGCTCTCCTTGCCATTTTTTAAAGGAACAACCCAAGCTTGAAGGCAGAGCCTGGCAGGCCAGCTGCTTTCTATCTAGAGTGCTGGAGCTGGAAGAATGTCGCTGCATCTTAATGGCATCAGGCTGGACAGAAATCAGGATTCTGGTGGCAGAGGCAATACCAGCACTGTTATAAATAGAGCAGCCACGATAACTGCTCATGAAGGTTTTTAGTCTTTAGGATTTGGAGGATCAGTATCAAACTACACTGAGAGATCCATTATGCTCAGCGTTGGTAGGAGCTAGGAGAATTGCAGGGGAAGGAGGCCAGCGGATGAGTGCGGGTTTGGGAATAATGCCTCTTGTGAATGCGAGTGTGAGCCCTTTGAAAGGTGCTCTCTGCTGTGTGCTGCCTCCCCTTGCTTTGCTCTGCCTGCTCTGGAAGGTTAGACCATGCGTGGCCACAGCAGTGCAAATGTTTCAAGCCAACCCCGTGCCCTGCCACAGGAAGCGAGGGTTTGCTGCAGGGCAGCACCCGCCGGAGCCCTGCAGCCTGCAGGTATAAAGCACCTTGCAGGAGCCTTGCTGGCATTGCACCTAAAAATTATTCCAACTGTTGAGACTCGGGCAAAAGCCTCCTGTGGTTTGTGGCCTAGATAGCTCTCGGGGCTGGCACCGCTCTGGCACGCCAGCCTCTGTGCCCAAAGCACTGGCACGGAGAGCATCATGCCTGGCCGGTGTTGATTCCCCAGCCTCACAACCAGCATCCCACCTGCGTCTGTCTAGGAAACGTGGCAGTGTCCTGCCAGGCTGTGCCCCCCTTTTAAGGGGTATTTTTAGACCAGATCATTTCGCAGCCCGGGCTACAGTGGAGTGCAGGAGGAGCTGTGGCAGAGCAAGTGAGGGGCCACTTGCTGCGGTGCAAGGGGGAGACCCAGGCTGGTCCTGGAGCTGGATTCATTGCTGAAGCCAGGGGCAAGCTCTGCCCGCTGCTTCGCGAGCACGTTGCAGTCCCATTGCTGCACTGGTCATTCCTGCTCCCTTGGCACGTACTGCGCAGCTATTTCCCCTCTGTGCAGTGGTAGGTTTTGCATAGCTGAATCTCACGGGGTGTTTTTGCAGGGAGGTTTTGTAAGTTTTGGGGCTTGCTGCTGTGGGAGCACCCCAGTATTACTGCTGTGGTTCAGAACAAGAACGTGGTGATGAAACCGCTCTCCCAGCTGCCTGCTCTCACCACACCGTGGCTCGGTGGCAGAGCTCATGGCCTGGTTTCCTTCGGGGTGAAACTCAACCCAGCTGTGGGCTCTGGCCCCTGTGGATGCTCAGTTCCTGGGACCTGACCATCCCTTGTCCAAACCAAGCCCTGAAGCCAGGCTGAGGGAAGCGGCACGCCATCCCTCGATGTTATCCGTCACCCAGGTGCAGGGTTGCCGGTGTGTCACTCCTGAGGAACACGTGTAGGGGTGTGCCTGTGCACTTAAAGGGAGGGTGCCAGGAGGATGGGACCAGTCTTTTTGCAGTGGTGCCCAGTGATAGGACAAGAGGTAATGGGCACAAACCTGAACATAGGAAGTTCCATCTGAACACGAGGAGGAACTTCTTTCCTTTGAGGGTGGCAGAGCACTGGAAGAGGCTGCCCAGAGAGGTGGTGGAGTCTCCGACTCTGGAGACACTCCAAACCCACCTGGACGCCATCCTGTGCAACCTGCTCTGGCAGGGGGGTTGGACGAAATGATCTCCAGAGGTTCCTTCCAACCCCGGTGATTCTGTGCCTCGGGAACACCTCCTCACCCCACGGCCGGGACCCGGTTTGAAGGTCACCTCGGGGCTTCCAAAAGGCTCGTGTCTTCTCCTGGCGTGCAGGCGGCAGAGGGGACGGGCGGGTGGCGGCACTGCTCCTTTAAGAGAGGCTCGTGCGCCGGCTGCGGCCCTGCGTCGCGCGCGCTGATTGGCCGAGCGGCCGGCAGGCGGGCCGGGGGCGGGGACAGCCATTCAGAAATTTCCAAGCAGCACTTTCTGCCTTAAAGGCGACAGCGCAGTGGCGGCAGGGAGGGCCACGGCCAGCCGGGCGCCCACGCCCCATCCACCGCGGGTGCCCGGGGCTCCCAGGGACACCAGCATTCATTTTTCTCCCCGAGGCTGGACAGGTTTCCACACCGGAAAGCGTGTCATGGGGCAGCACAGCCCGGACAAGGCGCCAGTATCCCTGTGAGCCACTGGCTGGGGGCCGTGGCAGCTGCTGAATGGGCTTTGATCCATCTGGAAGGGGCAGATTGGAGCAGGGCTGGCCAAGCAAAAGAGAGGCAGTGTGGACCCACAGAACTCCCCTTCTTGTCCCCCGGGCAGGGTGGGAATAATCAAGGAAAGGGCATCCCTGGGCCCTGGATGTGGTGAAAGGTCCATCTGGGCAGGTCTGTGCTGCCCATGGCAGCCCTCGATCTGAGCAGGGCGGTGCTGAGCCCTTGTAGCACTTTCAGAGCCACATGTTCACCCACTCCGAGGATGGGACTGGTTCCTGCAGGGGTGGCTCCTGGTGTGGAGCTTGTGGGAGCTGACTTGTGGGGCTTTGTGGCCCCAAGGACACATCGGCTTAGGCAGGGCCAGCCAGGAGACTTCTGACAGCCTTGTACAGCACGAGCAGGATGTGTTCAGCTGCCGCTAAGTCTGAGTGTGTAAGCACACCCAGGGACAGCTTGGGACTAGTGAAAGATGCAGGGAAACAGGACAGTCTGGTGGGATCACACTAGGCTCAACTGGCTGGAGGTCAAGGTACAGGACCAAAAAAATATCAACTGATTCTCTTAAAGACATGAGTCTTCAAAATACCTTGCTTTGACTGTGGCTTGGAGTGGTTGACGTTGTGCCCTGGTCACATTTTCAAACCTTCCCTCTGCTCCATCAGGCTGGAAATGTGCTTTATTCTAAAGGAAATGAGGCACACACAAGGACTGGGCGCCCACAGACCACAAGACACGGCAGTGCTGTAATTGCTGTGCCCATGCAGCAGTGAGGCTTCCCTCTTGCACCCAGGGAGGTGCTGTGGGAAGGCAGCCTACGGCCAGCCCATGTTTCACGTGCTTCAGCACAAGGCAGGAACCTCTCTGCCGGGTGATGGGGAGAGCGGCTGTGGGCGTTGTGAGGCTGTCAGGAAATCCATAAAGCCTGCTACAGTTGATTGCTATTAAATAGAGCCTCCAGGCTCTCCTTGACAAGGAGGGAGCTTGGGCTCTGCTGCAGGAACCTGCTGCAGGTCTCCATCGCTCCTCTCCCCCACCAGTGCAGCCATGGAAGACATTTAGTTGCCTGTAATTTCAATTGCAGAAAGCGGCCGGTGGTGTTTATTGAAGACCCTCACATTGTTGCTGTCACAGGTGAGGATAAGGGAACTGTGCAGTGGCACTGGCAACGTATCAGGGATCATTAATAGAATGAAAATGGTTTTGCCCTGGAGGAGAATAATTTCTTTGGCAACTGCCCTGAGAGCGCTGAGAGCTATCGGTCCCTTGATATGCCTGGTTATTATTATCCCAGCTGCACATTTGCTGGCATGAATCGCTGCTGGTGGCAGGGAGGAACAGTCTCAGCGCGAGATGTTCGTTATTCTGCCCCTTCCCACTCACCTATGACTGCACAAACCCTCCAAGGCTCATGGGAGCCACCAGCCCCATTTGCCCACTAGCTGTGCAACTGGCTGAGCTGAGCGCCTGTTCAAGTTTCATTTGACAAGCCCCAGACACAGCAAATTGCAAATCCCTGCTGGATGGGGGTCTGTGGTAGTGCTAAGGAACCAACTGACGGACTGAGCCGAGTTCAGTTGGTTCCTCCCTTTGCTGCTCATCTCCCCATGGCCTGCTCCCCCCACACATTCACCTCCTGGTGCTCCTCGCCCCCCATTCTCAGCTGGGTTCCTGCAGACTCCATTGTCTCACCTGCGCTTTGGACGTTGGGTAGCTTTTTGCAGGTGATTTGGGTCGAGGAAGGTACCTCCCCGATGCAAAACTGTCCCCACCTCCTCCCCCAGCATTACAAAGATGACACCTTTCCCATCTGCACCCAGGCTCAGAGCTAAGGCATGGCTTCGGTTCCCCTGGCAGGACCCAGCTCCCGCTTGGACTAAAGGCAAGGAGCAATGTGACAGCGCTTGTGTGAGTGTCATCTCTGCAAGCAGCTGGCTGCTTTCAGCCTGCCCCGTCTTCTGCTCCTGGAAAGGCTGTAGGTGCAACGAACCCCCAGCTCCTGGTCCCTCACGCTTGCCTTCCTCTTCCTGCAGGACTTCGTGTGAGAGGAAAGAAGAGACAACAGGGGCTGAAATGCCGGCAATGCCAGATAAAACCTAGCTCTGTGCCGCCTTCATGCCGTGTAAATAGCACCATCTCCAGGGATTTCTTGACACTTTGCTGAAATTAGCACCTGTAAAAAGAGCAGCTGCCAAAGCTGAATTTAAATAAGACGGGCAGGTTTCTGGTAGGAAGAGGGCAGAGGATGAGCGTGCTCTTCATTTCCTTGAATTGCTTCTCTCCATGAAGGCACCTGCCTGGAAATCAGCTCCCAGCTCCTTTAGCCCTGCTCAATGCCCACATCACTGGGGCGAGATGCCCACAGCTGCCTGAAAGTGCTGGGCACTGCTCCTGCCCTGCCGGACCCTGGTCTGGGCACCCCAGTGCAGGTGCCCATGACATTTGGGCTCCAAACATGCCACTCCCAGTAGCCAAAATGCTGCTACTCACTGAGGCAAGCTGGAGAAGTGGAGGATGCAGATGCCCCTGGCCAGCCAGCCCTGGCCTCCTCTTGAGCTCAATAACGTGTCCTGAGCCCCCCGCAGCATTAGGCAGCATTGCAAGCCGGCAGCAGCAACCAGGGACTTTTTTTATTTTTTCCTTTTAATTGGGGCTAGCAGGTGGCACATGCAGTTCACTAGAAATGAGTAGGAATTAAATAACTCTCGTGTCAGCTAAAACGGGATATACAGGTTTTCAGGAGGGGAGCTGCAAGCAGGTAGGGAAGGACTCCATCAGAGCTGCAGTGGCTGAGGCTCAAGGCCCCTCTGTTTGCAGGTGGCGATGAGGCACTTGCAGATAAGAGAGCTGGGGGAAGCAGCAGAAGGGTTTAGATCATGGAGCCATCCCCGAGTTTACAAGCTGGCAAGTGGAGTGGGGTGGAGGCAGCAATCCTGGCACTCCAGGGCTGGCAGCAAGGGTGTTTCCCATGTGGGGATGCCCACTGCATGCATGGCTGTCCCATCTGCGGGGCTGCTGGAGACCAAGCAGGGAGAGGACCAGACACCTTCCTTGTGGGGGATGCACTCTAGTCTGCCATGGCGGGGGGGAATTAAATGCTTCTCTTAATTGTTCACTCAGCTCCTTATTAAAGCAGTTTTCCATACTAGGTCTTGTCCCTTGCTTTTGCGCTTCTACCCCATGTCCCTGCCTGCCCCCGCCACAGGACTGAGTGAAAAGAGATGTGTCTGGAGCAGGGCAGGTGGGAGCAGTTGGGGTTACAAACTCCACATGTACCATTACCCAGTGCTCTCCTCCCACCCAAGCCAGCCTCTTCCAGACATGGGTCTCCTGCCTGACCTTGGCCCAAAGATGGTAGTGGAGGGGCCCTCATTGGGTAGCCAGTGGGGCTCTGCACCCTGTGTGGTCCCTGCAGCTGAACTGTGCCATCCTAGGGTGGGAACTGTGATGGGTGGGAGGTTTGCAACTGGGCTGGAGCAGTCATGAGCTGTGGTTGTGTTACAGGTTCTGGGCACACCTCGTTAATGAAGTGACTCAGATCTCAGAGGTGCCACTGGGTGGGAGACGGTGGGTAGCCAAGATGGACTTCATGTCTTCTTACTGTCATGTGGGAGATGCTGGCCACCTGCCTGTTTCTACAAGGCTGATTGCTCTGCTTTGATGCAGCAATCCCCAACTTCAGTTTCATTCCTGCCCCAGTCCCTCCCCTCGTTCCCACCTCTGCCCTCACGGCTGCAAGGTGACCTCTCCCCACGTATGACATCCCCCAGCCCCCTGGTCTACCCAGGCTGTCAAGGAGGTACATCATCTCCCAGGAGCACAGGGCTCATCAGCCTGGCATCCTTCCTGCAGGGCCAGCACCATGTGCTCTGGGAGGTGGCACAAGGAGGGGTAGATGTGGAGATGATCTTAATTTCTTAAAGCCTGAAGTGTAAAGTTCCCTGTTAATGCCAACACTGCATGCTTTCCTTCCATGCATACAAACACAGTTTTTCATTGATTAAAATAACTCTGAACAAGCTTACTTTGCATGCAGGCATCCAATCCTTCTTTGCCTTAGTGAGCTTCTGGGGTCTGCAGTGTCCTGTGGCACTGAGCTCTGCGGGGGAGAAGCACTTTCTTACGTGCAGCTGTTGGCTTCATCTTGCAGCTTCTCTGGGTCTTCGGGTCAGTGCCACAGTGCACCCAGGTCCCACCACAGACTGGTCATCAGCGAGAGCCCGTGGGAGCAGCAGGGTGAGGCTCACCTGTGGAGCTGTTTCCGGGGGCTCAGCAGCAGTGCAGTGCTCGGCCGCTCAAGGCCAGCATGGTGGGAACAGGCTCTCTAGACTTGCTTGTCTGGGAACATTATGACTGTCCTAAGCTTGCAGCTGGGGAAATTTCAGTGTAATGTATCTAAGCCACAACACGGCTCCATGGCGTTAAGCATGGAGCAGCACATGATCCTGTGATGGAGGTAACCTAAGCAGCCCAGAAGCAATGAAGCGAAGGCAGGGCTGGAAAGGACAGGCTCTGCACCGCGCGGTGGGGACCATGGGGCTTGGGGACAACATGGATGCTGATTATGGGGTGTCTTCTACCCCCTCCTCCTTGGCCCAGAAGCAACTATTTCACTTGACCACTTGGGAGCAAACACTGCAGGAGCCGTCGGTGGTGGTGAAGTGCAGAAGTAATTTTCTATTGTGGTTTAAAGAGCTAAAGAAACAAGAAGTGGGCAGAGGCATTTGTCTGACCGGCTGTCACGTGCTTCCTCTTCCCACGGCCCCTCTCGTGAGCAGGGCCTTATCGCGATGGCTGCATGAGGCCGGTAGGAGCCTGCAGATCTTGCAGCCTGAACTGGGGTGTTGAACCACCCCGTCTTGTGGCTCAACCTGTGACTCCCTCCTGCTTCTGTCTCATTCCTTTACCCATATCCAGCAGGAGCCCTGTTGCACACCTTTCATTGCTCTTCTACATATTTATGTACCATTTCTTCAAATAATTCTTCACCCACCCTCGTGTTTATTACAACCCTTAGGCAGTAGAAGGCCAGGTTCAGGTTCTAACTGGTCAGATGTGGGGTTTTGTAATGTTTTTTCTTTCTACCCTTCAATTTGTTTGGGTGACTCGCTTCTGAACTTCCTCCAGTCTGGCATTTCTGTGCAAGAGGTGAGGGATTGCCTGAGCTGCACTGGGAGCGGCGCCCTTGCCCTGCTGCACCAGCAGGCATTTCTGCTCTGCTTTTACCATCCATCCCCCGACGGCAGTAGGTGGAAGGCCCAGGGAAGGCCCTTGAGGTTTCTACACCCCCAATGCACCCGCGGCTCACAGGGCAATGACAGCAACCCCAGGGTGCTTGTGCTGAGGCGCGCGGTAACATTTTCAACAAAGCAGGGTGAGACCGGACGTGGGGATGCAACAGAGATGCTGCTGCTGGGCTAGTGGCCATGGTTCAGGTCTGGAAAAATGATTTTCATACTCCAGTGTGGATCAGAGCTGATGCGAAGTGAACACCTCTCGGTGTCAACCACAAAGCCGGCAGGGCCGCCCACCGCCGTGCTGGGGCCAGAGGAACGGAGCTGCCCGAGAGCTGCCCGGGGACGGGGTGAGGGCAGCCGCAGGTGATGCATGAGGCTGCCGAGCGGGGCATTTCTGCTCCTTCCGGACGCCGCCACGGCAGCCTGCCGGGCAGCAACGGAGGCAGCGCGGGCACTCCCCCGAACCCGCTGCTCGCAGCCGGGTTTTGGACCCGCTGCCCGGGAACTGCCCCCTCCGGTGGCGGCAAGCGCGGCCGCGGCGAGCGGCGGCGGGGCGGGGCGGAGCGGGGCGCGGAGGCTC
>VFFE01007256.1:1036854-1047457 GCA_008921705.1 Burhinus oedicnemus
CTCCTCCTCCTCCTCCTCCTCCTCCTCTTCCTCCTCCTCCTCCCGCTCCCGCTCCCGCCCGCGGGGCCGGGGGTGCCGGGCGGGCGAGGAGGCGGTGGCAGCAGGCGCGCCTTGCGCGGGGCGGAGGCCGCTGCCGCCTCCCGAGCATCCCTCTCTCTCTCCGCGCCGCCTCCTTCCCTCCCTGCCGGCTCTATGGTGTGAGGGCAGCGATGCACAAGCACCACCACTGCTGCAAGTGCCCCGAGTGCTACGAGGTGACGCGGATGGCGGCCCTGCGGCGCATGGAGCCCCCCTCCTACGGCGAGTGGCAGCACGAGCAGTACGGCTACGGCGGGTACGGCTCGCCGACCCTGCCCGCGCCCGGGGGGGCCGCGACCACCGCTCGCGGCAAGGCCAAGCTGGGGCCCCCCGCCCGCGACCCCGCCGCGCTGAAGCCGCCGCCGCCGGGGAAGAACGCACCCAAGGTGAATGGGAGCGGCCCGGGCTGGTGGCCCGAATGCACGTGTTCGAGCCGCGACTGGTACGAGCAGGTACGGGCCAGCCCCGGGCGGCGGCTCCTCGGTGATGGGATGGGGCAGGCAGCTGATGGGGAGTCACCCGGGGAGAGTGGCGGGGTCGTGGCAGGGTGCAGCATCACCCCTGGGGCGTCGCAGGCGGCCGAGGTGGATGCTGGCGTTGCTGGGGCTGGACGCTGGCATTGTTGCGGTTGGCTGTCATTGTCGCTCGGGCTGGCTACCGGCATCGCTCAGGTTGGCATCGCCGTTGCTCAGGCTGGCTGCCATGGTCCTGCCCAGTGTAGGAGCTCTGCATCCGAGCAGCTTCCCCGGGGCTGAGCTGGGCCAGCTGGGTCTCGCGCCACACAGCGCAGGTGGCAGGTGTGATGTTTTTCGGACACCGCACCCGAGGTCCTTGTCACTTATGATGCTGTTGCCTGAAGCCCCGGCAGTGTCGAGGGCATCCCATCGTACTGCGTTCAGCAGGCGTGGGGCGTGCTGCCTGCCGGGCAGCCTCATGGGCTCGCGGTGCTGCTTGCCAGCGCTCCCAAACTGGCACTCGCTCTCCATTGAGTTGTGGTTTCCTCGCTCTGCTGCTACGTCCCTGCTCCCTGAGATCATTACGTAACCCTGCTCCGGTCGCTGGCTTGCTATGTGCTTTCTGCCCCATTTCACTGCCTCCATTTCTTCCCACACACATTCGTTTTATTAGTGTTCTCCTCCAGGACCCATTCTCAGGCTGTGTCTCTCTTTCTCCCCTAAATGGAGAGACCAGTCTTGTTTTGAACCCACAAGCCAGCTTAGAAAATGGTTGGAGCTGTTTGCAAAGCATTAAAATGGAGGCTAGACCCTGCCTGAAAAATAATTTACCCTGCTTTAGAGAAAGGCATTTCAATTTGCTTCTTCTGTCTCTTTCATTCATTATCTTCAAACCTCACATTATTTCTTATTGATCCTTCTAATTATTATTTCAAGATGCTGTAGCAGGCAGGCACAAGGGAATCAATGGGAATTCTCTCCTCCTTTCCCCTTGGAAAACACAACCCTCTTCTTCCCTTCCCCTGTTTTTTCTTCATTACTGTCTCAGTCTGTAGCTCTGGTTGAAATAATTAGATTAAAAGCTGCTACGCTCTGATGATGTTTACAGAAATCGCCCAAAAACCCAGCCACCTTCCTATCAGCCTGGTCTTGCTTTCTGTCTCTTTCTCTGCCACACTTTGCATCAAAATCAGCCTCCGCTCTCTCTTGCCTGCTGATTCCTGGCAAGCATTCTTCCATCTTTCCTTCAGTATCTCTTTCCTTCCCTCCATCCAGAGCAGCAAGCTCAGGGAGCTGGGTAGGAGCAGGGAATTGAAGCATGTCTGCTCCTTCCTTTCCACTCTTGCTTGTGTGAAAGGTCCAGCCCAGGGTTCCTGGTAAGATGATTGCAAGCAGTCTGGGAAGGAAGCGATGCCAGCTGCATTGCTGCTGTGGCAGGCTGGGCAGGGGAGCCTTTCATGTTTTTGCAATGGTGGAAGAGAAATCATTGTCTCTTTGTGGCTGCCACAGAGCCCTGGGACTTGGGATGCTCTGAAAGTCCACGTTGGGAATCTCTGCTTGGCCTTAGCCTTTCTGAAGATGGGGACGGGAAGGGGGGGAAAAAAAAAAAAAAAATCAAAAGCTCCTCGCGGCATTGCAAGCAACAGAGGATGCCAGTGTGTGAGGCTACATGAGCCTAGCGGGGTCTGCATGTAGAATATGACGTGTGTGGTATGTGCACTGCCTGTATCAGAGCAGGCAGGATTGCTCCCTGGTGTGTAGCAAATGTATGCAATGAGTAAAGCTTTGCAGCAAATACCTCAGCAATGCTCCCCTTCCATCTGAGACTGCAAAGTGCGTGAGCCACTAGGAATCAGTGTTCTTCCCAGTCCAGCGGTGGGCAGAGGGACAAAGGTGGTAAAATGGAAACAGCTGGGCATGGCTTGTGCCCAGGCCAGATGGGTTTGGCTCTGGGAGGCTGGGGGATGTCAGGCTCTGGGTAGATTTGGCTGGATGCTGTGGATGCGAAGCTGGTCTCCTTCGCAGGAGCTGAGGAGGCAGCCTCCACATCCTTGAGAGCCTCAGCTAGAGGCAGGGCTGCCATTTTTCAGGGCTGCCCCTTTAAATGAGCTCCCTGTCCCTGGAAGCACTTCCAGCAGCAGAGGTGGGAAGGGGTGTGCAGGGCCAGGAGGTATCCTTGGGAAAGCAGGGATCTGTTCACCTCCTGGGGAGCATCACCGCCTCTCATTTAAGCCTTTTTTCTCCCCTTGCTTCTTCACGCAAGCAGAGGAGAGTGCGCACTGCCTGCGCGCACAGATGCTCTGACATCGGAAATGTGCTCACAGTTGCATATGGTGGTGTATGTTCTCTGACATCATGTGTACTCGCAGACCCTATGCGCAGCTCCGAGGCATGTGAGACGTGCCCACACGTGCTGCCCCACACACGGCACAGCCCCAAAGTCAACGTGCACTTCATCCCACCTCTGGTGCCCTGTCGGTTCTCCCCTCCTGCCTCTCCCCTTCTCTAGGACACAAATTAGCTTGCTCAGGCAATGCCGGTAACTGAGAACCCCTAATCCTGACTGTAGAGAGGGAGGAAATCTCTAAGCTCTGGGTTTCTCATTTCTTTTTGCTTTGCTTTTCTTCTCCCCTCTGAGATCTATTCCATTGCTTCTCCCTTATCTATCCATGTGTCCTGCTCATTAGTCCCTGCTCCCTGCGCTTGCTGTCATTGCTGTCCTCCATTGTTCCTGTCACTGGCCCTGTGCCCTCGTCGTCCCCCCCTTGCTTACTGGTGGGGGATGTGAGTCCTCCCCTGCCAGACTGGGGTGAGAGGAGGACGCCTGGCTTTGGGGGAGGAATGGCAGTGCAATCCAGGGAAGCATCCCTGATGTGCAGCATTAAGAGGAGTAGAACGCTCAAACCCCTCCTCTCCCTGCACACTGACACCCACGGGCTCTCAGGAGAGGAGCGCTGAGCTGCCCAGCCATGCCCGAGCCCCTTTGCCACTGCTGCTCCCTGCACTGGGGGTCCGGCACCAGCCAGCACCTTTCCTTCCCAAAAGGGAAGGTCCAGTCTTGTGGCTTAGTTCACCCCGAGGTCCCTGGTGCTGGGCACGGTGGCCAAAGTGGGGGCCCCCCCATGAGGCTCCCAAGTGTCTCACTAGCATTTTCACGTGCATTTGGGGTGGCTGGGGCACAGGCAGCTCCACTCATGGCTGAGGAAGGGGCCCCGGGGCAGTGCGGTTCCCCAGCATGTGGTTGGGAAGTACCCTCCGTCCCCGGGGCTGGTCCAGGTTTGTTGGCCCTGCTCAGCCAGAAATGTGATGTCCTGCTGTCCCTGCTGCCTGCAGCCCCTTTCTCCCTCTTGGGGGGTCCAGGGGGCTGCGGGGGGGGGGGGATTAGCATCACAATGAGTCCCTGACCACCTGCAAGTGCCCAGGCCCCCCTGGCAGAGGTGTTTCATGGCCAGGCAGGGGGAGGAGTGGGACAGGTCCTCCCTGCCCATCTTTGGCAGTGAGTGTTTCACCAAAGGCGATGTTTTTCCATGCACAAACATCACTCATTATAGTTCCTCCTTTGCACTGGGGAATTACCTGGATGGAGTAGGTGAGCACAGGGCAGCAGAAGCACCAGCCTTGGCCGAGCCTTCGGATGCTCTGGATTTGGGGCTCCTGACTCTTGGGGTATGGGTGGCAGGGGGGGAGGAAAGAGCCTTGGGGAGGCCATGGGGGTCCGGGATGGGTTTCTGAGCGATGGGCAGGTATGGCTGGAAGGAAGGAGAGAGAGTGTGGAGGGGGCAGGTGGGGAGCCAAAGACGGGTTGCTTCGTGGGGAAGTGGCTGAAGCCCCAGATATTCCCTGGGGAGGTGCGAGGGAGGGTGAGAGGAACGGGGTGCCGGGGACATGGAGGCAGTGGAGGTGGTGAGGTTGGCAGGGTGATGTTGCTATGGCTACTCCTGTGCTATTCATAGAAGAAATTAGCTAAATCTTTGCACTGGAAGGTGGAGGAGGAGAGAGGAGGAAGGCGTTCTTTGCATTTGGAGGGAAGGAGAGAAGCCAAAACAGGAAGGGGGTGAAGTTTTCCTCCTTTGCTCTGTTCCCATGCAGCGAAGGGGCATTTGGGGGAAGCGCTGCTGCCTGACCTGCCCAGTGCTGGCAGGGTGCAGTGGAACACAGGCAGAGAGGAGCTGCACTGTGGGAAAGCCCCCCTGCAGAGCCTCGTGTGGCAGGACAAGCTCTGCATCCTGCCAGGAGCATGGGAGATACCCTTTTAATTAAAGACAGCCAATCTGTGAAAGGTATTTTTGGCAACCTAAATGTAGATACAACTGTAGCGAAACTTGCCCTTCGTGTCTGGCTCCCTCACTGAATGCAGCACTTGTCTGTTCCTGACCCTGTCCGTCTACTCAACCCCTCCTCTGCGGTCACTGGTGGTCCCCCTACCCTCCCTCCACCTCCAGCATCTCTTCCAGCATGTCCTCCCACCAGCTGGAGTCCCGGGTGGGTCTTCCCTCTCCACCACTCCTCATCTCACTCCACTCCCTTGTTGTGAGAGTTTGATTCCCATCCCACAGACCTGTTTGTCACCTCCTCACTCACGATGTGTAAATCTGCATGTCTGTTCCTAATATATCTCCCTCCATCTGATTTCACCTCTCAGCTTGTTTCTTGGACATCTCTGTCTGGTGATCCTGCCGTCATCACCCAGTTGAGTTGCTATAACCAGGTGCTGAGCTGCTCTCCTCCCCCCAGATCCGGGCTTGCACCCACTCTTGGCCCCTTGCCCCACGGACCTGGGAGACAGCCGATATTTCTGATGGTCTTGACCTTTCCTTCCTGCTGCCCAGCTGGAACCAAGACCCAGTTAATGCTTTATAAAGTCATTTCCCCTCCCTGTGCATCTCCTGGGGAAACTTATGCCTTAACACCCAGACACTGAGTGTGCTGGTTCCCCTCGCCCACCCCGGAGCATCCCATGTCCTGCTGTCACCCATCCCCTGGACCGGGCTGAGGAGGGTCAGATGTTCTCAGTGCTCCTTCCCAAAACATATCGAGTCCATCTAGGAGTGGACAGTTGAGGACAATCGTCTCCTTGGTTTCTTTATTCACCTTTAAGACTTTTCCTCTTTCCCTTGAGCATGTGAATCCCTCAAACAGGGGCTGTGCACTTGTGCTTGTTGACCTTTCCAGCACATCCCATTAATATGGTAAGGGATATCGTTGGAATTAGAGAGGGGAGTTGAAGGACTGAGCTGAGCTCCTCTCTGGCCAGATTACCAACTGCTGCCTGACAGCCAGCCAAGATGCCCAGACCATGGCCCCGGAACTGCACACCGCTGCTGGTTTTGGGGTGTCAAGCTGCCAGAGGGACCTAGGAGAGGCGCTGGAGCTGGTGTCCAAACTGGCCATAGTAGATAGCCAGTAGAGGGACGTAGATGTAGCTGCTGCTCTAAAGGCAGTGTCTGAAGCCACATAGGTGGGAGAGACCCCAACAGCGCAACATGTGGAAGAACAGGAAATGACCCACCAAAAACGGGAGGACATGGCTCTGCCACATTGCCAGAGAAGGAGGAGGAGAGCATATTGGTGAGGCAGGCAGGGCCAAGCACCGGCAGGTTTCAGCGGGGATGTAGCCAATGTGGAGGAGGTGGATCCTTGTGAAGAACTTGGGGGTGGCAGGAAGACCTTCAGCCTTTGCCGCTGCAGCACCTGCTCTCACCCCTGCCAGAGGGATGCTTCCCTCACCCCCATGGCTGCTCTTTCCACCTGGATCTTCCACCATGGTTTTGGGTGTTACATGGCGGGGACCTGCCTGAGCCTGGTCCTGACCAGTGCCAGGGATTTGATGGGGATCTACTGGCCATCTTCAGGGAGGGGGGTCCCACAGGGGGTTGCATGAGAGGGAAACCCAGGGGCCAGCCATACGAGAGGTCCCATCTGGGTGTGGAGGTGGAGGGGAGGTGAAGGCAAAGCAGAAGCCGTCACCGTCTCTGGAGAGCTGCCTTGTTCGGGTAAGCTCCTCGGCGTGTCGTGTGCTGTGATGAGAAGAGAGGAGCTTCCACTCCTTCCTCAGCTGTGGATGCTCATTTAGAGAGAGGAAGTCATTAAGACTAATCAGGCCATAATCAGCCACGGCTGTGGCTATGTGCCGGGCACCCGCAGCACACAGCCCCAGGCAGGATGCTCTCTGAGGGGAGCATGATCTCTGGGTCCCAGGGGAGAGCAGGTCCAGCAATAGTCTGTGCTGGGGCATGAGGAGCTCCGTGTGGTTGGGGCATGGGGGCTCTGCTTACCATCCCAAACCCCTCGCGCTGGTGGGAAGGATGGTGTGTCCCTGGCTCAGCATTGCGGCTGTGATTCAGGAATGGGCATAACCCTTGCTGTAAGGTCATGCCGGCACTGCGGGTGCAATGGGCTGTGCTAATGCTCACAGCTGGTTTTAACACATGCAAAGATGGGATGATACCGGCATCCCTCAAGGGCCCCCGTTGCAAATCCAGCAATATGCTATGAGCATATACCAGGGACTTGGAGACAAAAACTTTTAATACAGCATTTAACAAGTTCAGAATACCTGAATTTGCAATGAAGTTCACAGTTCAGTCTGCAGAAGCTCGTTTGGATAGGGCTCGCTGAAGGTCTGCTCAGAGGGTGTAATTATTTTGGGGGACATGTGGTGCTTCAGAGCACCCTGGACCAGGCCCTGAATACCCTCTTGTCACCTTCGTATTAACTGGAATTTAGTTTAAAGCTCTGTTGATGCATTTTGGTTTGCTTTTGTCCCAGAGAAACATATTTCCTAACATTCGTAACTAGGTGTGTTCTGGAACTTACTGAAGAGAAGAAAACAGGATATTTGAATCCCAGGGACCAAAGAAATCTTTTTAACACCAACCCTTATTCACTCTTTTTTTCCCCTGTACGTATGTATTTGTCTGAGAGTGGGGGAAAAAAGCACGTGAGTCTTTCAGATAATAATAACTCTTCCTGTGAAAAATGGAATTGAGTCAATTTTACTTGGTACCACCAGGTCAGAGGGAAGCTACCAGAACCCAGCACCTCTGCAAATTGGGTCACTTATTTTAGCGGGCTGAGTCTGGAACAGGATGTCTAACTTTCAAGTATGAACACACTGGCCTTAATGGTTTCTAAATGGAAACTTAGACTCCACAGAGCTTCTGTTTGGGGAAGCTTTCTTCCTTCCCCACTGAGTGAAGGCTTTTTTCAGTCCCTATTTAAGCTTACTCTTTAAAAAAAAAAAAAAAGGGGGGCGGGCACGAAAACAAAGATTAAACCCTCAGTAGCTGCTTGTGTTCGAGTTACACTTTGGGCACTTCAGCGGCTTTGCCAGAGATCCTTGTGACCAGGGACCTTTCAAGTCCCGCATTCCCCATTTCCGGATGGCCGTGGTGCTTTGAGCCAGTGCCGAGGCGCAGCCGCGAGGCAAGGGCTCTGCTGCCAGAGCCTGCTCACACCGCCAAAACAGCCCAGCTCTGGTGTCTCCCAGATGCAGCCTGGCGAGGAGGGCAGCTCTTGCCCACGGGCCACCACACTGGCTGGTAGCTGAGCCCAGAGGCATGGGCAGCAGCCGGTGCCTGGCTAGCTGGGACTGATATAGGGGGTCTGGGCACCCACAAGCTCCGTAGTTGATGCTGGCATCATTTCCTACGTCGTTTATGCTGCTTTTCGAGCTGTGCAGAAAGACGACATTGGGCCAGGCTCAGCCTGTCGCTCCCCTTCATGCAGGCACGCTGTCGGGTGGCGTGTGCCTCCCCCTGCCCAACCGGTGTCAGCAAACAGTCAAACAGTCTCTCTTGCAGTGGGTGAGGAAAAATGCAAAGAGAGTCCAGCCAGGTTAAAGGGAGGGGAGACTCATCTCTGGCCACAAAATTCTTCAGCCTCCAGAAGTTTCCAGCCTCCATTTTCTGTTGCTCCCTGTCCCAGCCCGTGGGATCCCTGAGGGGTGCAGCTCTCCCTTGGGGCTCTGCAGCCCTTTGATGCTCCCAACCACACTCGGCTCTGGCCACCATGTGAAGAGCCCACGAAGGCAAAAAGCAGCGAGCACGGGGAGCTGTGAGAAGGGGGCCAGCATCTGGCAGCAGTGTGGTACCTCTCCCCTTGAGAAGGGAAGGGATAGGAAAGCCAAAGCGTGGATTTGGTGTTGAAATGTAGGAAAAGCCCTACATCTCGTGGGCCAGGGGAGAGCCAGGCTTCAGTCTGGGAAGGGATGTGCCATGCACCATTTCTTAATGGGAGGTCTGTGAGGTGGCTTCCCTGGGCACAGCCAAGTGAAAGCCGAGGGGTCTGCGGGCATGCAGGCATCGGGGGGGCTCAGAGCAGCCTGGAGGGAGGGTACCAGCACCTCTCTGCTCCACACACCTGCTCTGCGGCGGGGGCAGAGCCAGGGCTCATCCCCTCCCTCGCCTCGGGCACCGGGAGACTGAGGAGCAGGTTTCTGTCCTGCCTCAGCCTCAGAAATGCCTACAGGTTGCTGTGGAGGAGCTGTGTCATCTTGGGTGCTTTGGGAGGTGACATTTTTGGCAGCTCCTTGTTGGGCTGTGGGTTGGTGGAGGAGGCAGCCCCTGTGTTGGGGCAACCAGCGTCTGTGTGAAGGGCAGGGAAGTCTGGCGCGAAGCAGATGAATGTGTCGATGCTTATCAGGGTGAGTGGTGGTGAACACGGGCTCACTGTGTGCGCTGTGCCGGCAGGACCTGGGCTCACTCCTGTGAAATTAACTCATTAGCTTGGTGTGAACCTGCTCCCCCCTGGCAGCAGGAGCCTGTTGGTGCCCAGGCATCCCACAGCCGACCCCGCTGCTGCAGCAGCATGGCACCACTCCTCGGCATCCCCGAGCTGGTACCTGCGTCTTCACAGCTAGCGCCTGGCGCTGTGGGGTCCTGCCACAGAGTAGCTGCTTTCATAGCTGTAAACGCACAGCCTTCTCCGGGGTTTAACACCCTTTAAAAAAAAACCATCAAAGCAGATGGAGCTGGGCTACAAGCAGCCCAGTGTGTCCACCCTGTTTAGATGCTTCTGTTGGGCATCGCCCCACTTGGCCTCTGCCCTTGAGAGCTTTTAAAAAGATGTAAAGACGGAATTCCACTAATGTCCAGAGCCACTTCCTTTTGAGTGTTACTATTATACCTCAGATGGTATGAAACAGAGGATATTAAAAGGCAGATTGACTTTTCAATCTGATCCAATCAGGGAAAGTTGCAGAAATAAAGGAGTTAAGTTAGTACTTTGCTTCTCATGCACTAACCTAGCATCACAAATAGTCACCCTGTCCTGCACATCACTCGGTGTGTGACATGGGGCACACCAGCCTCCTGCAGAGAGCAGCTCTGTGCATTAGGCTTGGTATTTGTCAGCTCTGGAGGCTCCTGTTTGAGTCCTGTTGCTCATTAAGATGGAAATGGGTTTATATGTGGGCACAATCTAGTTGCCATTGGCCTGGGATGTCTGCAGCACATTTATTTTGTCTGGAGGAGGTATGTTATTCCCGACCTCTGTGGGCTGGCCCCCATGCTGGCTCTGTGGAGGATGTGAAGCTCTTGCAAAGCTTCGGGATTTCAGCTCTGGAGAGAATATCTTGAACTTTCAGTTCAGAGACTCCCCACTCGGCTCTCGTGTGCCAGCCCTGAGAGCAGTCCTTGGGGAAATGCCGCAGGGCAAGGCTCGGCCCTTGGAAGCAAGCTAACGAACCTCCTCCGTTTACATTTAATTGCAACTTTTCTTTTGGTTGGAAGTTTTGGAAAATCATCATGTTTTGCAATTCCTGCCTTTGCCCCAGCAGATGACTTCAATAGAAACGGAGGTGAAGGGTGATACCTATAGATGTTTGGGGCTTGGCCGCCCCCCAGGTGACTGTGCTGGTGCCCCAGGCTGCCAAGGGCAGTCACCCATCGGAAATAAGGCCCAAACAGCAGCGGTCCCTCTCAGATGACTGCCCAGAGGTGATATCTAAAGATGTGTCTGAAAGGCCGCATCCTGGCCTTGAGGTGTGTCTGAGCGCTGCTGGCTGTCCTGCTGCTCCCTATACATGCTGCAGTGAAATCGCTCCAGCCGGGGGGGGGGGGGGGGGGGGG
>VFFE01007256.1:1047477-1069120 GCA_008921705.1 Burhinus oedicnemus
GGGCTGAGGGCTGTTGGGGAGGAGATGTCCCTCCTGCCCTGCATGCAGACCCGCAGCCTCCTCCTGGCTTTAGCCACAGAGGCAGCTGCCCCTAGACAGGCTCTGGGCCCTCCTGGGGGCTCTGCAGGGAGCCAGCCCCTCGCTGGGGACTGTATGGGGCAGGTTGCTGCTCCCTCTGTTAGCACCTGGGCTGTGGCTGCCACTGGGACCGTAGTGTAGTGCTCAAGCACTGGTGCCTCGACACAGGTGAATGCAAGGCTCTGCTTCTCTCAGCCCCCATGAGACCAGAAAACTCTTGAATCTCGACCTTCAAACCTCATCCCCCTTCACTGCTATTTCCTTCAACTCCTGTTGCTGCCCAGATTTTCCCAACAGCTGTCCTCTGCCTCTCTGGCTTTGTGCCTAGATCAGTCTCTCTACATCTGTGCAGTGATGCCCCTCACTCCCCAAGGTCCTCCTTGAGTCCCATCTTCCCCGCAGCCTCCAGCCCCTGAGCCCAAGGATCTGTGCAGCCCCCTGCCCCTCTGTCTGATGGAGGGAGTTCAGGGCACCTCCAGCTCCGCTGGGCTTTGGTGGTCCTGCTGCCATGGGCTGAGCACCGTAGGGCTCGGACCTCTTCTCTTGCCTTTTGTAAACCCCCCAAGCACAAACAGGCCTTGGTAAATAATAATAGTGTGATGAAGTGGTTTAGATGGAAGAGATCTGACAGCCCCCATTGAATATGGCCTGAATGCACAGCCCTGTTCCTTCTTCTCCCTGCATGCAGCAACCCCCTGCTCCTTAGGGCATAAATTACTTACCGTTCCCTATGGAATTGAGGGCATGGTTAATTCACCAGCATGTTCCTGCTGCCCAGCAAAAAATGATGATGTTCTCTCTCCTCCCCTGGCTAGCAGAGGGCTCGGCACATGTGCCTGCTTGACGGAGGGAGGCAGAGGCTTTTCATTTTCAAGCCCTCTGCTTATTTCTGAGTCTTAGGTCTTCTCTGATTCTGCAATAGAACAGGCAAGATGCAAATGTTGGTATATTTGCAAGTGAAGTCAGAGCTAATGTCCAAACACCTTTCTTGTAGTAGCTGGAATAGCTGGCCGCAGGAGGCAAGTGGGGATTTCCTGGTCTGAATTCCTCCTGACCGTGTGTGACTTTGTTTTAGGCAGCCACTCACATTCAGCATCTCCTGGGTCCCATCTGGAGCCTGAGTGGGAAATGGTGCTCCTAGCAGTATTTCGAGATGTAAAAATCACTAGTGTGGAATGGCTGTGAAGGATGCTTAGTGTGCAGTGAGCAGGCTAGACAAAATATGTCCTTAGGGCTCACCAGTGTGTGAGCGAGGCAATGTGATGTGTGATTTGCAGGCTATTAGTAATTCTACAAAGAGACTGACTGCAGCGGGGCTCAGTGGAGGACTCAAGCTGGACTTGCAAAAGCCTCTATAACGTTATCATAGAGAGCACTTCTCCCTGGGAGGGATCCAAAGTATCATTTGTGGAGTTGAATTCATGTGGTAAATCATGGGGCACATGATGGGCTACATTCACTTAGGCTGCCTCTTCTGCATCCTTCCTGGAAACTCACCTCATAAGAACTGGCCTCTGGCACATCAAGGTTCAAACATCCATCGTTTGTTAATTACTGGCAGTAGAAGTGCTTCTTTTTTGCCTTGAAATGTGGAATCCCTTCCTAGAATTGCACTGGGGACTAATAAAAGCTGGTGCCAGGTTTAATATATGCTATCTCACAAATTATCTGGATTAAATACAAGGACTGTGTACTGCCAGAGAGGGGATATTCCCAGCTTAACATTGCTTCTGGGCCATGGAGATCCCAAGACACTGGACCTGAAAAATTGCGATTCTCTTATGTGTGCAGGAGGGGTTTGGCAGGAGTGCTTGGAAGTGGTCATATTTGCCTGAGCTAGAGAATTAATTGCCATAAAAACTATGGTTTTGTAACCAATAGTTACAGCTGCAGGAAAGATCAGAAGGCATCTGAATAAATCAAATTAACTACCTCCTGCTCCATCCATATGAGAGCAGAACCTTTCAGAGCAAGATTTAAACCACAATCTAGTTGATCCTTAACTCTCCCACCTATGAAACAAGGAGAGTGAAAAGTCCAGAAATATGATCAACTAAAACAGGAGATGGTGGGGCCTGCCATGCTGGGTTATGTGAGGAAGTTGGTCTCTGTCGGGGGTGTATAAACCCAGAGCGGGGCGATGAGGAGGTAGCCTGCTCCTGTGAAAATATCACAGACTCGCAGAGGCCATTGGGCTGTGCAATCCAACCACCCACGTTACTGGACAGACAGTGGTTCCTGTTAATTGCTGCACTAGCCCACACCTTGACTTGCTTGCTGCTGCCCCTGACTGATGTCTCTGATGCCCCAGGGTGGATGGTTCACCTCCCCTTGTAGCTCACATCTCTCAGCGTTTCCCCGTCTCGCTCTGGCTGTTGTCCTCCACGGGAACCTTGGAATGATGCTGTGAATCCTGACTCACCCTTGACCTTCCAGGTTTTGCACTGCTCGCTTTTGCGTGCCGGGGAGGGATGTCGTCCTTATAATTCATCTTCAATTGCTCACTTTTTGCCGCTGCTCCCCCAGGCTGTCGCTGGGAGGCAGACGCCTTCCCTCGCTGCCTGTCCCCAGCAGCCGCCCGGGCAGGGCCCCGCTCCCGGGGGAAGGGGCACGGCGCCTTCAGGAGGTTGCGGCGCTGGACAGCTCCGGCGCGGCGGGACCCCGGCGCGGGCGGGGTGACGGGTGAGGGGCCCCGCCCGCCCCCTCCCTCCCTCCCTCAGCCACCGGCGCTGTGGCTTCCCCCAGGCCTTTCTCCCGGGAGAGCATCCCTCCTTTTAGGGCCCCCTGCCCTGCCCTCTGCGCCCGTGTCCCTCCTGCGGTGCGCAACGGGCAGAGGGCAGCCCGGGGGCAGGGGGACCCGCAGAGAGGTTTATGGGGAGCCCAGCAAGAGAGGGGGGATGCGTGTGGCGTGGTGGGGAGGGGGGGATGAGCCGAGGCTGCCGAGCAGAGGGTTTACTCCAGGGGTAGAGAGGATGAGGGACCAAACGCTGCCACCTCTCCCAGGGCGTGGTGGCCTCCTGCTTAGGTGGAGAAGCAGCAGGTGGCGGGAAGGTGTGTGAAGGCCTCAGGGCTGCTCTGCTGGGAAGATATCCGTCCCTCAGAAAGACTTCCTTCCCTACTCCTATTTCCTAATCCCTCGGTAATGTGGATTTCCAGTAAGTTTTGGTGCTGGTGGGATTCCGGCCTGAGGCTGGGAGAGTTTCCAGTCTTCCCTGGCTCCTTCCCAGCAGCTGAGGCCGTGGGGTGTTGGGGGCACACCAGGCCTGAGGAGAGGACCAATGTCCAGAATGATGCTGTGGCCCTGCTTCTGTCACAGGGTTGTTGGGCACCTGGAGGAGGGACAAGAGCAGAGCCCTTCTGGCATTGCTCTGTGGTGGCACAGCCAGGAGAGATGCGGTGCACCGCCAAGGGCTGGGTTCATCACTTAGCTCAGTGACATCCCGTTTTTGTCTCCTCACAGGCCAACCCTGCTCCCATTATCGTGAACACAGACTCGCTGGAACAAGGGCTCTCTGTAAGTCTCCTGGTTTTGTTTCGCTTCCTTTGAACAAGTGGTGTGTTTTCTCTGCTCGGCGGTGCAGGAAAGGCTCCTCCAGCCCAAGGAGGCCCTGGTGAAGTGGCAGAGGAGCCTGGTACCTGCACCACATCCCCACAGCACATCCCACCCCCAAACCTCCCTGGGGCTGGCAACACTGAGCAGAGCCAAGGCTAGCAGCAAGCGATGCTGGGGGCTCCAGCACAGGCAGGGTCCAAAGCAGGAGGCACTCCGAGGAGCACACTGTGGGGTGAGCAGGCATCAGAGGAGCAGGGGAGCTGGGCTGGCTGTGTTCAGGGTTACCCACACAGCCATTTCCTCAGCCTCCCATGCAGGGTGGCTGCAAGGCTCCGTTGGGGCATCCATTACCTTCCTGCATTGCCTCAGCCCCCTTTGGCAGCCCTGGCCCCTCATGGGAGAGGCAGGGCTCTCTGGGCACTCGCTGGCATCGCCCCCGCTGGTCCTCAGGGCAGCAGGACCCATCAGATGCCACTTCTCTCCCAGTAAAGTCTGCCAGCAGCTGAGCAGTGCTTGGTGACTGTGTGTGTTTGCAGCCACAGTGCATTTGGCACTCTTGGCATAGTATAAAGCTAATCCTCCTCGGTTTGTTGCAGAAAGGGTTTATGCACTGCTGCATTCCTTCCCAGAACATTTGCAAGTCATTCCTGCTGGGGGGATAGAGGGAGCAGGGTGGCCAGCATGGATTTCTGCAGCACTGCTCGTGGGGGGCGGGGAGTGTCCCTTTTTTTTCCCCAAAGGGAACTCAGTTGACAGCTTGCCAGGGCTGGGTGCTTTGCACCTGGTTTTCTTCAGATGCAGCAAATTTCAGCTGCCTTCCACATTAATGAAGCAGCACCGGGACTCGGAGCTGGGGCTGGTTTGTCTTTGGAGTCATGGTGGAGGGTTGCAGGTGACTTCTAGTGGTTGAATCTTCCATGTAAAGAACAGCGGATCTCAGCCCACAGCCTGTGGTGGGGTCAGTGCCCATCAGAGCTGTGCTGGGCTGGTTGAGCAGGGCTTCAAAAAGGAAGGGAAGCCCAGCTGAGACCTCTGCATCCCTGGCTGTATGGTTTAATTACGCCTCAGGTGCTGAACCAAAGCCACCTGGCATTGGAGAGGAAGGCGATGGTGCCACTCTCAGTGTGATGATTTTGGGTCCAGCAGCCTTGTATGAATGTGGCAGAAGAGAGTTGCTGTCCCCAAAGGTTTCCTTCTCCAAACACATGGCGTGGCAGGGTGTTGGGTTGGAGGCTTCTTGCAGTGTGCTGGGCACCCTGGCTGGAGGGCAGTGCCATCTTCCAGCCTGCTCTCTGTGCTCACCCAGCTGGTGCCGTTCTACAGGGAACTAGAAAAAGGGCAATGTCTCCTGGAGGGGAAGGACACACCGCAAGGTTGGACTGGGGCGAGGGAGGGGTGTGCTGTGGGCAGGGCAGGGAGGTATTCCTGGATGGAAAGTCTGCTTTCATGTCTGTTTTGTAGCCTCCCTCCGTTGAGGGGAAGGCTGCCTGCTTGCCATCACAGCCACCAGTGCCACATCTTTCGCCAGGCTCCAGACATGTCTGTCCCTCCTCCCTGCCTGTGTGCCCAAGGGCAGCAAGAGGTGACTCCGAGAGCCAAGGACAGGCTCTGTCACCCCAGGCAGGCTCCCGAGCCCTGCAGAAGCCAGAGCAGGGAGCCCGCCCGTGTGGGGCCACCTCCTCCCACCACAGTGCACTCCACTTTCCTGCCCTCCTGGCTGCCTCCCCCACTCCGTCTCATTAACTCCGTATCACTCCCACACCCTCTCCCTCCACCTCGTTAGCTCCATATCCCCATCCGCCCCTTCTCCCTGCGCCTTGGCCGCAGCTCCTTCTTGCCATGCTGGATGGGAGCTCCCTTTCTACAGCCCCTGGGGTGGGTTTGGCTGGGTTGTGGGGGCTGCTCGGCACCCTTGGCAGGCACCAGCATCACCCTGGGGATGGCAGTCACCTACCCCATCCATCCAACCGCAGCAGTACGTGCGGGGAGAACTGCCCTGTGGCGGTCAAAAGGAAAGGGCAGTTGGTGGCTGTCATCTGCTGGGCAGACCAGGGACCACCAGCCCTGTGCCCAGGGCAGGGGAGACACCTCGAGATTCCTCTCGACCTCCAGCCTGAAAACCCTCTTGCCTTCTACTTCATGTCATACCAGCACAGAAACAAGCCCTGCTCCAACCTTTCCTTCTCTGGGGAGCTGGGCTCCTCAAGCTCCAGGGAAAACACACCTCAAACCCTCCCATTTGGCAGTTTCCCAGGTCAGCAAAGGAGCCACACCAGGGGCTTGCTGCAGAAGAGCACACCAAAATGGCAAATCTGGAAGCGTGTTTTTTCACAAACCCAAAAGCTGAAGCCTGTTGGTACAGTATAGATGTGGAAGGGTTAAAGTCACATCTTCCAGTCTTTAATTACTTAACTATTCACTGCTTTCCTTAATGATAAACAGATGGATGTAGTCTAGTTCCTTCCTGTTCTAGCTCCATTGATTGCATTGGACTAGCTGCTGGGCTGAATTTGGCCCCGGCTGTTTATCAAGAAGTCTGCTCCACATTTCAAATTCTCTGTCCACCCACCTCCATCCCCAAGAGCATGTGGCATCAGCAGCACTGTAAGGCATGAGCTACAGCACCAGGTTCCACTCACCACCGGGGCCGGGGCTCAGCTTTGCTGCCTGCAGTGTGTGTGGAGCCCAGCACTCCCAGGGTGTAAAACCCCAAATAAATCCTTATAAAATTCCTGCTGTATTAAAAGTATCTCTTGAAGGATAAGGAGAGGTGCCAGGGGAGATCACCTGTGCCAGCTTCAGGTCGTTGCTCATGGTTTCACCCCTTGGTGTATTTTGCCCAGCAGGCCCACAGCGGGGAGACAGAGCATCATGGCGGATAGGGTCTCTGCGTTTCAGAGCTGCCTCTCCGAAGCTGAAACAACTTCTTGCTGCCCAGGGTGCATGGCAACTGCTGCCAGGCAGTCCCAAAGTGAGCAGGGAAGGTCATTCCAAAGCCCTTGAGGAGCTGAAGGTTCCATAGCCTGGGTCCTTGGAGCTCTCCTTTGGTGCCTCACTGCCCAGCAGCGAGGTGCCACCACTTCCTTGATCTCGCCAGGTGTGATGAAGCTGAGTGCTTCCCAGGCTTGATCCTGGCCAGCGAGCACCATGTGAGCTCCAGGCTCTGCCACTGGTGAGCGCAGAGGCAAACTCCTTGTGCAGCGCTGACTCTGCTGCCAGGGACCCCAGCCGTGGTCACTGCAGGGTCCAGGGCAGCAGAGATGGCCACCATGGACCAGTGCCTTTGAGCAGGGCAAAACTTGCATCTAAGCCTGAAAAAATCAAAACTGAACTGCCACCCTCCCAACATTGGTCCCAAGTGCTGGCAGTGGCATGTCCCACTGCCAGTTCCCGCAGACAGCGTGGCTGCGGACCCCTCCCAGCTGTGTGCTGGGGCTGCCAGGCTTCAAACCCCTTCCCTCTGCCCGAGCTCAGCGGGCACTGTGGCAAAAGGCTGACCAGAAACAGGGCATTTATTTACTCTGTGCACAAGGCCAACACCATGAGCAACACATGCAAGGGGGTTGAGGCCAGGGGTCAGCTGGAAGCGAGTCAGTAGCTCTTGGTGCTGCGCAGGATGCATGGATGCCGGGGGGGGGAGGGGGGGGGGAGCGGTGAAGGGAGGGAGCTCTTGACCTATTTTCTCTGGGCCCCCTGCCATGTGCAGGCAGGGACAGCTCTCCCTCACCACCGCTGCCGGTGCCTGCGCCAGTGGGGAGGTGCCCATCACACCCACTGCCTTGGCACAGGGCTGCTCTCCTTTTCCCTCCCTGGGGGAGGTGTGGGGCATCACCAGGTGCCCTCCATCCTGGGGTCTGGCTGGCACTGCTGAGGGCTGACCCTCCAGCCTTCACACTCTTCATTCTGTTGGTACACGGCTGCTCCACCACCAGGTCCCAGTGCCTGTCCCCATCGCATCCTAACCACAAGATATGGGCTAGATCCTGCTCCAAAAGTGGCTACAGGCAGCGTTATCCTTCCTGCAGGTTGTTTCCTCTTGCAACCAGGTGGGCTATAAGGGTTGGGTTTGAGGAACCCCATCTTAGTCTCCTAAATTTGGCCTCCTTTTTTTATTTAAAAAACAAAAAACAAACAAACAAAAAAACCCAAACCAAATCCTGACTCTCTAGCAAATTGTGAAGTGTGTTCCATGTGCACTGGTGCGGTGTTGGCCGGCGGAGCCTGCAGACAGCTTGCAGTAGCTCTGGAAGGTGTGTGCTTTTCTGTTTATCGAATGAGTGTTAACTCTGCAGCCTTCTGTTGGTGATTTAAATGTCATAATCGCTAACTATTTCCCTGCTGCTCAAAACATGAAAGGGAAACGAAGGCCAGCAAAGGGAGCCTCTCCTTGAGCCCTCAGGTGGACTTGCTGCCTGGGAAAGGCTTGGAAAAAAATACCCTCACTCTTTTCCATGAGAAATCAGATGGTGCTTAGGATCAGGATACATTGGGAACAGCTAATTAGCCCCCAACACCCCCGTCAGCTCTGCAGACGATATGTGGGGAGATGGGAGGACGGTGGGGTATGCTCTCCCTGCCCAGGGTGATGGAGCTGGGCATCTCCCCAAGCTTGGAGCGCAGAGATGGCCCCAAACAGGAGCTGGGGAGGAGCGCAGGTCACCAGCGAAGGAGAGGGGGAACAGCCTGCGGCAGAGCCAGGTCATGGCAGCTCCAGTGGGTGCCGCGGGGAGGTTTTGCCGTCAGTGAGTGACTGGTATTCAATTTTCCGACACTGGAACGTTTGCTTTGTTGGCTCGTTCCCTTGGTTACATGGTATATATTAAGTTCTCCATTTGGCTTCCTTATGCAATTAACTGGCGTTCTGTTGCATGGATTTTGGAAACATAATCAGAGCTAAAACTTCATGGTCAGGCCGGGCTGACCCCAGCATGCCCAGCTGGAGCAGGCTGCTCTCAGCACGTGCCACGCCGGGAGAGTGCCGACACCGCTGGCTTTCAGGGAGTGATGCAAACCACCACCCAGCATTGGCAGCCCCGAGATTTGGGGAGTGGGGAATACCCCAAACTCACCTGCCTGGCAGCGGGGTGTCTGACAGGGTTGAATGCCGGGGTGTCTCTGCGCCCCGGGTGCTTGTCGACAGCAGCCACTCGCTTGGCAGGGCTCGCGGGCTGCTGGCGCGCTCCGCGGCTCACAGATTGTCAAAGTTTTCTGCACATCCCCATCCTGTAGGTATGTATGTGCTGTTCCTCTGCGGCCGTGGGTGTGCATATGGCTGGCTGTGTGGCAACTGTGTTGAATGCCAAAGCAGAGAGGACAATGTGTGTAGTAGCAAAGGGTGCCAGGAATCTGAGTTGCTGGAAAGCCAGGGAGAGGCGACGCCACGCCCCACGCACCGGGCTACCAACTGCAGAGACGAGATGAGCCTGGGGGCTGCAGTGAGGGTGGCTGTGAGGGTGGCGTGGGCCAGCGAGCCGGCTCCACTCCGGATTAGTCAGTACGGTAGGATGCAAGGAGGGAAAGGCAGCCCATGGCAGAGAGACAGCCTGTGGCGAGGGAAGCAATGCCCCCCTGCCCGCGGGAGCACGGCCGAGGGCGGTGCTGTGGCAGAAGGTGGCACTGACCACATGTCCCTGTCCCTCTGAGGCTGTCAGCCTGTTCAAGAGCTGACCAAAGCCTTTCTCAATGTGCTGGGAGGATCAGAGCATCCTAATATTGGAGCATCTGGATGTCCCGACCCTGAACTGTGCCCTGAAATCTTCCCATGGCTGAAAGGTATCAGGCACAGAGCACAACTGAGGAGGGACAGCCCTCTCAGCCCATGTTCCCTGGAGGCTCCTTTCTGTCTGTCCACTCCAGACCCTCCCCAACCTCATCCTTCTTGAAGCATGGTACCCACAACAGGGCATGGGATTACTTTGGTCTCAGCAGGGCTGAACCAGGCAGGGGATGAGGGTGCGTGTGTCACAGGTGGCACAGCCTTATCCCAGATCCTGGCATGTAGAACTGATCTTCCACCTGGACACCTGATTATTCCCACCTAGAAAAACTCCTATTTGCTCTTCCTACCTGTAAATAGGACCTCATAGCCACCTCGCTGAGTTTCCTTCCATGGTGTCAGATGATGGCTTTAGCATAAATGAGGTTTGCTCTCCCTTCCATCTAATGACCCGCCACTGTGGGGTTTTGGAGGATGGCCAGGCTGTGCCTCCACGGGGACAGGTAGCGGGGAGCTGGGCAAGCAGGACACAACTGACGTGCTGGTGCCGGATGAGGGGTCCTGTGTCCGAACAAAGCCACAGCAGCTCTGGTTTGGGATATGGAGCCTGTACACAAAGTGGCTCCAGACGATCTACAAGCCATCAATTAATGATGGATGTAAAATCCACAAGAGGAACCCTGCACATTGTCCAGGGGCCGCAGGCAGAGGTAGGGCTGCAGGATGGGAGAGACATTTGCCTGCTGAGCCCCGGCTCCCACCACCTCTGCCATGCTGTCAGACCTGCCTGCGTCCCGTCCCTTGTTTCCCAGAGTGACTCAAATTGTGAGGTTGAGTCCGGTCCCCTCCAAAACTGTTGCTGGTGAGTGCAACAGCTCTGGTTGTTCCAACAGCCAATTTCTTTGCAAATCTTGCTAAATTTTAGACCTCGGCAGCTGTTTATCACCTGAGCCTGATGACCTGGAGTGAAACTGCTGCCTTATTTTCCTGTGCATTGTTGCTTATGGGGAAAATAGAAGTTTTTGACCTGTACATTTACCATTTCTTACTTGAGAGCCTACAGTTGCATCCCTTTTGTTTCAAGCCATTACGTTTCCCAGAGCCCTGCTTTGACACTCTGGGTAGGTTTTAAAGCGTGGGGGTCAGTATGGTGTACAGCATTGAGACAGGCTACACCATTTTTTTATATAAGGGCATCACAATGTTTTCCCTTCTTACTGTGCCCCACACTCGCATCTCGTTTCCTTTGCACCCAACTAATTTGGTAGAATAAATTATTCTGAATTCCCTGTTAACACAGTCATGCTACTAAAAGATTTAAAAGATATAAGCTGCTAAAGGTGTTTATTATGTTATTATGTACAGACATTATTTTTTTCCTTTAAATGGACCGACCCCCTTTGCTTCCTGCAGCAGTGAATTCCCAAGGTTAATTACATGCTGCGTAACAAAAGCGTTATTTCTTTTTGTGCCTTCAGTTGTGTTCCTTTTCATGGCTGGAGAAATGAGCCAGGAGAATAAAGGCTTTGCACTGAGTGCATTAAAGTCAGTGGGCTTTGGCTCATGCCCAGAAAGAAAAGCAACGCACGGTTTAATTCCAGGGCAGGCTCAGGCGATTGCGTTTAAGGCTTTTTTTTTCAGTGGTGACGATGCAGCTTTTAGGTTGGATTCTTGACATTCAGCTATCAGAGGGGAAAAGTAAATCCCCCCGGGACCAGCAGAGAGCTGTAACGCGCTGTCTCCCTCTCCCCAGGTGAACGGCAGCGATGGGATGTTCAAATACGAGGAGATCGTCTTGGAAAGGGTAAGTGCTCTTTACTCACCTGCCGGCAGCCTTTGCTGCCTCTTCCTACTCACCCTCCCACCGCCGCAGCTGGCACCCCCCGCATCCCCGCACCAGCTGACGGGGAGTGATCGGTCTCTGCTCCCCACTCTTTCCAGAGGCTTTTGGAGGTGTCACGCTTACCTTCCCTGCCCAGCCCCCGCAGTGCGGGGAGAGGTGGACTTGCTGCTCCCCCACCCCCCGCAGACCCCTCCAGAAGGGAGGGAGGAGGGCTTCTCCCTCACTCACACCCTTGCCCCCACAAACCTGCCAGTGCGGAGCTGGGGGGGTAGGCTCTTTGTCACCGCTTTTGCAAGAAAATGAGGGTGCTCCTGCAGGCACGCAGGTGGGCGCACCCCACAGCTGGGCACAGGGGACTGATGCCTCCCTGCCACTGGACCCCCCATCACTTCGGGGTGCACAGCGTGGGGATGCTAAACAGCAAGGACTGGTTTTCTGGCAAACTGGACCACAATGGGGGGGAGTTTCTGCTCGAGCCTTTTCTTGTCCATTGACAACGCAGAGCTGATGGCGTGCACCACACCGGCCGTGGCTAAAACTACATGGGGCACCAGCTGGCACCACACAGGGTGGGGAGGGCTTTCCCCTGGCACCCAGGGAGTGGCAGGGATGGAGAGGGAGCGGGAAAAGCTGGCCCAAGGTTTGCTCTGAGAGGTGGGTACAGCCCTGCCGAGTGGGGATGGCTGAGGCGGGAGGCTGCCCGCGGCGCTCCACAGCACACCTTTTCTCCTCCTCGCTGCCACACCAGGTGGCTTGGCTTTGCCGCGTGGCTAGCATGGCAGGGGAAGACGCACCGCTCGTTATTCTGTTCCTCTCTACCTTTAGTCATCTCCCTCCTCCCCTTGGTTCTGCATCATGGAGGTGGGTGGACGGAAGGTTATCTGGGGCTGCCGCCTCACCCACCGCTTCCCCGGCATGCCTGACAAAACCAGCCCAGGGAATGCTTCCTTTTTGGGCTGAGCACTTCTTGCTCTGGGCCCAATTTAGAGGCAAAAGCCTTGTTTTCAGGGATTCTTCAGAGCATCCTCTGTCCTCAGCCCACAGCGGGAGCAAGGGGAGCGCTGGCAGGGTCTCAGGGAGAGGCAGAACTCGTTGCTGCCCCCGTTTCAAAGACCCAGGCAGCGACTCCCTCTCCAGCAGCACGAAACTGTGAGGGCATTTCAGTGCCTAGCAGCCAGGGCCAGCATGGACCTTACCCAGGTCCTTCCCCTTCACCTGGTCCCCAGTGGGATCCAACAGCCCTGTCTTACTGCAGGAGAAGCACCCTGGCGCCTGCAGGTGAGGCTGTCCCCTTTCTGGGGTGTTTGGCTGCCAGAAGATGACCTCAGCATACCCCAAAATTGGTGGTCTGTCACTGTTATTAATCCTTGTCCTTGTTGTAAAGACAAGGGCAAATACAGCAGCGTTTTGGGGGCCATAACTGACGAAATGCTATCCGCCGAGGGACGTGGCTTTGGGTTTACTGCTTTGTCCGCAGCAGGAGTTGCCCCCCCCATCTACATCAACCCCAATGCCAGCTAAGAAATCCCTTGAACTCCATTTCAAGGCTTATCAAAATAAAAATAAACACCTCTTGGATCATTTCCAGGTTTTGTAGCTAGTATTGGAGCGCACCCTTCCGTAAACAGGCACAACGAATGGCTGGAGACCATTTTGCAGAGTCTCACCTGCCTTGCTGGGGCCAGTCTGGGTCTGTGGTGACAGTAACAGCTTTTTTGAGCTGGGCACAGGGTAATCAGAATCCAGCTTTAAAAGAGAGCAGCCTCAGACCTTTCACCATTGAGTGCCTCCTCATCACGTGCCGGCCAAATCTCAGCTGGCAGGAGAGCATCCGGGAGCATTGCGTAGTCAGAGTGGCTCCCAGAGATGCCACGTGCTGTGTCGTGAGTGGCATAAAGTCAGAGTGGAGACCTACATCACCACAAGAGCTGATGCTGAGCCCAAATTGCTGGGAAGAAGCATGAGCCCCAGCCTGCTGCTGGTGCTAGATGATCCCAGGGATGCTGAGCCCTGGTGTGGCCCTGCTGGCCATAGGTCCCCCAGAAGGGCAGAGCTCCCCGTCACCTGACGCTGAGCACTGGGACTGTGGGCAGCCAAGAGAGTGCTCGGCCTGAGCCTGTTTGTGTACGAGAGGTGGGCATGATAGGATGTGACTAAGTGTCAGCTCTTCCGCATGAGAAAACAAGGCAAGGAGCCATCTGATTTTCAAGGCAGAGCAGAAAAAGCAGGAATTGTCCAGTTGCATCAAGCATGGAGCTGGAAGCAGTGCCTGTGAGTGTGTCACTACTGGGCATCCTGTAAGCAGGAGAGGCAGCGCAGGGCCATGGCTGCTTATCCTGGAATGCTGCTGGGCTGGGGCTGGAGACACAGTACAGCCCCTGCATTCTCCCTGGGCAGACTTCAGCAGGACGAGGTTCAAGTGATGCTCCAAGCATGTCTGGGAGGAAGAGGAGGCAGAACTGGAGACCCTGCTCCATCCTGACAGCCCCCTCCACCCAATCCTGGATATTTTGGCATCAGCACTGCTGGTGCCTGTGTTGGCTCTGTGCTGGGGCTGCATCCCAGGGGGCAGGGGGGCAGGGGTGGGATGCTGGTGACTCGCACAAGCCCCGCTGCTCTGTGCAGGCTGCAGCATCGGTGTCTCCTCCTGGGGAGCAGCCAGCAAGGGGAGGTTTTCTCCGCCAAGGACCACCCCCTCTTCCCCCAGCTTGCCGCCTGCCTCAGAGTTTCTCCTGACAGAGACGCAGTGGTGAGGGAGGTCCTCAGTGGCTCCCACTCTCCCACCCCATCTGGTCAGTGCTCCACGCTGCTGCACCGAGTGCCTCGGCTGATGAGTGCCGGCCTTCCCTCCGGCCATGCATCCCTCTGCCCCCTGAGCTGGGCACCCTGGGGAGCAACAGATGCTGTAAGGGCTCCCACGCCCTGGGCAGCCGTGCTGGGGAAGAACCGCTTGGGGAGGGCCGGCAGCAAGCGGTTATCCGCAGGGGAAAGACATGGTGTTTGATTTCCCGCAGGGTAACTCCGGCCTTGGCTTCAGCATAGCGGGAGGAATCGACAACCCCCACATTCCAGATGATCCAGGAATCTTCATCACCAAAATCATCCCTGGCGGTGCAGCAGCCATGGACGGACGTCTGGGGTGAGTGTACAGGGCTGGGGGAGCAGCCCCATCAGGGTGTCACCAGGGATCTCTCCAGGGACCCTCTAGGCAGCTCCTGCCCCCCTCCTCTGCCATAGTCCCCAGCCCCCTCCAAGTCCCTTCTCCACAGCCAGGTCCTCTTAGTGCAGGGATGCCCACGGTCCCCTGCCATGAGCCTCCCATCTGCAGCCACCTCTTCTCCCCTCCCTGCGCCAGGCTCTGGCTCCCATCCTTCCTGCTGCAACCTGGGGCAGGATCTAGCCTTTCTCCTCATCTCCCATCTCCACCAGGGTCGCAGCGTGGGGACCAGCCCCACTGCCTCCCCCTTTGGGAGGGACCCCACCGTCACCCCAGCAGGGCAGGATCTGGCCAGCTTGAGCAGCTCTCCTTCACACAAGGGTCTGCATGGCCAGAGGAGGGTGGCAGAGGTGGCCAGAGGAGGGTGGCACAGGCTGGAGGTTCCCCAGGGGAGCTCAGGGCCACCCTGTGCTCACAGGGTGAATGACTGCGTGCTGCGGGTGAACGACGTGGACGTCTCCGAGGTGGTGCACAGCAAAGCTGTGGAGGCCCTGAAGGAAGCTGGCCCCGTGGTGCGGCTCGTGGTGCGCCGCCGGCAGCCCCCACCAGAGACCATCATGGAGGTCAACCTGATGAAGGGCCCCAAAGGTGAACCCCTGACTCTGCTCGCAGGACTGCGGTGCCTCGCTGCCCCACGGGACGGTGTGGGGTGACCCTTTGGTTTGGGATGCCACGGGGTGCAAGGCAGCATCACAGGGGATGTGGGATGTGAGGTGGCACTGCTACCATGCAGGAGGCTGCAGGGTGGCCCAGCAGCATGGGATGCTATGGGGCACGGGGTGTGGGACAGCCCCACGGTGCAGTGCCCAGTGGCTGGGCTATCCCCACGCAGCAGCAGGGTGGCCCATTGCCTGCTGGGTTTGGAGCAGGGTGGGAAGCCCAGTGAAGGCAGAGGGGCCATGGTGCCAGCCCAGGGCTCTGTCCATCTGTCTGTCCCTCACCCCTCACCTTCTGTCTCACTCCCCCTCAGGCCTGGGGTTCAGCATTGCAGGGGGCATCGGGAACCAGCACATCCCTGGGGACAACAGCATCTACATCACCAAGATCATCGAGGGAGGTGCTGCCCAGAAGGATGGGCGCCTGCAGATCGGGGACCGGCTGCTTGCGGTAAGCCCCATGCTTGCAGATGGCCACAAGGTGAAGCCAGGCAGTCTCCGCCATGCTATGGTGCCGATCCTGAACCCCAGCACCCCTCTCTACAGCAGCCCTGCACCCCTTCCCTGGGGTCCCACGGTGCTGTGGGAGGGGCATGTGCAGCACTGGCTGCAGGCGGGAGGGCCAAACCCATGGAGATGGGACCCTGTCTCTGGAGCTACCGTGGCACCTACCCCACGGGAAACTGCTCTGCTCCCGCAGGACTGCGTTGGCCCCTGCCCTCCAGCCTGCAGCCATGTCACCCAGCCCCTTCCCTCCGGCAGGTGAATAACACAAACCTGCAGGATGTGCGGCATGAGGAGGCAGTGGCTGCCCTGAAGAACACCTCCGACATGGTTTACCTGAAAGTGGCCAAGCCTGGCAACATCCACCTCAACGACATGTACGCGCCCCCCGACTACGCCAGCAGTACGTACGCCACTGGCCACTGGCACAGCAGCCCAGGCACCACAGGGCTGGGAGGGGCACGGAGTGTGCCAGGGTGGCCGGCAACACTGGGCTGGTCTCCACATCCGCGTTGTGGATGAATTTCTGCTCCTGATGCCTTTCTCCTTCCCTACAGCCTTCTCAGCCTTGGCTGACAACCACATAAGCCATAATTCCAGTCTGGGCTACCTGGGCAGTGTTGAGAGCAAGCCTGCCTACCCCGTCCCTCCCCAGGTGACTCCATCCCGGTACTCACCCATCCCTCGGCACATGATCGGGGACGAGGACTTCACAAGGTGAGTACCGGGTATGAGCATCCCTAATCTCTGCTCCCTCTCCTTCCCTCTCTCCCTCCCTGGCTGCTTGACCTTATCCCTGCTGCCGGTGCAGAGCCTTGGCCGAAAGGCCATTTGGGGGTGCATGGTGCAAAGCTTGGGCCCTCCGCAGCAAGCTCCGTGCTCACCCCCACCCCGAGACCAGACCTGCTGTGTCGCTCTCACTGCATCCCCCCTTTCCCATTCCCCCTCCTGCTCCTCCCTGAGCCTTACACGTCTGCATGTCAGCTTCATTCTCTTACTTGTTTTAGAATACCTGGTGTTCCCTGCCCTTGCGGTGCCATCTGGTGCCAGGCTGCAAGCGGGCTGTCTCCGAGCGGAGCTGTGCTGGGGTTGAGGGGCCGGGAAGGGGGCACAGCTCTGAGTACAAGTAGGGCTCCTCCTCCTGCACTCCCCGAGCCCAGCATCCCAAACCACCTGCACCCAGGTGCCATTTCACCGGCTGCCAGCCCGGTGTTGACCCCTTCCCAGGCTCAACAGCTTCCTGCACAGCCCTGGCACGGCCGCCTTTTCCCCGCTAGCATCGTTTATGCTGCACGAGAAGGTTTGTTTCCTGAGCCCAGGAAATAAAGAGGAGCACAACGCAGACGTTACTTTAAGCCTAAACACAGTGTAAAACTTCTCCAAAGCCTCATGCTGAGGACAGGAGAGTGAGACCTGGCTGGTCCTGCTCTGCTTATCCGGGCTCACAGATTTCCCCCTGCTTCAACAGCCTCAGGGCCAGTGCTGAGCCTGCTCTAGGTTTGGTACCCCCAGGGCCGGGGCTGTAGTGCTGAGGCTGTATTCTTAGGACTGACACTCAGGTTAGGCTTAGGGCTGGCTTTGCAGTTAGGAGCGAGGTCACAGGCTGGTTTCGGGGTTGCGTTCGCAGTGGAAGATGCCGTAGCCTCAGCTGGGCTTGTCCCATTCTGAGGGGCACTGGCAAATGCTGGAGCAGAAGACCCTGATGTGCCATCCAGTGTCAGGTCCGCTGTCCTCCCAGAGAGTGGCTGCATTCACCTTCGTCATAGGTATTTCTTACTTCTTGGTGCTCAGCTTCTGTGTGCCATGACCTGTGCAGCACTGGCCTCTGCCTGCGCCCCCCCCCCTCTCCCACCTGATCTCGGCACCAGTGATGCCAGCTCTACAGCCTGTTCCCTGCGCTGTGTCCTCATCGGGTGCAGCAGCTCCTGTGCTGTCAGGGCACTGGGGGATGATGCCACATGCAGGAGCAGTGCTTTCTGCCATTACATTGCACCACAGAAGGGACTGAGTCCCAGTGCTGGGAAAACAGACCATCCGTCTCTCGCCAGGGACCCCGGTCCCACCAGGGTGTCCCTTCCTACATGTACCAACGTCCTTATTTGTGGGCCAGAGAGAGGAGAGAGCAGCCCAGCCCGGGCTGGACACGGTCCAGTGGCAATGGCAGGGCGATGGCTTAGCAGTGGCCCTGGTGCAGCACGTGCTGGCGGCCACTAGAGGATGGTGCTGCCTTGCGGAGGGCCCCACTGCAGACATGCTGGCACCTCTCAGTCACTGTCCCCAGGCACAGCCCCCTGCTCCCTGCCAGATTCGCAGCCTGCAGTGGGCTCAGCACCTCCCGCGTCCATCCCAGGGCAGCCCTGAAAACCTCATGTGCATCACTGACCTCCCCAGGACAGCTTCATCTCCATGGGTCTGTTGGCTCGTGCATCACCAAGATTGTGCACTGGGACCAGTGTTGTCCAAATGCATCTTACTGGTGTGGGGAAAGGCAGCAACTCCCCTGGAAAAGCAGCTGTCTCCCAGGAGGCTCCCGCCAGCCATTTCCCAGGAGAAGCAGAGGTCCTTGCCTGGACCCAGTATCAAGCCTCTTCCCTTCCCATGGTTACAAGTGCTGCTGCAAGTGTGGATGTGGCTGCAGTGACCCTCGTGTCCTGTAGCACCCAGGGCCAGAGACCAGACCATCTGTTTTCCAATGAGTTTCACCATGGCAATCCAGACCTGGCACAGCCCCACAGGATCCCTGCAATCGCTTTGTGCTGAGGTCCCAGTGTTAACGCTGCAACGTCCAGCATGAGATCTGCCTGCAGGATCCATGTCCTGCCTCCCGGGATGAAGATGGAAGTGGAGAGTGTACGTCATGACTGAGACCTGAGATGTACCTGTCTGGGGCTGCATTTTCTCTCCTTGGTTCCTGTACCTTCCACCAACCCATCTGGTCCTCAGGGATGCGGGGGATGCTTCCAACCGGGCTGCGTTGGGGTGGCAGTTCTTGCACTCTGTTTAGGCAGCAGCAAAACCCAAGGGCAGCGCAAGTTCATCAGCTGGTTGGAGGCAGGGTTTGCAGACCCAGAAATCTGACCCATTTCTCCCCCTGGGAGAGCTCTAGCCCCAGGCTTCGCTACAGGGGGACCAATGGCTGCAGCCCTCCCTGCCCCCTCACAACCACCCCTGAGCCAAGCACTGGTGGCATCCTAAGGACTTGGGGTTGAGCTTCTTTTGACCCCAGTGGCATTTCCATGGTGCTTCCCTGGTCTCTTCCTGGTCTTGGTGCATCCTAGCCCCGTGCTACAGCCCCACTTGGCTCAGAGCTCAAAGGCATCCAAAGGCCATAAGGATAAAGCAGGTATTTTCTGGAGGTCCCAAGGTGGATTCAGCTTCTGCCCCATCAGAAATGCGTAACTGGAGTTACGACTTGCCATACCTCTGCGTTTGAAGGCAAGGGGCCGCGGTGCTGCATGGTGTGTGTGTGGAGCTGCAGGCATGGGGAGCCAGGCTGTGAATTCGCCCTTGCTTGGGTGCTCCCCGCGGTCGGGGCTGTGCTGTCAGTGCCTGCAGGGGCAGGAAGGAGTTAAGTCTGTAGGGTCTAGCAGAGCAAAGCCTTCATCCTTTCAGCACTTCCATAAAAAACCCTGCATGATGGTCCAGGAAGCCGCTGGCCCCACAGCCAGCAAGAGGCAGACAGGCAGCACGGGGCAGCTGCGGCACGGAGCATTCAGAACATTCCTGTCCCTCGTGCCTCCCGGCCACCATTGTGCTGCAATGTTCGCTGTCAATGTCTTGTCATTCATGTCCTACAGGGGACAGCCGTCCCTGTCCCCTTCCAGGCAGCAGCAAGGCCACAGGAGCAAGTGTGACCAGAGGTAGGGGATCAGGATGCTGCTGTGTCTGGTGGGAGGCATGGGGATGGGGAGAGGAGCAGCAGGGACAGCTGGGAGGGTCGGGCTTTGCTGAGCCCGGGGTCTGAGTAGGGCAGGAGCCCACCAAGACCATCTTGCAAGGCATCCTGCACTTCCATCTGTCCATCTCCTGCTCCTATTGCTCCTTATAAGGTGGTTGCCTGGAGCTAAGCAACATTCAGCCCATCAGGACTCTCCCACAGGAGGCGGGAGACTTTTCCTGGGGTTCTGGCATGTGTCCCTGGATGTAAATCCTGCTGCCTGCATCTGTGAAAGTGCCAAAACCTTCCCCCGTCCACCCTGCTGACGGCAGTGGTGCTCCAGCCTGGCCCAAAAGGCTGAAAGAGATGTTTTCTTGCAGGAGTGGCCTGGGAGCACGCTGCCAGGCTGCAGGTGTTCATGCGGCCTGCTCAGTCAAACCTTATTCTTCTGCATCCCTGCTCCACTCTGGCCGCCTGAGCCCTACTCCTTCCCCAGCCAGCCTCCCTGCTGCCCCTTAGCACAAGTCTGTCAGCATTTTGGGGTCCACCGCAGCTGCGATCTGCCAGTGCTGTACCTGGGGCTCCAGCATCCCTCCTGCAGCATCCCAGAGATCTCCCTCTGCTCCCCGGCAGGCACGGGGTTGATCAGGCTGCTGATCTCAATGGCAGGTCCTCAGTCCTTGCGGTACCCACCAGAGCACCCAGGATACAGCCCATCACCACAGCCGATGCGCTGATGGTCCCCAGTGTCATGTTGGCTTACAGTCACCACTAGCCTGTGCTAATTGTCTGGCGTCATTTATTCCTTCTTATTTTAATCCAGTGCTTGAGCTGGGAGCTGCTGTTGTTCCCATCAGACTTGGGGTTTTTTCCCAGATGAAAATTGACACAGGATTTTTGCGATGCCAGGCAGTCTTTCTGCCTTTGCCTGCCTATTGTTTGAGCTGCAAAAGAATTATGTCATCATCAAAAAATTCGGGACTTCTGTTGAGCCCTGCAGGCCTGTGGCATGGGGGTGCATGGGGTTGCAGGCATGCGCGCCGTGCTGCACAGGTGCAGAGGGGCTTGATCCCCTCCCTGCTCCTGGCACGACCATGCTGTCCTCAGTGCTGAGGCTCACAGCATCCAATGCTGCCTCGCAGTCCGATGTTTCTGTTTGCGATTACACGGTGGATGCTCTGTCTCCATCCGTGTTCTGTCTCATGTCACTCGTGCAACTGCCCGCACCTCTCCTGGTTTATCAGGCTCCTTGGTGCTGAGGGCTGAGTTGCACCAGGTTGCACTCAGGGTGACTCCAGCCCCACTGGTGTGCTGGGAAGCCTGGGCATGGCCAACCCTGTCACCAGCGTTGCTGTTCCTCACCCTGATGTCTCCCTGTCCCTTGTCTGTCCTTCCAGGGAGCCCCGGAAAATCATCCTGCACAAAGGCTCCACCGGCCTGGGCTTCAACATCGTCGGGGGGGAAGATGGCGAGGGGATCTTTGTGTCCTTCATCCTGGCCGGAGGCCCCGCCGACCTCAGTGGGGAGCTGCGGAGGGGAGACCGCATCCTCTCGGTGAGTCGGTGGGGCCTCCCGCAGCTCCGGGCGGGCGCCCGCAGGGCATCTGTCCCCTGCCACCTCGGGCACGGTGCGGCAGGGTCCATCGCCAGCCCCGGTGTGGACGTGACCCCTGGGTGCGTAGAATCGGAGCAGCAGCCTGCTCGGGGTCTGTCCTACAGTGGCGCAGTGCCCGGCCGGGTCCCTGCCCGCCTGCCGGCAGAGGGCACCCTCGATGCGCCGGCCGGCCGGCGGCGGGTACCGGGGATGCCAGTCCTAGAGATGCCGGTACCGGGGGTGGTACAGGGGGCACAGGGGCTGGATGACGAGACACTGAGAGTGTGGGTACCGCGGGTACCGGTACAGGGGCAGGGACAGCGGTGCCGAGGGGCGGGGCGCAGGGGAGACACGGTGGGTGCGAGCCCCAGGCTGTCCGGTCCAGCGGAGCCGCTCTCTCCCGGCAGGTGAACGGCGTGAACCTCCGCAACGCCACCCACGAGCAGGCGGCGGCGGCGCTGAAGCGGGCGGGGCAGACGGTGACCATCATCGCGCAGTACCGGCCCGAAGGTACCGCCACCGGGAACGTCCACCGGGAACGGGGGCGGGGCGTCGCATGCAGATGAGGTGGGCGGGGCGGCGGCTAGCGCGCGGATCGGGCGGGCC